>CM022481.1:16618144-16656164 GCA_011952105.1 Coreoperca whiteheadi | reverse complement strand
CACCCACCCACCCACACACACACACACACACACACACACGCAGACACACACGCGCACCCCACGCACACACTCACACACACACACGCGCGCACTTAGAAATAACTGAAAATGTTATTGATCCTTTAAAACATAGGAAAAAGTCGACGAAACGGTTCCCATAATGAAGGTGTATTGTAGCCTTTATTATTAAGGGGACCATTTATATGACATAAAAAAAACACAATATGTGGCTATACATTTCCTATTGAGGACCTGAGGCTCTCTGTGTCCCTGCAAGGAAATCAAAGGAATATGACAGTGATTTCTCCTCAGGCTTGTTAGTCTCCAGCCTTGGCTGTTCAGTTAAAGGGCCGGTTGAGAGACACAACACTGGCTGATTGCAATTAACTACGCCTCTCCGCCTCGCCCCTGTCCGCTTAAATCGACACTTTGTGAGTCCATATGGCCTTCAGTGTACCGTGGGAATGAACACAATTAAAAACAGAATATGGAATTCTGGAGTTACCCGGCGAAAGCACAGCAAGCTGTCAAGGTCAGGGTGTCGGTGAGCGGGCCCTGCAGCCCGACCGCGATCCTCAGAACAGCCGGTGTCCAAAATCCGATCACTGACTACAAGGGGAGGTGGGAGGTAGCAACATCCCAGTGGATCTTTATAACCATAAGCTTAAATCAGTTGACCCACAAGTTAAAGTTACTTAGTAAATTAATTAACTTATTGGAAGGCAGTGAGGCATAAGAGAGTAAAATAAATGTCGTACCGAATTATTATTATTATTATTATTATTATTATTGTTTATTATTAAAGTTAATTTTAATAAGATATGATGTAATTGTACAATTGTATCATCTTTATTGCAGTAAATACAGGAGAGAAGTCAAATGGAATAATAAAGAGTGTGAAAGTAAGAACTGTAGTAAACAAAAGTAACTACAAAGATTGAAATGTTTTATTTGAGATATTTTAATTTGTTTATTTATATATTTTATTTATCTAATGCAAGCTTTATTTGTTTAAAAAGCAGAAGGGGTAAGAGTGCGAGTCATCACTTTCAATTTTCTGTCTGTGTGTATTGTTTTTATTGACTACTTTGATTCAAATTGACCAAAGTTCACAGCTTTTTTCAGTTGTATCACATATTGTTTTTGTCTCACAGTGCAGTCTTGTATGTCTGTTTATTACTGTCCAGCTAAGGAGCTCTATAACTTCAGATTGACCACATTAATCAAACGATGATAAATCCTTTGAATGGACACTGGTAAACAAGCCAAAATAACAGCCTGAAAACACCCGCAGCAGGTTGAAAAACAAAAGATGACTTTAAAATTAGCCTTTAACAAAGGAAAGACAACTTAAGTATATGTGCAACAACCTTTGAAAAACGGGCAAAGGATATTTTTCTAGGCTGAATGCTGCGATGCAATGAGCTCTTTAGAATGATTTGGTATTCCTAATCTGTGATGGTATAACAAATATCCAATATCATTAGTGCAGATATAAGAAAATTAGTACAATTTCTACCTCAGCTGTTTGACGGTTGCTCTGAGTAATCAGTGTCTTCAGTGGGCACCAGCACTTGCCCTTGATTCATAGGGACTGTATGTGTAACCAGACACAATTGCACCCCCCCCCCCCCCCACCCCCCCAAATAAATAATACCTCAGCATTCCTCATATTGTTTTCATGCCTCTAAGTTTCCTACAGCACCTCTTGAATGCAGCTCCATGGAGAAAATATGGAGAGATTTTGTAGCATTTTTTAAAAGTAATATGTGATATTTTAAATTTTGTTTCTTACATAAGGTTTATCATGGGATTACTATAAGTGTTTTAGGTGGTTATTGTGAGAAATGTAGCCTAAATAAGTGAATCTGGAGCTGAACATGTTTTTAATGTTGCTCAAAACATGCATGCAACACGTGTTTGTTTTTGTGTTTGCAATGCCTCTTGATCCATGAGCAAGGCACTTCACATCTCTTGCACACACATTTACACGATCGGCCACACGTACACACACGTACACACACACACACACACGCGCGCTCCCTCGCGCGCCAGTGACGTCAGGCTGGAGTTTGGAGTAGAAAGCCAAGTGGATGAAGGAAGTGGATATCTCCACCCTCCAGCCTCCCCCTGACACTTCTCACAAATATTACCAAGCTTATTTGAGGAGCTCGCACCACAAAGTCACATCGGGTCCTGGTTTTACCAAGCTTTCACCTGTCAGAATATCCGAAAATTGTTTTGTTTTTTTTCTTTTACCTCCCCACTGGTTTGGCGTCGGATGCGCTCAAGGCAGCGTTTTTCCAACTCCAACTTTATGCACCGGCTGGAGGGCTGCTGTCGTCGTTAACGGGTCGCCGTCCCGGGGCTTCAGTCCGGTTCTCCGCCCGTACAGGAACACTGCATATCGGAGGCGAAGATTGTCTGATACGATGCACAATCGTGTGCCTTAATTTGGGATCGGAGATCGGAGATCTACTCTCTGTCAAGTTGTGCAACTCGGGAAACTGAATTGCCGATCGCATCGCTGCTGGTAAAGACTTCAAGGAAAGTGCTGCGGTTTCACGAATTGTATTGTGTTTTGTCAGCAAAAAGAAGAAGACAAAGAGGACATTTCTCATTCTGAACTTTATTATTAAGTCGAGTATCCATGATGAGCAAACCCGCCGGCTCAACAAGTGGCTGTCTGGATATTCTGAATGTCAAATCAAGTAAGTGTCGCCTTTCTTTTCCCTGGTGCTGCTGGAGAAGACCGAGTAGCGCGGTGTGTTAGAATAATAGTCTATAACAGGCCTCTCTGTGGCGTGGAGTGTAAAGAAATAAAAGTCAACATAAAGCTGCTGCACATTGACTGCACGACTTGATATTTCTCACGTCATCAGAGCTCCGCTACAACAATTAAGTCGGTTCATTCCTCATGGTCTTACGAAAAACGTGAGGAGTGATCCGTGGGGAATAGCTGTCTGCCGTGTGTTTTTTCGAGTGCACGCACAGTTGGCGGCGTAAACTTGTGTCCATGACTGATACTTAAAGCGCCTTCAGTCGGATTGGAAAGACATCTGTTAACAAATATATATTTCTATAAATAAATAATAATCTAATAATCTGTATCAATGCTCCGAATATTCCTCTTGCGCCCCACTTGATGCCACTTGTTGCCTGCAATTTCATTTTCATCAATGACTTTAAAAGAGTAATAATGCAATAAACAGCGAGCTATTTAATCACTGGTGTGATTTTAAAGTAGGCTATAAGAGATTCCTCTCTCACTGTACTGCTAGTTTGCTCTTTTAGACAAATTAACCAACAGCGCTTGTCGTCATGTCATGCGCGCGTTTCTGGGGGGCTACTTCTGTAAAAATCGTTCATTTATATAATTAATCATGAATGTCTTCAGTGATTTTAAATTGAATCGTTTCTCGTGGTACAGAAGATTTTCTTGTGGTCTAAGGTTCAAGATTACATTGGAATTGTCTTTTTTCTTAACCTTTGCAATTATGCATCGTCAGGCCTCACAATTAATTCAAATGGAACCACACTTAGATTATAATATAGGCCTAAAGCGGGCTAGTCTGGTCCAGAAGATGGGACATTTCTGTTAAATTTACATTTGCCTGTGTGTTTCTTTCAGTTATGGTTAAACATTTCCAAATATGCGTTATTCGTGTCGAACTGTTGCTAGTTATGTTTTTCCCTCATGCACTTAAATGCATTTAAAATAAATATGTTTTAAATTAGAATAAAACAATGCACACTACAACATCACTGTCATCCAAGTTCATACCCACGTTATGGGTGGTCAGTGGAGACATTCCCTGCACTCAGTAAAACTTAATTTTCAGTTCTTTTAGCAGGTTTTCGGCATTGATGGTGATTACGTTAATAGAATATGCCATATATCTTCAAGCAATTACTGCACACAATGGAGACGAATTGGACCCCTACAGCGGGAAGTTAAATACATTTCCCCCCTTCACAACAAAATGGTGCGTAATTTTATATAATTGACTCTTAGAAATGTCAGGTTTTATATTTGTTTGAGCTCATCTTGTTGAAATGTTGCGCTTTTTTCGTTCTTCTTTAATTTAAGTAGGTTTAAAACTTTTATTTTGGGAGTGCGCAAATTAACTTCACTTGCTTAACTTTGGTTTATTAAATGTATGTTAATCAGAAAGCGACTCCAATGAGTACAGTCAACTTTTTTTTATTATTATTAGTTAAAAAAAATGATATTCTACCTGGCCTATAGACAACTACGATTGGGGATATAACGTATTATTATGAAGCAGGTCGAATTTTTTGAATTACTCCCGTTTTGAGAAGAAGACTTTCAACAGGCCAACTCTTGCCAATACAGAAACTCTTACCAGACATAAATGCTACATAAAACGTTGCTTCTCTCCATCCTATGGCAATTACACGGCTGTGGCCAACAGTTAAATAGCCTACATGGCCTTCTGATTATCAATAATCTGGTAACTGAAGCCCTATAACTCTCTCCTGAAGTCATTGTTTTTGCTGCTGAGTGGTTATTCCCATGCTACCCTTTTTGACGGGTCACTGGTGAATCAATGAGCAGGTGGCAAAACGTCAGTGTAATTACATAGACGGCTTTTCCCTCCAGAATAAAAAAAAAGGCTCCCTCATATGCATACAAATATACTTCTATAGATGTGAATACAAAATCTTCACACAAAAAAATCAAAATTTTTTCATCTACACCAGGGTCGATTTACATACTACACTTCATTTGAGTTGGTGAAACGAGTTGGTGCGCATTATTCTCATGGTGCAGTGTCACTCCCTAATCCTGGGGCCTATAGACCTGCGGGATAAAGCAGCTGTCGAGTCCCATTATGAAGGGGAGTTGGCAGCTTGTCGAGATCCAGGCAGTCAGACGAGGTTCAATGGGGGAAAATCATTAAGTTAACACTTTCCCCTAATGTCTCCATTGTGCGCCCTGAGGCCATTGTCTTAGAGAGCTCAGATATGACGCTTCCCACCGGACTTTATTCTTGAAATGTGCGCCGTGAATTCCCATGCTCGGACGAGGCGCGGGGCGCTGTCCAATGTGTGTGTGTGTGTGTGTGTGTGTGTGCGTCTATTATGGGGTTGTCGAACAAAAACAAGTAATTTGTAGGACGATTTGTCCATAGCTCAACGGAGTACATTTTTGGCATTTACTGTATGTACACAATAGCAATTCAAGCAGCTATAACCTGAAACTCACTTTACTAAATTACAGAACTAAACTGCAAAACTCTCCAAAAAGCAGTGACCTAAAGAAACGATTTTCTCAAGTTTTGTTTCAACCTTGGAAATTCATCTTGCAATTTATCTAGATCGTCAATATTCATAAAAGTCACAATTTGCCATGACATTTTAATCTTATAAAACTGAGCCGAATGCCTCCCAGCTTGATAATTCGGTGACAGTTACCTTACTGACATTTGGGCCTTTCTCAGGTCGGATTCTGGACATCCCATGCAAAGTGTGCGGCGACCGCAGCTCAGGGAAACACTATGGCGTCTACGCCTGTGACGGCTGCTCGGGATTCTTCAAGAGGAGCATCCGCAGAAACAGGACCTACGTCTGCAAATCTGGCTCTCAGGTGAGGCCTCCTCCTTGTTTCTTATATACATTCATTTAAGTCCTACAGGCTCGTTTTAGCCTCCTTTTCACACAGGCCCGAACTGGCTGTGGCAAAGGTGCAGTCTCTAGGCCTATAAGGTTTTTGTACACTTTTTTTTTGAGAGTCAAGCAAGTTGGAGAGGCAAGCAATTGCAGGAAATGTGATGGGAGGTTGAGAACCCATTCATAGTGATTTCCCCATAATAATCTGTCACGTTCACGCAGTAATATCTCATCATTAAGGTACAGGTACTGCACTTGCCCCAAGAGATTTGTATTCTAAGTGTTATCAGAAACAGGATTTAAGTGGCATGACTTCACTGGTCCTCATCCCCAATCCTTTACGCACGGGAAGCGCATTTTACGCGCAGGTTCTATTTGCCTTTCCCTTCTGGCGCAGCGTTAAGTCTCCCTTGATGAGCCTAATTGTGTCATGCCTCTACTATTAAGTATTTGTCTAAACACCGCGCTGCTCTATACCAAGTGCAATCCAATCTAATGTAATGACTCGAAGGCGAAGATTTAGGCAGCAGAGGGCGGGATAGAGTTTATTCTCCGGGATGAGGCCGCACTGGAGCCGCTGGGGAGCCGGTCGATAACTACGCGATAATGGCGCGATCTTTCACCTGGAGATTGACCTCCCAGGAAGATGGCAGCAAGACGATAAGCCGTGGGAAAGTCAACTGAAGGCTGTAACTCTCTCTCTTTCCCCGTCTCTCTCTCCGTACAGGGTGGATGTCCCGTCGACAAAACTCACAGAAACCAGTGCCGAGCGTGCCGTTTGAAAAAGTGTCTGGAAGTGAACATGAATAAAGACGGTAAATGGGCTTAATTGAATTATCACTTCGGCCATAGACAGGCCATGCAGTGGGGTTCGAGATAAGCAACTCGGATTGGAAAGTGTATTAAGACTGTTAATCGAGGCTCAAAAGAAGTAACAGGTTGATAATTACCTGCTCTTTACTTATTTTACAGGGGGTATTATTTATACTATGTGAGAGCATTAATATAGCCTATTAGGGTACAGCTCATTATAAACAATTTTTCTTTTATTTCACACAAAAAAACTTTGAGCACGTAAGTGTTGGAAGTTATTTAACAGTTAGTTAAAATCAATAAACAGATTAGATAAACAATCTAGCCGTTCACTCCTGCAGAGATCATTCCTTTACTCTGTGTCCCTGCCGTCCCGTTTCACAGCTGTTCAACACGAGAGGGGGCCCCGGACGTCCACCATCCGCAAACAGGTCGCCCTATATTTCCGGGGTCACAAAGAGGTGAACGGATCGTCGACCCATTTCCCGGGATCCTCTCTGCCCGGCCCTCCCTTCTTCACCACGGTCACGCAACTGGAGCCTCACAACTTGGACATGAGCACGGTAGCCACCACGCCGGAAAGACAGGCCATCGTGGGTCTGGCACAGCCCACCCCGAAGGTATATTTTGGGATGACTTTTAAACAAAAAAAAATGTTTTACGATTTCTTCATCTCCCAAACTGTACGTTGTATTTGGCTTTTAAGCAGGCCTAGTTTTCCACCTCCAAGTAAATCTGTGTACTGATCAATATATATACTGTGCTTTCTTTAGAGATTTTACTGGGCATTTATAGCATTTTGTCATTTTTAAAATCTAGAATTATCAGAATATACAATTCCTTAATAGTTTATGACATCCTGTGGATGTTTGTATTATAGCCTTCCCAAATGTTATTATAGGATTACAGTTTTTTTTAATAAGGGTTAGAAGTTGAAATTCTTGTCCCGATTTAACAGCCTGTTAGAGCCACAAATCCGCCTATTAGATTTCCTACTGTAAATCCACCACAAGCAACACTAATAATTATAAAACCAGGTGCTGGGGCTTGGAATTTGACCTTTGTTGTTCACCGTTCTCTTAACTGTGCTTCATTATAACATAAACGGATACATAATTGTGGTGACGATGATCTCTTTCACTTCCTCCAGTATCCCCATGAAGTTAGCGGCACCCCCATGTACCTCTACGAGGTGGCAACGGAGTCTGTGTGCGAGTCAGCGGCGCGCCTCCTTTTCATGAGCATCAAGTGGGCAAAAAGTGTTCCCGCATTCTCCACCCTCCCCTTATCTGACCAGGTACTTGGATGGCTGGGCTGAGGGAGAACTTTAGAGACGAATTTTAAACAAGAAGTCCAAATATTATCCCGCAGGGTTGTTTTAACGTGAAGAGCAGTCAAGGGAAACTGTCAGGAGTATTGCAGTCTAAAAGATTATGTTAGAAGCTGGGAATTTCGCAAACCTTACCAAATAAACTCCCCTGAGCGTAATATGGGAAGATTCCCATTTTGTGTAGGCGTTACTATTGTACTGGTATTTAATAAGATTCAAAAAGGCTTAAAATAGGATAAAAATTATTAATACGCATTGCTTCATTGTGGTGTACAGTTTAACACTGAAACTATTCCTCTTTGTAGCTGATTCTGTTGGAGGACGCTTGGAGGGAGTTATTTGTTCTGGGCATCGCGCAGTGGGCCATTCCTGTGGACTCCACTACTCTTCTTGCTGTTTCCGGTATGTACAAGGCACGAGAGAGCTTGTCTGAATACAGGCCAGGTACAGGCCTCACGAGCTGTAGATGCAACCGTGTTAGGCAGTCAGTGACTGCATACTGCTGTAGTTATCCTGCATAATGACAATTTCTCCATTCTCCATTTCTTCATAGGAATGAACACTGAAAACACAGAGTCTCAGCGGATGAATAAGGTCATGTCTGAGATACAAGCACTTCAAGAGGTGGTCACCAGATTCAGACAGATGCGTCTTGATGCAACAGAGTTCGCCTGTTTGAAATGCATTGTGACATTCAAAGCCGGTCAGTACTGTTATCCCACCGTGTATTTTACAGTATCCTCATTTAACTGAATAAGGGTTCAAAGTCTTTTACCAGAAAGTCATGATTTCTTCAAGTGCCCTTGAGCAAACTGAAGCTTCTCTGCTGCCTAAACCCAATTCTGGAGAGGGAAAGGGAATAAAAGCAAATGTTATTTTAGTATGTCATTATTCATGTATTACACCACCTTTTTCAACAGTTAAAATCCTGCCTCTCTCTTACAGTTCCTACGCATGGCAGCACTGAGGTGAGAAGTTTCCGCAACGGCAGCGCCATCGCTGCACTTCAAGACGAGGCACAGCTCACGCTCAACAGTTACATACACACCAGGTAAGATACAACTTAATCTGTCAGCCAGTCTATCGATCTATCTTAAGCACATGCATGTTTCACGGCCATGTTGCACCGTCTCCTGCAGGTAACAATTAGCAGCAAGATTCATTATAAAGTTAATGAGGCAATAAGCCACCAATAAGTCTGCTGTAATTGTGCACAGGTGCGACAGTCGAACCTCGTTTTTAATTAGCAGCTATTTGTCACAGGTGTGCGTTAATTGGATCGTCTAGGGTCAGACGGTCTGCACAGAACCAGAGAGAGGGGCTGTTTTTGACCCCCAGTGATGTGTTTCAGGTACCCGACTCAGCCCTGTCGCTTCGGGAAGCTGCTCCTGCTCCTGCCGGCGCTCCGCTCGGTCAACCCATCCACCATAGAGGAGGTGTTCTTCAAGAAGACCATCGGCAACGTGCCCATCACCAGGCTCCTCTCCGACATGTACAAGTCCAGCGATATATGAGTTCTTGCCATTTGTCCTGGCGCATGGAAAAGACTTGAGCTGAAGGCCCAGAGACCCACCCAGCAGTCGACAGAATGTCAAATCATTGCAGGTTGAATTTTTGCTGAGCACAAAATCTCTTTACGCCTAGGCTGCATTGAAACAAAGACTGCAACACCGCTGGAACTCACCAAGTAGCCTGTTAACAGTTGCTCTAGTTAAAGATTAGCATGTAACTTTCATTATAGAATTACCTGTATGATACTGAAAAACTGTAATCTCTGGTGTGGGCACAGACAGCCTACAGTGTTGCCAAGTATGTCTGACAAAGAAATGTTATATATTAAGAAGTTTTTCGAGTGTCTGTGAGACCAATGAGCTTGACGACCAATTCAGTCTTTTATTGCTGTGTTCAATCCCAATGGAGGAAACCAAAAAAGATGACGCATGCGTAATGGGGGCTGTGAATCGCTGTCCCTTTATCCGGTGCTGAAACCAGAGGCACAGGGCAATGAAGGAGAGGTGCCAACTCTATGAAGAATTGGGGGGGGGACTTTTAAAGGATATGCTTGCATTGCCTCCTGACTGTAAAACTACATTCATCTGAAGATGGTGTTTGTATTTAATTGGTTACTGTCCTGTTTGTGTCGGTGTGTCCTGTTTGAGGCGCAGCATTAAAAATGTTTAAGTCGACTTTGTGAAGTTAGACACTAACACTGGATAAAATAATATTCAGCACTTGGAAATGTTTTTGTGGACTGTGATGGTTCTATTCTGTTGTAAATATTTGGAGTTATAACTACTTAGAGTTGTAACCAAGAGAATAAAAGACACTGAATTAAACGGTTTTCAGATAACCTAGAATTAAAACGAGCAGCTGCAGTTTTTAAACTTGTTTATACTACACATCACAGAAAACAATGGTGAGGCTTTTCTTAGATCCAAATTTTTCATCAATATGAAGTACAATTTCAAAATATTTCTCGGTAACACTTTATAACAAGATTACAAAACACGTTTAAGTAATTTATAACCAATATAAGACTCACGATGATTTAATGCGGGATATGTCATGTATACCTGTTGCTCACCATTTAGAAATAATTCTGACAATGAGTTTATGGAAGACGTGTCCCTTCAACAAACTCATGTCATGATACTAGTTTGTAAATGATTAGTTAATGTAAATTCATTAAAAGTATAAGCTAGAAGAGGCACTGTTCTGCTCCCAGAGAGGCTGATCAAATGCATAGATCTGAAATGCCATTTTCTATTTAACTGGATTCAAGGTAATTTGGTGGCATATATGTATGAACAAATTGAATTAACAATCATTTGTTGATGACCTATTAAGCATTAATTAATCAGATAAACTCAGTGACGTGATCATCATGACATTAATTCGTGCATTAGATGATCATGAGTCATACATTACTTAGTTATGCGTTTTACTGATTTCCCTTTAGAAGAATCCTAATTTATTCTAAATAAAAACTCAGGACTCGGATAAAGGACTTTTTTGTAATGAAGACAACAGATTATGTATTTATTGAATAATAAATGTAGTAAAAAATTGAGGATATCTGTAATGGTTGTGGCAGCTTGTGGTAGTTGACTATCCAATGTCGAGTGTTAGAAAGGTCAAGAGTCCAAATCAACAAATGTAGTTATGCGTGAAGGCATTTCACCTATTTTATTGGAAAATCATCAAAATAAACAAAAATGGCACAGCAGTATACAAATCTCAAAATGCATATAGCCAGTAGAAATACTGTAGTTCCCTCGTGTAAATTACTTCATTCTTACTATAAAATCATTGTGATAACTGGGCAGGTGCTGGTTGATATACACACACGTGCTTCCTTTTGAAGACAGGATCAACTAAGTGTGATTTGAAAGTCAAGGCTCATCAAATATATATATATATATATATATATATATATATATATATGTGTATGTGTGTATGTGTGTGTGTGTAGTTGCTAGTTATGGTGAGCAACATGCTAGTATTGGATACATATGATGGCAAACGCTGTGGGTCTTTACAAGAGCGTTGCATACATAGAATGCTCATTCAATGTTACTATATAAATGAATATATTCAATACATAGCTAAATGATAAATACATAATATATCCATGTTAGTGGCATTTCCAGACAAAGAGAAATTACTATAAATTACTTTCAACCACAGTTATGTGTCGAACATTCTTGACTCCAATTAGAAGGTGAAAACAAACACCGATCAGGGTCACTAATTGAACTAAAAGAGGCAGTGAACAATATTACTTTGGGGGAGAGGACGTTGTCATTGAAATGTTTATTCGCTGAGAGAAACCTGGAGTAGTGAAGAGAGCTTTGGGTTGTCAGGCCAAGCTGGGCTGAGCAGGGCTGAGCCAGACCGTGCCAAGCAGAGCCATCTTTCGTTTCAGGCTTGTCTTATTTTGGATGGGGTGTAGCTCTTGTCCACAGACTCGTCCTGTAGAAACATGTGCAGGCATCGTTCGTTCTGAGCTAGAGGGTGACCTGCCACTCTGAAACACACAAGAGCAAAAGCCAAGGCTTGATGACGAGGAGAAAACAGAGACATGAATGTACCTTTGGACACAAGAACACAGAGATTGACGGGAGCGTTGGACTAACTTTAAGGTAAGAAACCTGGGAAAGATTTAGCATGAGTGACCAAATTGGAAAAAATCAAGTTAAGGAATCACTGCTACATCCCCTGTTAGAGTCCAGCTGGGGACCTTTGTCGCATGTCATCTCTGTCTCCTCTCACTTCCTGTCATCTCTCTATAATAAAAAGGCACAAACTGCTAAATGAAAAAGATCTGGGTATTTTAGTATGCATACTGACCTGTTGTGACACAACAAACACAAGACCTGCTTAGAGGTAGCATACTGTATGGATTTATGACAGTCTCTGCAAAAAGTGACACAATAATCAGTAATCAATACGCCATTAATAAATCTAGTCAGTGGTTATAAAGATAAAAGTCTGCCTGTGGGTCACTAATGAAGAGGCTTACTGACATCTTGAAAACTTTGACCATGTGTACTGACTAGCATTACAGGGACAACTGTAGATGTCACATACAGCGAACACCTATTTACATCAGCAACATATTAACCGTGCATTTAATACAAGTCTTACACACATTGGTTTATGAATGTGGATGTGTGGTTGTGGTCACAAGCTCTTATTACTTTATAGCACAAATAATGATTTATTTATTTTTTTTCCCCCCTTCTCTCACCTCCAAACTATAAAAAAAAGAGAAAGAAGAGTCAATTAATATACTTGTGGAGGGCAAAGACACATCAACCCAGAACAAAAGAGACGCAAAAGCTTCTGTAAGAGCTTCATCAACAACCACTAAATTAGAGGAAGATGACATGCCTTGCCTAACTTTTTGACAACTAGCATGTGAAATCAGTTTGGGGGAGCCGGTGGAGAAGATCTGTTAAAAGGACATGAGTTAAGGTAAACTATTTTTCTCTTGGGGCTTTGGTGACTGAGCATTCCACAACATCTATATTGATATCCTGGTATGACTTAATTAAATAAATGTGTGCTTTAAATCACCTTCATTACAGCAGTAGGTTATCACTACATCTAGAAAATACTGTATGTTTGCCGGATGTGTTTTCCTCTGTTAAAGCCACTTCGACATCAGGCTTTCCTGAATGTCCCTTCAGATGACGCAAAGGAGCTTAACGAGAATGAGCCAGCGCACCTGAGACCCTAAAACATCTCATTTTTCATACGGTTAATTTCTCAGACCAGATCAACATGATGACATTGTACATATGCATGCATCTTAACCTCTAATAGGAAATATTTGGGACAAATTAAGCCGCCTGGGGGAGGCATTCACAGGTCAAATACCAGGGCGATCAAGCTTGCCTCCAACAAACGTTGTTTAATAGGTTTTTGGAAATATTGACATTGAGGACAAGGTGCAGCTGAAGCATGTGAAAATCTCAAGGCCTTGCTTGGTTTTTGAAGTGGGGATGTAAGACCTTGTTATTTTACCTGAAGCATGAATTATATTTGACTAGCCTAATCAAAAAGTGATGGTTATCTACTCTCGTCCTTCTCACTTGTTTCACAGCGACAATCATGTTTACCATTCCAAAGGATTTCCTATTCACAATGCTCTCAATCACAGATGAAACAATACTGCCAGCCACATCGGCCAGCATGAAGTCTGAACAATGATATGATCAACAGCAGTGTTTCATTCATAGGAAGCAAGGGGGGAAAAAATCTTAATTACCAACACATTCTCATCTTCTTTAAAAAAAAAAAAAAAAAACATATTTATGGATTTGAATTTTCTCAACTGTCTTTGCACACTTAATATTCCAACAGGAAACACTGATGCATTTGCACATGAAACAAAGATAATGGCCAAGTCTGCAATCAAAGCAAATAATTACAATCACACTGTAACTTTTATTGTTACGCAGCTGAAAATGGGGACATGCTGGATCAAAAATAAGCAGAGGTGCACACACCATCCCACAGAACCACGCGCTGTAATTTGAGCTGCAATTATCATAAATTACACATCAACAATAAAACAAATGTGGGAAAAATTATGTTGTGGGGGTGCCCACTTGAGTCCTCTTTGGTTGTTCTTGTCCTTTGCGAGGTAATTACAAAAGAGAATTAAGGAGGATAGTGAGGAAAGGACCTGTCTGTCTCTGCAGGTTCAGTTTGTTAACAATATGAAGAGAAGTGAAAAAGTTGAATCTACTTATTGCACAAAGTGTTTCTTTGTTTTTAAGAGTTACAATAATACCTCGCTAAGGCAGAAGTTGCAAACGCCTGCGACTACAAAGACAAAATTGTAAAGAATAAATTGTTTTAACCCCATCGCAAAGTAGCTGAAGAACGGGGAAAGACGGAGATGGTGTGGAAAGGCTTACTTGTTGAGAAACTGCTCCAGACCCTGTCGCCGCTCCTCGATAAAAGAGTCATCAAATATCCCATCATCCCCTCGAAACGGAAGCTGCCGGATAAGAGCTTTTCCTGGGAGAGGTGGGACGACCACCTGAGATAAAAGAGCACCCCCAGAAAATCATACAAAAGCAGTTTAACAGGCGATAATAACTTATAAATAAGGATTTTAGTGCTTACAATTAACAGAGTAAAATATTTTAACAAAGACGGCTCACAAAACTGTGATCCTGTAGTGATTGTGTACAGTATGATCTGGTCAAACATTTTATTTGCCACTTTTGAGGCTAAAGAGCAGATGTGGACAATGGCGTACGCTTATTTCATACGCCAAGTACTCCAAACCTGCGTGTTGGGTTCACCTCAGTGGCTCACCTTGCTCTCCCTCTCCAGCTCCGCTCTGAGCCACTCAAAGTCGCTGTATCGCCGCCGTACACAAGACTCTTTCAGCTTGAAGATGGGTAAGTTGGTCTGTGGACACACACACACAAACAATCGTCATATCAACCAATAATGACAGTAATTATTAGCGACAGCACACTTCCCTTTGCATCATGGTTCTGACTCCATTATTTCCAGCACACAGGAACACTTTGGCATGCATTGTCACATTTATACCAACCACCACGTGTTATTAAAAGAAATTTAGTTTTGGGTTATGTAATTAGCGTAACCACCAATAAGATAAGTTTCACCTGAGGCTTAACTGGTAATGTCTCCGTATTGCCGCTATGATTACCTGTGGGTTAAAACACCTTGAGCAAGGCTTAAAACAGTGTCTAAAAAGTTGAATATAGACCCCAATATAGACTTTTAACAGACCTATCAAGGTTTGCACTTCCTGTGGGAATGGTATAAAAAGCAAAAAAAATATTACTAGAAAGCAGTAGGGAGAGATTAGGCCAACTTCAGGAAAAAGACAGAGTGAAAGGTTTTATTGCATTGAGTTTTGGGCTTAGCCTTGTGTGACTTTATTAAAGCAAAAAACAAAGACCCCTTCAAATTGAACCAAACTGAATAGAAAATTAAACTGGCCTCCAGGCAAAAAAAAAAAAAGTTCCCTTATGTTTTGCTCACCAAGGTCTGTCACACTCAGAATGTTTTGCCATTTTTGTGTGTGCGTAATTCTAAGTTACTGTTGACAAGCACTTGAGAGTGAATGTCATATTAAAAAGGGGGAGAAGTTTCGACATTGACCGAGAACATTGAGCAAACAGCACATTACAGCACAATGCCAAACCTCGTCACTAGTTCTGACAGTACATGGCCATCCCGTGACAATGTACAAACAAGGGGAGAGTGAATGAGCATTTCATTGGTAGGCCACATTCACAGAAGGTCAGAATTCATGGAAGAAGGATTCACAAGAGCAAAGCAATCGAGCAAGTAGGTGTGGCATGATTACAGTGTGAGCAGTAGACTGCTCGACGAGCAGACGACTGTGACTGTGTGCAGTAGAGGGGATGGAGAGTTAACTAGAAGGCTGAGTAAATGGCTGAACAAAAGAGAAAGGAGTGGGTGTACGTGGTCATAGGAAGAGCAGAAAAACTGGAGGGGTTAGGAGCTTCATCTGGTCTGTGCAGGACTAATTGAGGAGGAGAGAGAGCAGGAGTGGTCTCTTCGCTCTCATGGTCTCTCTGCCTTTCAGTCTTTTTCCTCTTTATTTCCCTTGCTCAGTGATAATAAGTCAGATTTTCTGCCCTTGAGGCTCCTCTTGTGGTGTTTCCATGGGGAAACGCAGGCACTCGCTTTCTTCCCTCTTTGCTCTGTCCTCTCCGCAGTCTTCAAAATTATGGATCCTATCCACATTTGGTTGAAGGGGAAAACTAATTTGTTAAAATCTTTATAATGACAATGATAGCGGTCAATGACAATGATGTATGGTCCACCAACATGGCTGATTTCATGTTTAACTGTAAAACAAATGTTACCTGGGGAAATCAGTGAAAGAGAATCCTGGTTAACATCACAATATACACTCAGATGCCAGTTTATTCGGTACACCTACCTAAAACTGATGCAGTCTAATGCTACAGCCCCGCAATAAATTCATGAAGGTTATAATGTTCTGTTTTAGAAACTGTTGAGAGATGTTAACTGTATGGTTATTTTGGAGGATGCAAAATAAATAACAGAAATCTAGACACCCTATTTGAGTTATTTTTTCAAGCAGCTGTTCTTTATTATCTTATAAGATATATAACTGTTTGATTTGGGTGTTTAGATGGTTGGTAAACCACCTTCCCACTAATCACAAAACAATGGATGGACATTTTTGTTAATTGTAATATTGTGCTTAATTTACAGCACATTAGCACAAGCACTATTATGCTAGGCTAAGAGTACAAGTTATTGGAGACAATATACCTAGACTTCCCCTCTGAAAATCAGGGGGGAGCCTGATCTGGGTCACTACCAAAGCTTGACACAGAATATCGGGCAATGTGAGCAGTTTACAGATAAGACTGTATTACGTATCATGACTTGAGTCCTATTTGAACATTATTGTGTTTGTTTTTCTGCTAGGGAAAATGCAGCCATAACAGCCATATCGTCAACTGCACAAGTAAAGAAAGAGGCAGAGAGAACTTGAGGTGAGACAGAAAGTACTATATGCATTTGTATGAGAGAGTAATTAGGCCCTAACTTCCATGTTAGCTGTAACATGAAAGCTGTTTCGCGCTCACCCCATGACACGGGTTTTTCCACCACCACTAGCCTCGCAGCCTTTTTTCTAAACAAACAAACCATTTTGTATCCAGTTCTTTCGGTGACCTTTGTGGTGCACGCACAGAATCAAAACAGAGACAGAAAACAGACTTTGTTGTAGGCTTTAGAGGTCAACCGATGTGGGTTTTTCAATGGCCGATGCAGATATTTAGAGAGCCGGGCGGCCGATGGCCACTATATAATGCAAAATCAAAACAGAGAAAAGCCGTGCATAATTCCATTATTCCATGCACAGTACAATCTAATATACATGGTTACCTTTGCTAGTAAAATGTTGTTTTAGATTACATTTTCATTCATTGATTAAATAGAAAAATACATATGCTGTAGGCTTCAGAACGTGACTGGTATTTAAGGGAGAGTGGGGTACAGTATGTCAGAAGCGACGTCATTCAACTGCATTATTCTACATATTGTAACGTAATCCAGCAGGGTGCATGGGAGTTATAGTACAGGGTAACTAACTTTTTCACCACCTTCCCAAAACTCACAAGGGGGAGCGCTAACATTGTTCCACAGCAGCCACACTGACAAGGCTGCCTGCAGATGTGTCTTCAGACATGTTTTCTGTACCGGCCATATGAGCGCAGGCATCGGCCAATGCCGATTATTTCAAAATGCCAGCTAATCGGCCTGATTACTTGGCTGACCGATTAATTGTCTATCACTAGTAAATGTGCAAAAAAAACAACTACCACAGCTCTTTTTAATAAACGGTCACGTTTGCTGTAATTAAAACCATAACACCGGTGAAATAACCTGGTTAAGATGACAGCTGCAATAATAGGAGTATTTCCTTACTATGGTTAAAAACAAATGGGTTCCTGTAAACTCACTGCCACTCCCTCTTTCTCACTGTCTTTGTGTGACTCACCAGCCCTGAAAACCTCCCTTTCCCCACTTATTTCAAGTTCTCTCCAGGTGAAGTTATCAATGAGCCCCTCACTCCTCCTCTTTTTCAGGTCACAGGAGAAGTGGATTATCTTAGCTTTATCACCCCAGTGCTCTAACATTAACTCCACTCTCCCCTCACAGCGGTGTCCCTGCTGCGTCATGTTACCTCACAGCATGGTGCGCCGCAAAGTTAATCCCCACCACAACAGATCACAGTTACAGGTAATCTGCCACCGCCGTGACTCTAATCCCATCATGTGCACACCAAAAACACTTTAACCACGCGCAAGCATACACCGACGTACATGAAGTATGCATGCACAGGTGTTAAGTATAAAGATTTGACCAGTCACACAGTTAACAATGTAAATATAATACCCAAAGCATTTGAGCCTGTTTGTACACACACAGTCGAACCCGGACCCACTCATCTCCACACAATGAAGCAAGCAGTGAGAGTGTAAGGAAAGAAAGTCACCTGGCCTTTCAATCCTCTCGCCCTCACAAACCCGGTGATTAAGAGATTGGCCTTGCAGGACAAGGGGAGGAACGAAAACGATAGAACTGAAAAATGAGAGGTCTCACTCTCTCTCTCTCTCTCTCTCTCTCTCTCTCTCACACACACACACGCACACACACACAAAGAGGCGGTGCGTGAGAGCTCTACGAGTCAAAGATCAGGTTTCTCTGCACTCTGTTCTCTTCACGGCTGGTTAGAGCAGTGTTCTTCAACCTTTTTTGAGCCAAGGTACATTTTTTCATTGAAGAAAATCACAAGGCACACCAACAAACCGAAAATGTTAAAAAATGAAACTCTGTAGCCAATATTAACAATATACAGTCATTCTTATCAAAGTATCTTGAATATGAATCAAATAAACACTCAACAATGGCATATTATTTGCAGACAATAATTCATTAGTTTAAAAAAAAATTGTTTTTAGACCAATTAGGTGAAATTGAATAATTTCCCACAGCACACCTGACGATCTCTCACGGCACACTAGTGTACTGCGGCACAGTGGTTGAAAAACACTGGGTCAGAGGTTAGGGCCTGGGTGTCTCAACTTACTGGCCCCTGCAGTGATTGGGACATGGGACCAGCCGACACCCAGTCGAGTCTTAGCATTTCATTAATTGTCTAGAAAGGCACACGTTGCCTCTCTCACTTTCACTAAGGGACAGAATAAAAGATAAGAAATCAAGGAAAGGAAGACAGATAGGAAACTATAGTTAGCAGAAACCCAGAGAAAGTCAAATAAACACACAAATAACCTAGATGTACCTCCAAGCTTCACTTTCCATTATCAGCGTGCAAGGTGCAATCTATGCTCCATAGGAAGCGCATGTGATTCATAATGTGAGGGACACAATACCTTAGGCTCATTGAAAATGGGTTGAAAAGAGGCAGAACCCTTAAAAACAGCGAGACAGAGAAAGAGAGAGAGAGGGGACAAAGATCACTCATCTCCCGAGAGAACAGTTCAAGGCCACCATGCATTAGCTTTTAGCAAGATGGATTAAGTCAAGTTTGAGAGTGCGCATCCTAAACCTCCCCCATGCTCCCTTCTTACCCCTCCCATATACTCTCCTTTCAGAATAATAGCATAAAAAATAGCAACATAATACCATCTCATTGCATCATATTCCAAAATGGGGGGGACAGAGAACAAAAGCAGTGGGGCTATAGGTCTTTTGCTCTTGCCTCTCCATGTACTCTCACACTCGTTCTCTCGCTTGCCGGCCCCTGCGGCCTGACAGCCTACCCTCTCTCCGACTTGCCTAGCTGGCAAAAAGCTGCTTTGTTGCCATAGTATCAACTCCCACTTTTGATACTGTCATTTCAAGTAGGATATGGTAGCCTTGATACAATATGTTCCCTATTTCCATTAAAATAGTTGTCGAAGAGGATGCTGTAGACTTTGGATTACACTTGACTGTGCCTGACAAGCGCCCCCCACACACACACCCACTCCCCATCTCTCCCTATTTTATTAATGACCAAAGGCCCCCGCCCCAATGCCCAAATGGAAAAGAGAAAGAAAGAGAGAGGGAGAAGCTATGGGAGTAGAGAAGAGGAGGGGTAGAAGACTGAGTGAGTGTGAGCGACAGAGCTATAAGAGGCCTTTTATGTACTCCTATCCATAAACAAAGTGAGATCCCAAAGTTCGCTCCCCTGAATGTGCTCTCTGGATGAGATGGGAACCAACTAAAGACAAGAAATTTTGATAATACCCCCCACCCCCCAAACACACACACCCCAACTCCAACCCCCTGTTTGCTGAGGGTCCAAACAAATACTCTATGCTGCTTGAGGGGGTCCTCTCAAACCAGCAACAACCAGAAAAACAGGTGATATGATAGGACTCTGAAGAACTACTTCCATTAGGAACATAAAAAACATGTGCCGAGGCAGAAAAGAAAAACACCAAACCTACCAGCTTTCTGTGGTCTATTAGGCATTTCAGAAACTACACTTAAAAAGAAGGGATTTAGATGAGACAAAAATCCATTGTTTCAACACGACCCTGGACATTACAAGTCTGCTCAGGCAAAATGAGATATCCGCCTCCTTTCAATTTGAACTTAGCTTCCACCTCTTTAAAAACCTGAGTGAAAGAAGTAGACTGATCCCATTGATTTTAAACACAAAATGCAGGCCTGGCTGTCAACAAGTGACTGTGTAACCTGCCTCACAGCCACTGCAACCAGTTGGCTTCAGAAAATGATAATCCAATCTTTATACAACCATGTTTCACCACTAACTTGATGAACTTTCGGACATTAGCAATGAGTCACAAGGCAAATGCATAGGCTGACATTCATTTAAACAGCCAAGGCAGACTTCACAATTTGAGACATTTTATATATATATGTATATATCTCTCACAGGGATAACCACTTCAATAACCACACTATGAACTAGGCAACTGACTGCACACAGCTGGGAGTGAAATGGGATAAGTGGGCAATGGGGTAAAGGCTAGTGAGGGGGTGGCTTTCTGCCCTCCCATCGGTGGAAGGGTAAGGATGTGGAATAAACGCTCCAGCTCCCCCACACCCTGGCCTGTTTCATTCTTCTCTTCTCTCAATGAAGGGATTAAGCAGACTCTCTCAGTGCGGCCATAAGGGCTCTCTCGATTCCGGATGGATAGCGGGACAGCAGCGAGAACAGGAGACAAGGGAATGAGTTCTAAACAGAAACTGTATAGCATAATTAAATGATAAAATTAAAGTCGTTCTAAATATTATAAGTAAGATAGAAACAAAAAGGGCAAAGCACAGGCTATGCATTCCAGGCCGAGGCATTGTGTCTAACGCTCTTAACATGCTGGAGATGGAGTAAAATGCTTCTAAAGAAAGCTGAAGAAAGGAGGAGAGAAGCAAAGCAAAGTTGACACCACATTTGTTGAGAAGTGAGGGATGCGCCACTTATTCTGTGGTCTTATGCAAAGCAGGGTCACACAGGCCTATGAGGTGCACAATAATGCTGATTACACGCATATGCTAATTATTATACGCTAATCAAGTACAGTAGCCTTATATTCAACACTAATGCCTGGAGACAGCTTCTCTTCCCTCGACCCATTTCTTTAAAAGGTAAAGGGAAACTATAAATACTTTAAGGCTGCTCACCAATCTAAATACTCCAGGCCACTAACTACAGGGGTGTCAGTCAAGTGAAATGACAACTTAAAAAGATAAGAGATGAGGCAATCAGATGAGCCAAGTGACTGCCTGACAATTTCAGACTCTCAATACAGCCTCCACATTAAAAACACATACAGTCCTGGAATGGCTCAATTTATGAAAAAATTGTATGTGGTGACAGACATGATGAAAAATGAAAGATGCAAATGTTTATGGAAAAAAAAAACTTTTTTTTTTTTTTTTTTACTTGTTACTTTCTCTTATGTTTGCATCAAGACTCTTACACCTGATAATGTAACTGAGCGCTGAAACAATGCCTAATTTAAGATTGACAATTTTTTCTTGACCTTAGAAACAGAAGTTGGAAAAAAAGATATATATCTCAGTCCCAGGTCCTCTAAGTCGCTTGCTCTGGAGGTTTACATCAGTATCACACGGTCTTCATCAGCACATGGAGTTTGCTGACTTTCCACGTAGAAGTTCAAACTTTCCATTGTTCAGAGCACCTCTAGGATTTCTCGACCGTGTTGGCCACGTTTGAGCATCTACAGTTCAATGACAGCTGAGCAAATCCCATCTGCTGATGAAGAGCATGTTATATAGTCAAAAGCTCCAGAACAAGTGGGTAAGTATACCTTGAGATTGTTTCTTTTTCAGTAATTTAGTATAATCATCATCTGCTATGTGTTCATTCTGTGAAGTACAGTACTAGCAAAAGTGCTCTAAAGTCATTTTTTAAGCTGATTCAGCTTGATTTTAAATTTGAGCGTGTATGTGAACTGCACATGATACAGGATCTGTGTTTGGCAATAGCTAGGATTGTCTAACTGTTACTCTCCTCACTGATTGCTCAATAATGCCACATTCCTGGACCGTATGTAGCCAGTAGTCTAACATGTGACATTTCACAAGCATTTAGATAACAATCTTACATGTTTCTTTACACAAGCATTTATACAAAGTACCAACTAGTTTAACAATTGTTGACAGGAACATCTTTAACAAGAAAACCATTTGTTCTCCTCTAAAAAGTTCTTCAGTAGAAAAGGAGGAAGGAAATGTGTTTTTGGGGGGGGGAGACTGGAAAGGATCAGGCAGTCTGCTGCATCCTGTCTATAGTTCCAGAGAAGCTGACTTGCTGAGTTATGTTCCCCTTTGTCCTGGTACTGGAATATACTACTTTGGATGCCTTTTGACAAATAATCTGTCAGGGCAGGAAAGCTACAAACTAAAGCATTCTTAAACCAACCAGCATCCCCCACTAAAGTAAAATAAGTATGATGGATGTATAGACATCTGGTCTTACAGGTCTACCGTCACGTCAGGTTGCTCATTAAGTTTGACCAACGGTGTTATCTATCCTTTGCAGTCAGACAATGGGGTGTGGTTGGAGTTCAGCTCTGCTGTTCAGGAAGGCTCTAACTCTTTGGAGAGGTTATTTTATCATGTTTTATTCTGCTTACTACCGATGTTTTAGAAGTCCAACTTATTTGTAGACATATGACTTATGTGAATTGGTCAAACTGCTCCAGTGTCACGCCACAGTGGAAGAAACACTTGAGGCTAATGTAAACAAATTCCTTTCTCTGGCAAAGAAACATGAGCAGTTAACGGTTATCGTGAAAGTTAACATTTGCTAGCTTGTAGGTTCACTATACTTGTTACCATTGTTGTCAACATTTCTCGATGACATAACGATAAGTAACGTCTAGTCAAATAACTTCGGCTCAACGTTAACACCAGTCATGTCAACTAGCTAGCCAGCAGTGTTAGCTAGTTTTGACGAATGATACTAGCCTGCTAGCTAGCGTTGGCTAACTCGTTTCGCAAATAACGGGTTTCTCTTCTTAGATAATCAAACACACATTTAAAATATCGACTCTGTGGTTTCACGCGCGTCGTTTTGACTGTCGCAATACTGATGTCAAAGACTCACAAGTTTATTTGACAACAGGAAAAACGTTTCTTAAGTAGCTAGCTTAAAGCTAACGTCATTAGCACTTGTTACTGCAGACTCACCTTCAGTCTGACTTCATACGTGGTAAATCTGCCCCTGCCAACCCCGATGGTCTCAGGGTTGCTCACATCAATCTCTAGAAAATTACTCGGGGGTCCGTAGGCGTCATTTAAGTTCTGAGGCTTCGAAAAGAGCCTTCTTGTATCAGCTATGGTATCAGCCATTACTCTCCAGTCCCACTAGCAGCTCGTAGTGATAGTGTTAAGTTAGCCAGTAGACAGGATACAAACATGTACGTTCCTTTGCCAACCTTCAAAGTAAAACATTCGCTGGAAGTTGTGCCCGTCTAATAAAATATATGTTGAAAAGGACACAACTTTAGGGGGGTGCCTGTTTTTTACTGATACTTCATATTTATTTTGATACTTTTCCAAGCGACTTCATCTTTCACACACCTAAAAAGTCTAATTGTCTAATTTTATGTTGAAGGCAAATCACCCGAGTTCCGGTATTGCTCTGTCTGTGACAATCGCTGGATCCGAAGAGCAGCGCTCTGCACTTCCGATCAGCTGAGCTTCAGCTGACGCTGCTTGGCCACCTGCTGCTCGGGATGTTTACAACCCGCCAGCGGGCACTTTGGCCGTAATCACGTTTTTGGACAATATGCATAATTTCACTCATTTTATTTGTATAATCCGGACCGATCGCACTTCGCGATGTAAAGTAGGCCTAATTACTGCTAAAATGTAAAAACACAGGCGATCCGACGTTCAACATTATTAAGGATGCGCAATATGAATAATATTAATTATTTAAAAATGCTTAACTTCGAAAACCACTATTTCATCTTATTAATAAACAACTATGTCACGTCGGCTAGTTTTATAAACATCAGGGATCTGTATGGGCCTAACATTTGCAGTTTGTTTCCGTTGATTAAAGCTTAAA
Source organism: Coreoperca whiteheadi (assembly GCA_011952105.1). Lineage (NCBI taxonomy): Eukaryota > Metazoa > Chordata > Actinopteri > Centrarchiformes > Sinipercidae > Coreoperca > Coreoperca whiteheadi. Next base: position 16,631,748 of record CM022481.1, on the reverse strand, counting down.
TGTAAAGTAATAATCAAGACATTTTAAAAAATTTTTATTATTATTTATTTATTTTTTTACATCTGATGAAATGTATTCAGGACTTTCCTCAATTAAATCTCTTTCATGCTCGTGTCCTTCGGCGTGTGTGTGTGTGTGTGCGTGTCAATGCATCTCAATAAAGATTTCACGTTTTGAAACATCATGGCGGCTTACGTGGTGCCCGCAGCTGTTAGATGCTCAATAAAACTTTTGCTAAAAGACACTGTTGTGACCTCAAAGACAGTGTGCCGCCTGTCAGGCAGTTGCACTGGAAAAGGTAAGTCTCTTTCCGTCATGCTGAGGTGAAAGGCATTCAGGTTGTGCTAAATTTAGTGTGTTTCAACCTGACTTCTTAGGTAATACATGTTTGGTAACTGCTGGCCACATAACCCATAACCTCCACACTTAACTGTAGCGCCTTCTCTTTCCAATCACGGTTTTATGGCTTCTAATAGAATCGAGGTGTTTTTGTCACTTTTGCTGCATTGCTTCAAGGTTGCATTAGTTGGAGGCCATGCAGTTCATCTGCATCATCCTGCTCCTCTGAGTCTCCAGCAGCAGATGTTTGTGCCTTCAGTGAAACTGTCGCACACCTCGATCACCTCGTTCAGTGTGGCTCCCTGAGGAAAGATGCTCAGCAGAGGGAGGTTTTCCAGCAGCTGGCTCAGCTGCAGCACACCCTGAAGAACTACAGTAATACCATCTACTTGAACCCACCTCCACCGAGGCTAAACGCAAAAGATGACAAAGGTCAGCTTCCAAAAGATAAACACCCCAACATTACATCAGCTGAAAACAAAGGTGGTGGATCCGCTGCTAAGGTAAAGGAGTTATTATGTTGACATGATGTGTCGTAATACAATAATGATAATCTGATAATCTGTAGTGGAAACTATGGCCTACAATCTATGGTCAGGAAAACTGTTGCTCAACATCCTGCTCATTGAATCTTCACTTGCACTAACCACACATAAAGAAAAACTAAAACAAATATTTTAAATGGCATAACACAATTTACTATTGGTATTTAATAGCATACCATGTAGTCGTACCAACAAATGATCTCCCACTAAATTAAGTCTGAATTGTTGTGATTATACCAACACACAACTTAAACTCTGTTGACTCAAAAAACTCCCAGCCCTTGTACTGCTCAGTTTACTGTTCAAGTAGCAGAGGGGGTGTTTGCATGTTCAGTTTGCAGACTACACCTATGAATACAACGCTACCAGGGCTGTATAATCAAACTGTTGCTTTGATGAAACAATCCAAACTTAACTCCGCTCACTAGCTTTTTGTGGAGGCTTCAACCGTATGACATGGTCTTCATCAGTGGATGGAGCTTGCTCCGTTTTCATGGAGTTGCATCTGTTTACATACAAGTTCAGTAGCTGTCGTGGTTTATTTCATTTTTTCGTAGGATGTCCGCAATCACTCCCCCATTCCCTCGTGCACTATTCTCCACATAATATAAACTCAATAATGAGTAGGCGGTTGAGATTTTGGACACTTCTGAATCATCGTCATTTTGCACCAAAACTGACCGGGGTAGTTATGCATTGTTTGGACTTTAAGCAAAAAGCAGAGACTAGTTGTTTTCTTTGTTTCCTTTGTGGGGATTTTTGAGGACTAAAAAATGTGCGTTACGTTTAAGAAAATTCTGACACGCAAATAAAATGTTGGAAGGTAAAAAGAGGACACAAGGTAGAAAATAGTGAGAGATTTTGGACACAGTTTACAATTTACTCGGCAGCATGGATTGGTTTAAAGCCAGTTCCAGTTTGGCACCTGGACTCTCATTCTGTTATAAAACCCCATTGACGTCTAGCATATGGAGGCACTTCATAAAGTCCACTGCACTGTACTCCAGTTGTATCACTGATGGTGGCCATGGGGCTCAGGTCAAAGGGAGGGTAGGGGTCTGGGAAGTGTATTGTGCATGTGAGTTTTGGAACCGCATAATGTAGGGGGCTGTTGTTGTTTTTAGGTCAGGGGAGCTGACTGTCTAGTATTTGGTGGTGGGAGCTTTTTTTGTTGGTTGTCTGGCACAGACACATAGGGTTAGGCAGAGATTTTGGAAGGCAGCAGGGCAGACCTCCCGCTGGGCCCGTCCCAGCACCCCTCTCACTCTCTCACCGTCCCAATGCAGTAATGAGGGGATCCCCATTGTCTGGGCCATTCTTGTCCTTTTTGCTTTTGATTCGGGACTCTGACAAATACTTTGGTGTTAGGCTATCAACATCACCGCCCCCCTCTCCTTTTGCACCTTATTTCTTGCTCTGTCTCTCTCACACACATACACACTGACTGGAGTACTTATGCAATTATTCTGGTTTGAATCAGGTCATACCACTGTCCTTTCGGTGTCTGTTCTCTCTGTGAAAGTGCCGCCATTGTCCTCACTAACTGACCAAGTCTGTGAGCAGAGTACACTTGACTTAATATTGACCCAATGTGGCGTGGTTTTGCGGATGGTCGGCTAACAATGGGCCATTGTTTAGAGAGAGCCACCCTCTTCAAGTCAGGCTGTGCAGTCCTCCTGTACGTTGTAGCTCTCCAGCATGGCAGTTTTTCCCAGTTAAACCTAACTGAGACTCCCCGCAATCACTTCATTAACTTTGTTAGTGAGAGACATGACATATATGGCTGTTGATAAACATGTTCAAAAGCAGTTTTCCTTAAGTCAGTTCAAAGCCAAAGTGGCCATGTCCTGTATCTGAACTTTCCACCCATGCGCCAGTCTATATCCTCCACCGGGAGGTGAGACAAGGCCGCAGAGCTCAGCTGGACAGAGTGGCTGAGGGACAGCCTTGTCCTTCTCCACTCTGCCATGGCAGAATGGCTTCCAGCCACCACTGACAATTACCCCACCATGCCAGAGGGCATCTTGGGAAGTCAGGGAGAAGTCACACACTGTTATGCCAGAGCAGACAGGAAAGGCTTGTTGCTCTTCCAGTATTTCACTCCAGGAAAGGACAGGCGGGCATGGAGGGACGGAGGGGGTCGAGGGGAGGAGGGGGGAGAGGGCAGAGAGAGAGGGGATGGGCAACAAGTTTGTTTTTTCATTTCGTTTTCAATTGGCCATTGTCTGCATTTACCAGAGTCAAGTGCTCCTTGTGCAGTGGACACCAAGTGCAGTGGACACTGAGTACCGTCTCCATGAAATAGTTACTAAATTAAATTTTAAGAGGACAAACCTTTCCATTTAGTGCCGAGTTCCTTCCAAATCTATTTGGCATTTCCCGGTTACAGAGATGGACTATCCTCAACCACGCTGTTGTTAAACCTTATATAAAACATCTATCGTTTGTCCCTCTATATACCAATATGCTCCAAGTTATCATTACATGTCATGATTAAACTGGTGACATATGCGTTTACATGGCTTGGGGCCCTCTTTAGAGATATTTGGCTTTACTCTATATTCTCAGCTTGGTCGCACAGAAGACGTTTTTCTGAAGCAAAGACCTTTTGATGATCGGAGGCAGCCAGCACAATGACTTCCAGCAGCACCTCAATGCAACAGTACCGTATCACAATTAGCAGCGCGAAACAGGCTACACAGACAAGTCCACTCCATCTCGTATGGAGCCTCATCCAGTCCTCTCCGTTTTGTCTGACAAATCCCCCCATTGTTCCTCTGATGATGCTTTTCTTTCGTGGGAACCCTGGCTTGTCTTGTTGATTAGATCCCCTTTGTCTTCCTCCCCTGCAGTGGGCTAGTCTGGAAATTGTGAAACCTCACACTGTAGTGGTGGCTTAATGCCTCAGCATACTTTGTTTATTACACGATGATTCAGTCTTATATGTAAATGAATATAACGAAGTTTATTTAGGTCACCAGCTATAGTGTTTTGTGCTTTCAATAAGGAATTAATCTATGCATTCATTTTGAATAGCCCTATTGATTTATGGTTAACTGTTGTGCATTATTGTTTATGATGACAAGCAGAACTTCCAAGTTTTAATATAAACAAAAATATTACAGCCATTTCCTAATTTTTCCTCTTTTACCCCCAAAGGAGGAACCCGCTCCACCACTACCACCATCACCCAAAGGCTTCTATATCTACGGAGATGTTGGTAAGATGTCATATATCATAGAAATAAATATCACGGTGGCATGTTCTACTGTGCTAAATCTCTACAAGATGTCTGAGATCAGGACAGAAGTGAGAATAATTGCTTTTTCTTTATTCCCTCTCCCTGTCAGGCACAGGGAAGACCATGCTCATGGATATGTTTTACTCCCGTGTGGAAAACACTCGTAAAAAGAGAGTCCACTTCAATGGCTTCATGTTGGACATCCACAAAAGTTAGTGTTACACTCCCACTCCACGGCACTAACTGCTGAAGGTTGGCTTGCATGACTTTACGGAAGTTTTCTGACTCGTGCTGGAGATCCTATATTTATCTCTCTGTTTGTCCTGAAGCCTTCCTAATTGTCTACCATTATGCTTGCAGGTGAAATTACCGCTTTATTCAGTATTGTCATTGGGTTTGGGTTGCCGATGCAGGTGCGTTAAGATGTGCCTGATGTTTGTGTACTGCTTTAAGGGATCCATCGGAGGAAACAAAGCCTGCCAAAACGAAGGCTAGGGAAAATGTTCACCTATGACCCCATATCACCGGTTGCCATGGAGATCAGCAATGAAACCTGCCTGCTGTGTTTTGACGAGTTTCAGGTGAGCGAGTGTGTTACAGGCTCTGTGTGTGCTTGTCTGTTCTTAAAACCTGCTTCAACATTAGCTACAAGTAGCAAACAAGACAGTACAAATTCTCAATACCGTTGTGTGTTTTGATACTCCATATATCAGCTGCATGCATTTGCTTAAAACACTAGTACTAAATAACAGGTAAATATTCTGCTAATACAACCCTGATGATGGCATGCTGATGCTTAAGTGTGTTATTGGCTGAGAGGATTAAATAAATACCCATAAAGTCCTTAAAATGTGCAAAAGATGTAAAGTACATGGGTCTTTTGGAGCAAATTATGTATACAGTATAAATAATATATTTGTCTATTTTTTTAAGGCATTGTAAAGGTTTAAACAAGTTTACAAAGAGAGGAAAAATCCATTACAACCAATATGCTGTACAATGTTTTTATTTAAAACTTAATATGTCAAATACTGTTTCCGATTTAAAAACCCATTTTTTTACACTCTGAACTACAGTCAGTCTACTGATAGCAGAAGTTTAACAAGACGTGGTCGTGTTTCTGTTTCAGTACATGCTGAAGAAATTATTTGTACATTATTTTAACACATGATGCATAAATGTTTTTATATTTGAAGCTATACTGGCATATATATATATATATATATATATATATATATTCAGTAGAAATAGAACGCCAACAGCAGATATTTTTCTATATAAAAGCCAGAGTCAGTAGAAAGCCACAGGACCTGAGACTTTGGCATATACAATGTCTCACAGATCAGTTATCTTGAAATCTCTAAAGAAGAAGGAAATAAAAGGAATATTTTACAATTTAGTTTCCTTTGTGGGTAATAGTAACTGCTTTATGGTTTACCCTTCTTTCTTGTTAGACCAAGAATAGGATAAACATGTTACGTTTTGTGCTCAGTATATTCTGAGTTCAGTGTTGAGGGTTCAATCTGTGATCACTATTAGTATTCAGTCACAGTCAGTGTCTTTTCTGTCTGGACCACTGGATGTGTCTTATCTTGATATCCCCACTAAAACAGGACTGGGGACACCTAGTGGCCCTTTTGAATACAGCTTAATTTTAAAATGACCTCCAGTAGTAATGAAACATTCTCTCTCCTTTAGTATGTAGTAATTTACTAGTACAGTATTATTAAATAATATTTAATTTAATATTATTAATGTAATCTCGCATCACATTTGTCAAGGTATAGCATTGCATTGTCATTACCTTGAAATTACAGCAGTCAGTTGAGTAAGCGATCTGCTCCTGTTGCTTGTTTATGCAACCAAACCATCACAACCAAGTCATCCATAGTTTTTGCACACTGGATTTACAACTAAAAGGCACCTTCAGCCATTAGTACTGCAGAACTTCTCATTATTGTACCTCACCCTCAAAGGAGAGAGCCACTACTGAAGCTCTCTCTATTCTCTGTAAGGTAGTTAGTCATTCAGTGCAGTATAGAAACACGTGTGCTTTTGTCTTTATCATTAGCCAGCCAAACACATCTGTTAGCAGCACAATGTTGTTCCTTTTACTGATATCATTACCCTTAATGCCAGCAGGTCAAAGGTCACAGAAGGTGCGCTTGCTCCCTCTAATCATTCTCTATGCATCTGCGAGGATCAAGAGCTGCTCCTTTCATCCGCTCATCTTTCACATTTTAAACTGCGGCGCTGTTTGTGCATTCTCATTGATTTGTTTTGTTTGCTGTTTTCGCTAGTCGACTGTTGCTACCGGTGAATGGAGGGGAAACAAGCAGACATGTGCGTGTGGTTTGTGGCTGCATAAACAAGAGGTTGGGCTGGTTGGGGATAGGGGGGGGGGGTCTATACCAATCAGCATCCTCCTCCACTCAGCCATGCAAATGAGGCTCTGGGTATCAGTCGCACTCTCCTGCTTCCTTAAGTGAGTGGAGCTAGAAAGCGACTGGCGGCAGCGGGTCAGATGGATCTTATCCTCTTAAATGCTAATGACATTTCTCCATTCTCTTCATTAGCGCCGTGCCATTATCAGTAATTTGTAGCCCCCCTCCCTCCTTTTACGGCCCCCACCCGGCTCCCCTAATGAATACTCGCCATTAAGAGGTCCGAGATGGAAAGATGGGAAGAGAGCGAGAAAGGAAGAAGAAGAGTGAGAAGAAAACGCTTGAACGTCATTGTCTCAGGGCCTCAGTCACTGTGTAGCCCCTGAAATTGCTCATAGGTTGTGTACATAAAGAGGTGTAACATCAAAAGAGGTTTAATTTGGCACCCGTGTGCCTCACTGTAAACTGACAGCCGCTTGAGTAATTGGATGCTCATTTAAATATCGGCATTGGCTGACAGAGATTGCACCATTATTTTTGTGTTCCACAAGTGCTACATCAGTCCCCTCCACCTTTCTCATTCTGTGGGTACCCATTCTTTTTCCCTGTCCCCCTACTCATTCAGCAATCAATATTGCCCCTCATACTATGCCCATGTTGAGGGCACATGAATAAACAAATCCAGGTTGTATAAAAGGTCATTTTTAAATGATTCTTTTGAAATGAAAATAAAATCCTGCGGTCGGAGGAAATGGGGGCCCCTTCAGAGAGACACAGAGCCTTGGCTTTCTGTTGATTCTCATTACGCGCACACACAATTACTCACACACGCACACTAATTTGATGCCCCTAGCCACCTCTCCTTAGCGAAATCAAGGCTTTAACACAAATGTTAATCAAGTATTGGCAAGGGCAGTGGGGCTAATATGCAAAAAGCAGAAGACTCTCCAGAGTATGAAAGGAGGCATATGCTATGGGTATGGTCAATAGAAGTGCCCGTTATATACAGGAAAGTAGGTAAGAGGGAGTAAGAGGAGAGGCCGGGACAGAAGTCTTCCTTTTATTCAAGAAATCCAAGTTCTTAAAAAGGTTTTATTCCAAAATGTGAGATGTCTTTCTGTAAGATGATAGCAAAGTAACTTGAAATGTATCTCTCAATTTACCTAAAGTTTGGATGGTGTACTGAGAAATAATGTTTCTCTCCAAAATTTGATTCTTTCTACAGCAATAATGTTGCAAGGGAAGGTCACTTTATTTTACTAGATTTGTATGTCAAATTGGAAGAAAACTTGTAAATGACAATTGGCAAGTGACTGACAACTTTGAGCAATAACAGAAGCCGGAAATAGTCCAGCTTCTTTCATAATATGCTCCTATCAGTCAGTAATCATGTTTAACACAGGCGTGTTATATACATGCGGCTTTGACTACTGTGCATCACAGGGTAACATGATTTCTCCCTTCATGAATGTTCAAAAGAACAACAAAGGTGAAAGAGAGAGATGAGAGAATAAGAACAAAAGTGAGAGCACTGGATTACTAATAGAAAGGTCAGAGCTCTTCATTTAACGGCCAGTGATTCATAAACGTCCTTGCTTCAGTGTTGTCATCCACCTTTGTTTATTGTGGACTCATGGAAATGATGAAGATGAAAAAGGCAGAGAACAGTTGAATTGGATTTATGTATTATAACCTTGTATTGCCTTGTGTCTAGTTCATACAACATGCGCGCGTCTTTATATGCCTTTATATGGCCATCTTGGGTAGAAGCTTTGTCTGTCACCGTGACCCCAGTCTGGATTCACATTGCTCCGTTTTCATTATTCTGTTTTTCCTCATTTTCTCGCTTGTGTTCAGTCATTCTCCTGTCTTCTCAGTTGATTAGCTCGGGACTGCTGCCTTGCCTCAGCTACTTGTCCACATAGAAAACTGCTTCATGGCCATTTGCAGTCAGTTCAAGTGGTTTAGGTGTGTGGTGTATGTGCACGTTGATGGAGTGTGAACAGTGGCGATTCTTGAGTCTGTTGGGGCCCTTGGCAAAAATTCCTGAGGGGGCCCCTCCAATCAGCATCACCATTCTGTTATAAATAATCTAAAACCAACAAAAAATGTAAGAAACCTTAAAACATTTAAATATATACGTTTTATTTAAATGTTAAAAATAAAAAAACATTTATACCACCCTGCATTTTTCAGGGTGCGGCTAGCTCACTCAGTAAAGCTCCCGCCCCATGTGTGAGGCTATAGTCCTCACTGTAGGCCATCCCCCCTCTCTCTCCGTCTTCATCTAGCTCAGTCAATAAAGGCCAAAAAAATATACTTTAAAAGAAAAACTTGCAATTTTCAAAATATTAATGTTTAGACCCATAAAAACCTAAATAAATAACAACTTCAACGTTGTCACATTGTAAATAACCCACATTAAACGGCCAGTGCTCATTAACACAAAAAGCATTGCTTTTGCAAATGCTGCTTACAGGCCTTGGCTAGTGCAAATGCTGCCACTGTGTCCTCACATCAAAAGTTCACAAGCTGAGCCATAGACTGTGTATCTACAGTCAATAGTCTGCACACGTGAAACTGCGCTGCCCTGAGAGGTGGAAAACAACTGAGCTTAGAAAACAGGGAGGAAAGACGGCATCACAGGCCTCCCTGAGAGAGGGATACTGTCCTTCTGTGCCGACGCTTCATCTATGTAGGCGTGATTTAACAGTGGATTTAGTTTATCGCTCTTACTCTGCCTGCTGCCATCTAGCAGAGTTGCTAGCTAAAGATTCTCCCCCGTTGGTTACTAAATAACAGCATTCAGTTATTTTCTGTTATACTTAATCGTCATTATTTGCTCTACTTACCACTGTCTTGCTTTCTTTTTTCCTCAGCCTTTGAATTCAAACTTCGAGAATGTTACATGAATCATGCAAGTTCGATGGGAATGACATGGGGCCCCTTCAGGGAGGTTTCCTTATGCGATGTCATTGCACAATGTCGATTGGTTGTTTAAGGGGGAGGAGTTTGCTGTCTCTGCTATAGCCACATTTTGAGACATTGCTGTGGAGGAACATTTGTCAGCCCTCGGGGGCCCTCTAACGGCCTGGGGCCCCAAGCAGTTGCCTGCCTTGCCTGTTCACAAGCTGCGCATCTGAGTGTGAATGGCCATGACCAGACACAAAGGATTGAATGAGCACACCTGAATGACACTAATCAACATGGAGTGTTGATAGCATGGTTTGACCTCAGACGCACACACACACACGCTAACGTGGTGTGGCAAGAAAAGCTAAATCATACAGTACATGAACGTGTCTCTTTCTTCTTCTCTGGTTCTCAGGTGACCGACATTGCTGATGCCATGATCCTGAAGCAGCTGTTTGAGACGCTGTTCAAGACTGGAGTGGTGGTGGTGGCCACCTCCAACAGACCACCTGATGGTACGATGACCAGTGTGTCTGAGCACATACATATAGTACTTTTTCATGTTTGTTTTGTAGCTGTTGCTTATTAATGATATTGTTGTTGTTAAGAAACACACATTTGAGTCAATAGGTAGGATTGTTTAGTGCAAGAGTTTGCAGCCATCTGACTAACACTGTAGTAGCACTCTTTACTGTTCTCAGAATTTGTCACTAAGCACTAAATCGATGTAAAGCAAATAAATGCTCAGAACCCATTAAGTCAATTTTAAAGGTTTACTATTAAAAGTGAAGTTACACATTAGCAAGATCCATAGTTTAGTCTCTTGCTCCACACACTAATTAACAATTACGTCATACATAATAGGTAGTAAAAGTAAAGGAGAATCTTAGTAACAAAACATAACTACCACAACATAAACAACAACAAATTCAATTCAAATTCAGTTCTACTAATATTGCAGGAACATATAATCGTTTTACAGAATTGTAAATATTCTCCTCACAACATAAACCTGAAAATAGTTTTTCTTACTGAGGATCTTACAAACTAATAGTGTAGTTTTGAACCACATCATCCCCATTAGTGATATAAAAAGGAAAAAAAAAAAAAACCTGCTCCCAAATACGTCACTTAGAAATGAATGCTTTCTAACACCAACTCTGCTCTTTTGAAAACGTTTAGGCTGAGAACGTCCACAATTTAACATCACAAGTAACTGTTTTATTGCAAAAGCTGGCAAATCCTTAATAAGAAAGAGAAAATGGAAGGAATGAAAGGGGTTATTGGAACACCTGGAAACATTTGATATTTTGCTTAGTGTGCGTGCTCTTAAGTTAGGCCTATTCACACCTGGAAGATACCTGAACCCACAGCCATATTCAGTTATATTGAATGTAAAAAAAATTAAGAGCCTTGCACGAGAGAACTTTACCGTTTCGGTTTTTCATCCGGATTATCTGTGCCAGAAAATGAAACCAACAAAATTTTAGCTCCAGCACATTTTCCCGGTGCCGCACCGAAGCAAAAGTGATTGATGAGTTGTTGAAAGCACATAATCATTTTAAATACCAGCTGTTTAACTACTAACTGTTCATCAAAATTAAACACATCCCTCAACTCTTCCCCAAAATACCATGTTATTTTCTCTAAATATGTTTGAATATATAACCTCCATCAGGGTGGTGTCTGAAGTTGTTTCTTGATTTACAGTACATCAGTTATTTATGCAACTTATAAATCATAGTCATTTTGGGGGTGTTTGGGGAAGAGAGCATGGTTTGGAATTTTGCAACATGTCAGCTTTTACCACTTATTGCAAGCATGCAAGGAATTTTAGCTTTTATAGAAAGCTCAGCTGAGAAGGAAAAGGCTTACAGTAAAATACTGTCAAACAATGCCTTAGACCTCCTTTTAACTACTCAGCAAACAGTACACCATCTGCCTGCCGCTGAAATGACAAGTAATATTCCTGGAACATCAATGATTGCCTCTCCTCCTCTTGAACCAGCAAATGTCTCAGTTACTTTACATACATCTGCATTATTCACTTAATACCTTTATCCAAAAGTGCGTGGCTCCGGCAACAATCCATTGAGCTTTACAAGACGACACTTTTACAGCAATTAACGAGAGGAAAGACGAGGAACGTTTGTTACACCTTGTACTGACATTATACAACCTTTTAAACAGGCTTTGATGTTGCATTTAGTGCCAGCGGAGAAAGGTTGGAGAAAGAATGAGCAAGGCGGCGATCAAGGTGGAGATAAATGCATGATGTGCTATCTGACGTCTTTCTTTCTCCGGGAAGATGTTGATGTCTCAAAGTCTCGAGTGGGTACGAAGTGGATGGCAGCAAGATGGCTCTCGCAGACAAAGGCGTGTGTCTCTGATATTTACTAGCTATTAAGAACAAAGCGCCAAACCATGCAAACTTGATAGAGAGCCTACTTGGTATTAATTACATGGTTAATGGAAAACACTGAAAGCAATAAGAGACAACTGGACATGAAAGGCATACATTTTCCATCTTTATTGATGTGGAGATGCCTTTATCAAAAAGCCCTAGATGTGTTTGGAGGGGGAGTTTAGAGATAGGTTTTTGCTAGAATGGCTAAAGTAGCGTTTTGTTGTTTTTATACACTGCTGGAGTTTAATGAGATTGAGGAGGTTTAGGGGGATAAATGGCATCTTTTTGGAGTGGAACACCCTCAGTGCCCTGGACCTCACATGCAGTTTACGCTATTGGACTTTAAGTCTGTGTAAGCTTATTTGGATTGTCATAATTAAGTTCAAGTAATACATTTCCTTCGCTGTGGCATTAGTTTAGCTTAGCAAAATGACTGGTAACGGGGGAACTGCTAGCCTGGCTCTTCCAAAGGTAACAAAATCCGCCAGCAAATGGCTCTAAAGCTCACTTGTATAGCACGCTGTATCTCGTATGTTCCATCTGTTCAAAAATTGAAGTGTAAGAACGACACAATGTGGTTTCACGGGACTATTTCCAGGAATTCACTGCTTCTGGATAGTCCGGAACACAACCTAAAACCACAATGTCTCGTTTTTACACTGCAGCTTTTGTCCAGATTAAACGCACAAGATACAACGTGTTAATTAGTGAATTTTAGAGGTGCTGGTAGGCCTTTTAAGCCAGGCTAGCAATTTTCACCCTTTTCTACTCAGTGTGTTAAGCTAAGCTAACTGGCTACTGTTTCCGGCATCATAGTTACTGCACAGACTTCAGGGTGATAACGATCTCATGAAAAAACTGTTCCTTTGCTTTAACCTTGGCAATAGTCATGTCTCATATACAGCACAGTCCATTACAGTATAGGAGTTATCAAACAAGTGTTCTTTGTGTGTCAGGTCCTACTGTATTAAGTTTAAGTCCAAACATCAACAATGACCACTTGTTTGCATTCGCAGCTGGAGAGAGCTTAAGCCTCAATGTGTGTTTATGTGTGTGTGTCATCGTCCGTGTTTGTGTGTGAATCCCTATCTGTTTTATCTGTCTATCACGGATGCTACTTCAGATGTAATTTGTTCCAGCCGAGCTAATTGAAACCTCTATTCAGCGAGCTGCTGTGGACATTGTCCGTGCTGAAAAGGCGACAGTCCTTTCTCTCGCCACCATTGTTTGGGAATGTAATGAATTTTATGTTGCTGCCGCTGCCGGTAGAGAAATCCATTTTTCTCTCCTGGTCCCAGTCCTTTTGTCGTGCCTCCCCACCCATCCTTCAGTTCATCAATAGCCACTTTATCTGCCAATCTGCGGCTGGGGAATGACATTATTAGGAGGCTAAACAGCAGCTCTAATACAGGCCCTCCCCTCCTCTTTCAGATCTGTACAAAAACGGACTTCAGAGGGACACCTTCCTACCTTTCATCGACGTGCTGAAGGTACAGACAAAGTCATCCCTCTCTCTTGTCTTGTTAATTTATTCATTTGTTTATCACACACCCATAAACACACATACACGCACTTGCATGTGCGCCTCTGTCCCTCTGTGTCTGTCTCTTTGCGAGTTGCTCTTTAGTGGTTTGATGTTTTCTGCTTCCTGGATGCCTCGCAGTGTCACAAAGCTGTCTTTGATCATACCAGGGCATGGTGAAAGACTCACAGAGAGATTGAGAGAAAGGTAGGGAGAGATGGAAAAGAGCCTGAGTGCATACAGGTAATGTGAA
>CM022481.1:16530089-16618119 GCA_011952105.1 Coreoperca whiteheadi | reverse complement strand
AGAAGATAAGGAAAGGGAAAGGGGGAGTGAGGGGGAGGGGGAGGAGGGAGGGGGGGAGGGGGGGGGTGGGGGGTGGGGGGGGGGGGGGGGGGGGGGGGGGGGGGCTGAAATGCAGTGGTTAGCATTTCCAGCAAAAAATCTACTTTGCAATTTAAGCAGGTAGCGCCATTATCCTGCCTGCATCTCAGATGATCATTGATGTGTTTGGAGTGATCATGATCATAAATAATTGCATAATAATTTGTTGTCATGCATTTTGCAACAGAGAAGGGCAGCATTCTTGCATCTTTTATTGGTATTTAGTCTAAATAGTAAAGGCAAGCAATATCCAACTGCAGTGTATTAAATGCACTACTTATTCTTCACTATTTATAAGAAAAAAATGACACTCAATAGAGGCTAACGTCAACCGACGTGAAACTGATTTTACACATAAGATGACTCATTCTGCCCACATCTCCAAACATATAAACACACGCAGTCATGATTAGGTAGCTACTGTATGAAGGACAATAACCCATAAGTGATATACTTTATATACTGACTAAAACTGTGACTTGCATGTATTAGCTGCTTATAATGGAGTAGATGCATAATGAGATTAAATTCTAATCTGACGTTGTTTGGTCTCCGAAGTGAAGCAACATTTCCTTGGCTTTACAGTTTCCAAAAGTGATTCCCAAATGTTTTCTAATTTAGCACCATTACCAACATATGCTAAATAAATATTTGCTAAATAGATAGATGTATGTACAGACATACAAACGTATGTGTAAATATGTTAAATATATATTTTTTTTAAAGTAGTACATAATGCAGGAAAAAGCACAGAGGGTAATTTAGCAAGCAAATGTTTACACAGATTGTCTGACAGATTCAATTGTTTATAATAATCAGTGCATAAATTGACTTAACATTGCATCGAGACTAAGCAGATTTAGGTAAGTAAATAACTTTATTTATATACATGTAGCTCCCCTCAAGAGAAGAGCGTCACAAAGTGCACATATGTTTAGAATAATATGTCAGCTATGAAAAAAACTCTGCCTCCAGTAAATATCTTGCCCATATCCCTTACCAAAACAAATCTAAGGTAAAATATGAGTTTATATACAGTACAATATGAGCTGATATCCCTATTAGCCTGACTGGCCTTAAAACTCCATTATTGGTCAGGCTCTATAGATGTTAATTAGTATGTTGTTGCAAGATTATTATGATCCCATAACATGTACCGGTTACCTCACAAACCCCAGTGCAAATACTGTTGTGTACAAATTAAGAAAAACGAATTGCAGGAAATTGAAACACAGGTGCTTTGACAAGAGCAACATAGTTGATCTGCAGTGCCCAGGCCACAGACAGTTTCAGGGTCATCAGAGCTCCATCGTTTCTTCAAACACACACACACACACACACACACAAATGTAACTGCGCTACAACCGGGGAGGCTTTGGAGTCACCCTTCTCCCCACCCACTCTCCCAGCAGCACCCTTGCCCTCTCTAATCCACCCTCATCAAGGTCCTGAATGCCTGTTGTCCCTCTCTGCCCCGCACTACCTCCTCTCTTTCAGAGTTTCATGTTCCCCTTTGTGAGACCATCTGGTTTTCGGGGTCGGGGGGTTTTTGGGGGTGCAAGGCGTTCTCTATGGCGGCCTGTTCTGTAAAGTTAAAGCGAGTTTTAACGGGGTCACGCTGCTAACTAGCTGACCCTTAATAGATTGAATTAATGCTTGCAGGGACCAGCTTTGTGTGTCCTCCTCCCCGATGCAGCTCTCTCTAGTATGTGCGTGCCTGAGTGTGTTTCTATAGTGAGCAAGGGAGTGAATGAGAGTGTTTAAAAAGTGAAAATAGCCTCTGACCTCTCCTCCCTATCACCTGAGCTGGAGTGGTAGAGGTTAATCCACCACCTCTGTCCGCCTGGGTTGACATCTTTATTTAACTATTGACTTCTGATTAGTTGGCACCCCCCTTCTTCCTGAGACCCCTCCCCACAAAAGTTTCTTATTCTAAAAAATAAGAAATCATTAGATGAAGTGCAAACTTTCAAGTAGATACACTTGCCAGATATGGAAAACATACAACTTCACTGAACCTAAAAATCCCTGACTGCTTTTTGCTTTTTAGTTTGTTTACTAGGTTTTTCATTCATTCATTCATTTGTAATTTCTTGTCCTTTTTAGTGTCTCTGTAGACTCCATCAGGAAATCTATTCAGTTGTTTAGGCTTCTTTTTCTTTGTAGCCATGGCAAAGCTCAGAGTTCTATAAAATATGGGCTTTAAGGGCTTTTTTTTAATGGACACTGCCAGTATTGTAACTAAGACACTCTTTCTCTCTCACAAACTGTCCTCCCTCTCCACTCCACTTTTCATCACCCATCCTGTTTCTACCCGTCTATCGCCGCTTTTTATTATATTACTATCCTGTTCTGCTCACTGGCTTTACTCACCCAAGGTCAGGTCTCTGTGTTTTGGTAGCAGAATAGTGACTTTATTTTCCCTCTGATTGCAGTTGCACATAATGCTGCCGGGGGGGGGGGGGCATGACAACAACCCTGAGGCAACTTTGAGTATCTCTGGGTTTCCTGCTGTTTTTAACCCTTCTTTTGATCCACTCTTGTTTTGTGCCATTGTTAATAATGTGCTATGTGCTGTGCAGTTGGTGATGAGAGAAAGAGAAATAAATAAATAAAAACAGGATGATAGAGAAAGGAAAAATTTAGGAATGAGAGGGATGTGGTCCTCCAGTGAAGACCTTGGTGAGAAGGACTGCCTGTGAAGAGCCGGCAGGCTGCCAGTTCAAATGAAATGGATGTTGATGTTTGATGACTGTCATTGTCTTCCAGAGCATTTAATGGCAGGGCAGTGCCACTCACTGTATGCCTCGAGGGCGTACCCCACTTATTTTATATCAGTGTCTCGCTTCTACAAAAATGAACAATTAATACAGGACAAATTGATTTTGCTCCTTTTGAACATGAGGAATGAATTCTGGCTCTGTATTTATCGCCTAATTTATAATTGGTCCAGTCACCTTGGCTTGTTATTTCCTGCTGCCTAACTGATGTTTTCCAGTGTCTTATTATAAATGTGTGCACGTGTCAGATGTGTTTGATCAAGCACACATGCATGCGCACAGGTGCATTATACTGTACTGTACGTATTCATTTGTAAAGCAGGCCACCTGCAATCTGAAGGCAACACTTAATTCAGAAATGTCGCTCTCACTTCTAACTTCACTAACATTTAAATTTAAAGGGACAGTTCAACCCAAAATCAAAAATATATTTATTTTTTTTTCCTCTTACCTGTAGTGCTATTCATCCAACTAGATTGTTTTGGTGTGAGCTGCCGAGTTTTGGAGATATCAGCCATGTTTTGCATTTTGGTGCTCAAAGCGCCAAAAAAATAATACATTTGAAAAATTCAACAGCAACATCTGTTTGTAGAAATCATGACCCGGTTACTGAAGATAATCCACAGATTTGTTGTGAGCAGTTTCATGTGGGGGCTATTCTCGTTCTACATGAAACTGCTCACAACAAGGTCTGACGCTAGTATCAATACTCAAAACTGTAGAATCTGTAGTATCAATACTTCAGGTACCATTTTGCTCATCTCTGCAACATATAGTAGGTAATAGTAGCTTCCCCATATTTGGATTTAGACCAGTGCTGACTGATCTAAAGGGTTGTTTTTTGTTGTTTTTTTTACACATTTTTACGGGTTTTGGGGAGCACTACTAGAAAACAGTTGTATAAAGCCTTTTGTGGCTCCAGATGGAGCTGCAGGAAGTCTGATAAATTGCCTCAAGTGATGTCAGTTGAGTCAGCTGAATACTACAAGTTTGACAATGAAAATAATCTGGTGGTATGGAGTCAGAAAGAAGTGAGTTTAACAGACCTTTGAAGCGTGCTCCTGATCGCTGCTCGAGGCTACATTAGCCGCTATTAGTATAACACATCTGAATTGCCGACGCAACTGTCGGCGGTCGAGTTGCATTGCCTACTTGGTAATGTAGGCACCAAGTTATAAAAAGAAGAATGTGTGGGATAAAAAATCTTTGGTTCTGCTCCATTGATTTATATCCTTTATTATTAAACGGCCCATCATGAGTCCGACACTGTTATAGGAGTGTGATGCTAAATCGTTGGAGAACTCTTTTAAAGGTCTGGTGAGTTGATATTATGCCAGAAGATCAGAAAGGTATTTTGACCCTAAACCATTTGTTGACTTATTTTAAAATACAGCTACTACTTAATATGTTCACTGAAGTCAGTGCAGAGCTTTTAGTACAAATTGATGTCCTCAGCTACATGGAGTCCATTTCTTATATCTGTGTTGCTACCAACATGGGGAGCCTCTGTTGGCCAGGTGCAGGTAGCACAGACTCCACCGAGTTTTGGTGCAGTTCTGTTTTGGGCCTCAACAGAGCTCGAGAGGGGTTGAGGGTGGGGGGTCCAGTGGGGTCCTGGATCACGAAAGGTGGGGCCTCCAACTCAAAAGATGTTTCCCCAAGAGTAGCAGCCGAGGCAGGGGGAGGTTGTGAGAACGACCTCTCAGAACAAACCATCGCTGGCCCAAGGCGCTCACACTTTAAGGGAATAGATCATTAGGTGTAATTAGGGTCTTCACATTGTCATGTACCCCCCCGACTGCCCAAGAATGAATAAAATCACCAGATACACCCCCCCCCACTCACACACACAACAGCTCCCCAGTTAGTGAAAACACTTTGATGTCAGAAGAGTCGTCCAGAACTTGCCAGGATAAAGGCAGTGTTTTAAGCTCTCTCTCTTTTCTCCCCCGTCTCTCGACCCCTCTATCCCTCCCTCCCTCTTTTCTTCTTTCCCTCCACACAAGGCTGTAAGACACACATGGTTGAATGAACGACAACCTTTCCCCTTCTCCCCTCTCTCTCTCTCTCTCTCTCTCCCGCTCTTTTCCCCCTTCGTCTCTTTTTCAGCCTTCCCACCCCGCATTTCTTTGAGGCCTGGTCAATTCTCCAGGCCAAACAAAAAAAGCATCAAATGTTTTCTGCTGCTGGGTAATGAGGGAGTGGACCTCATCAGGGCCCAATAGTCAGCTATCCTTGGCTTTTGTTGCAGCTCAATGGCACCGCACTCTTTGAAAAACTCAAAAGCAACTTTTGAGGAGTAAAGGATAGAGAAAGATATGGCGTAGAGGGAGCGGGCGCAGAGGGGAGCAGAGGCAGCCACCAAAAAAAAAGCCACTCTGTTTTTATGCTAAACAGCTGTCCAGAGAGAGAAGTGGACAGCTTGGACAATGGCATGATTGGAGCTACATGTGTTTAGATGACTTTCTTCTAAAGAGACTCTGATTCTCATGTCTGTCATCTCTCTCTTCTGTCTCTCCCTCCCGTCTTGTGTCTGTGAGTTTGTCAGTGCAAGTAGTGAAACTCTTAATTTGCAGTGGCGCTGCTCCCATGCGACTGTTCTGTGAGTCAGTGCACATAAACTACTTTTACACCACTTGTACAAAAAGCTACAACTGTGGCATGACTCATGATGATACTGAAATTAGGGCTGCAAATAAAAATTATTTTCAAATAATGATCCTTTTCAATTTAATCTGTCAGTTATTTTTTGATTAAGTGTTAAGTCTTTAAAATGTCAGAAAATATTGAAAAATGCCTCTCACAATTTCCCAGAACCCAAAGTGACATCTTTAGATTTTTTTGTCCAATCAACAGTTTAAAACCCAAATAAATTAAATTTACAATCGTATAAAACAGCGAAAAGCCACAGCTGCCCTATTAGCCTACTAAATGTCTGAAAATACTAAAAGAAATAACAATTTCCTAGAGCCCAAGGTGAGGCCTTTTGAATTGCTTGTTTTGCCCAACAAACAGTGCAAACCCAAAGATTTTATCAATTTGCAACGATGTAAAACAGAGCAACGCAGCAAATTCTCACATTTGAGAAGCTGAAATCAGCGAATGTTTGTCATTTTTGATCAAAATGACTAATTCATCATCAGAGTTGTCGATCAACTAATCGCCTAATCACTTCAACAGTACACCTGACAAAAACAGTGCAGCTGGTAGATGTTTATTAGAGTATATATATTGAATTGTTGTTGTGCAAGATATACAGAATAAGCTAAAGGGACAGTTGGAGATGAAACTGTAAGTTGCAAAGTAGACTGACTAGGATAGGAGTCTGAGTGCGGAGGTGGGGGGGGGCATGGGGGGACAAGACCACAATGTGTAGGCGGGTGAAATCTTGGAGGAGTGAGAACTTGACAATCCTCTCAAGATGGATAATCAAGTAATGACCCGCAAGGCCTCAGCCTCATCTGATTATAAATAACCAATGGAATCATCATCACTGATTGTGTTTCCATTCCTCCTTCTTTCCCCTCTCTTATTTGTACCTCGCTTCTCCGTCAAGAAATGCATCAGCCGTCGTTACTGTAGGTAGAGCCAGTTCATAAAGGGAGGGAGTAGAGGGTGGCAGGAGAAAAGACAAACTGAGATTCTAATGATGTGGCGGCGATAGTGACAAGTTATCTTCTTTTTTTTTTTTTTTTTCATTTTGGAGGGACTATTTACCCGTTGGTGGGGTCACAGTAGGTTGATGAAATGACACCTCCCTTTTGTGCGTGGGGGAGGGTGAGTTTGTCAGGTTGTTATTAAGCCTGATTCAGCCAATTGGCTCAGAGTGGGAACCCCGTTTGTGTGAGCGGACATGGAGATAAAAAGTTGACAGCGGAGAAGAATAGCGTATTTCCGTCCCCTTGCTTTGTGATGATTACTAATTATCCTGCAGCTTAAGGAGGCCAGTGGCAGAAATTCACTGATTTCATAATTTAATGGAGCTGTCGTCGAATACTCCGTCAGTCGATGATGGCTTAGATGGGATGATATGCAATTCCTTTCTTTTCTTTGATAGAATGGTGGAGATGATGATTATAGTTTGTGCTGTACTCCCTGACATGAATCCTGTTGACGTTTTACACTATCTGGAAAAGTTTGAACTCTGAATCACAAGTTCACCCCTGCTGTAACATACTTGAATAGCTGCAGGAACAATAGATCAGCTCAATAGAGCATGAAGAAGTGACACAAAATCCCAGCTGTCAGAGGAGAGCAAGATGTCTCCAGCCTTCTGTGTTGCACATTTGTTCCTTATTTGCTCTTTGTCCATTTTATTATTTATACTGAGAAGGAAGCAGTGACACAAAGCTCTTATGTTCCACTTTCCCCATGAGACATGACCAGTAGGGAACTGTAATGCAGTAGAAAATGATTTTTAATTTTGGCACACACTATAGCATAATAAATAATGAAAGAATTAAATTCACAACAACAAAAATAGACTCCTCAGCAGAAACTCTGTTATCTCAAAGATTTCCACAACATCAATCTACACCTAAAAGATAGCATCTAATCTGATAGCTTGCTAAGGTTTACTTATATGGTGCACATTTTCAGTATTTCCTTTCCATATTTTCAATACTTCTATGTGACACAACCAACATTGATATACAACTCAGATCTGGCTAAAAACATACATTTATATTTTTTGAAACTATAAGAATCTGATTTACAGCATAGGTCTGGTGATATTCTATACTTTTCTTATTGCATACTCATCAGTTTAGAAACTGGGTATTTCTATACAGTGAATATTAAGTGAGATAACAATGTTTAGATGTATATTAATACAAGGAAACTAAAAAGAAAAACATTCAAACAAAAGCACTACTTACACGTGCTCGAGTAAAGTTTAGTAAAAACTACAGTGCCCAGCTGTTTTTAATTATTTAGCCTTTTTTTTAAGTGAGAGTATGTATACGTGACCTGTTTGTCAAGATATACATCTTCAGTAGGAAGCAATGGGCTTAGGGCTGAGTACCACAGACTAAGTAGGGAAGTATTGACAGACAGACTGACACATTGTTGGTTTTGGTTTTTCATACATACATATAGCCCCTTTTTAATATTTGCCCTTTGACCAAGTTATCATTTGTCCCTCTGTATGGTGTGTGTTTGTGTTTGTGTGTGCAGGACTACTGCCACACCATCTGCCTAGACTCTGGGATTGACTACAGGAGGCTGGACAAGGCTGCAGCAGGGAAACTCTACTACCTGTAAGACAGACACACACACACACACACAACCTGGTACTTCTATACTTGTGAGGACTCTCATTGACATAATGCATTCCCTAGCCCTTTACCCTCACTTCAACCATCACAACTAAATGCCTAAACCTAACCCTAACCTTAACCTAATTGTAACATTTACCCCAAAACCAAGTCTTAACCCTCAAACAGCCCCTTGAAGGTCTTTTGAAAAGTGAGGCCCGGCCAAAATGTCCTCACTTTCCAAAAATATGCTCACTCCCAAGGTCTAAAACGCAAATTGGTCCTCACAAAGATGGCTGTATAAGTGCACACACGCAAACAAACACACACACACACACACACAGGTCCCATTTGCTCTGTTTGCAGTCTAACTCAGCTCCGAGGTTATGCAGAGGTCTGGTAAAGAGTCGACATTAACCTGCATCTACAACATAACACGCAAGCATTCACATAAACACACACATGCAGGCACACACACACACACACAGGAAATGTTTGTGCACATTATTGAGTTAAATTCTTTCTTTTAAAGTACAGCAAGAGAAGGCAAACAGATGGATAAATAGGGAGAAGCAGACTTGGAGATTTATAAAGACCTACATTACCTTGAGAGATCCATGAAAAGAGTGAAAGAGGAATCAATAGAATATGAGAAAATGGTAGAGCTTTAAAAGCTAGTTTTCTATTTCCCTCATTACATGTATGCTGTTTGGAACACACACACAGACAAACAAGGTATGAATGACACTGCTGATGCTCATTGCTGTATTGGAGCTTTCAAGTGCTTTCGTCTTTTCACTGTATGTAAATAGAGTGCATCACACCCTTTTACCTGGAGTTAAAACACAAACACACATACAGACACAAACACACACACACTTTATATTCTCATTTTGACGTGCGTTCACAGGCTAATGCTTGTGTTTAGAGCCTAACATCGTGGGGTTTTTTTTGCTGATGGTGTGAAAAGCTAAGTACCCCCCCTCCCATGCACTCCTTGCTGCCACCGTTTGATGTGACCACTTCACTTTTATTAATTTAATATAAATATTTGTTCTTCTCTGATTCATTGTGTGTGTGTCTTGTTCAGCACAGGGGAGCCCGGTGCCGAGGCCTTCTTGGATGCGCTGTTTGAAGAGCTGGTCTTAAGACAAAAGAGTGGTAAGAAAGTTAAAGGAAAACAGCAACTTTTGTGGACATTTGTCCACCAGTCAACTTGCTCCATTAGATAAAGAGACATCCAAACATGTGATGCAGCATGATAACACTTTTACATCTTGTTGAGGGATAGTAAAAAGCATAATCCAATAAATAACAAAAACATTTGAAACATTTGAAACCTAAGCAGCCTGTCAATACAGTTGATGTAATTGGGTTTGTTTGTGCAACAGCGTATTCATCTACTGTTTATAAGATTGTTTTGTTCCACACATTTTCCCACATTAACGGCTGGCAATATAAAAATATTTTTGTACATAAAATCCAATGAAAAGGCCAAACGTTAAAAAGTGTTTGCCTATCTTTTACTTCCCAACCCTGTCTGTGGCTCTCATCCCCAATCCCATTCGTTTCTACGGACCACATAAATCTTACCATTATATCCATTGATTTTGAGAAATAAAGAAATATTGTTTTTTAGCAAATAGAATTAAATAGTTCCTTTTTTTGGGGAGTACTCAGCCACGGATTTCTTGCTGTATTGAGTATTTACAGTAACAGTATACTGTAGCCTGACAGGCTCGGTTCTGTATTATTCTAGGTAGGTTCTAAGCCAGACTAGCGCTAAGGCCTCAAAAAGTTCAGAAAAGTTGAAATTTGAACACATAATGTAATGAAATCTAAATTTTGAAACTGTTGATTATGTATGTCACTATAGGCTTTTTAAATGTTCTTCACTTCGTGCTCCCTGCCTTGTGGGTTAATAACAGTGGGTTGAAAAACAGAGGATTTGACTTCTGTGGTCTAAGATTAATTTTAATTTTCATTCCTTCACTGATTTGTTTTTAATGTAATGATTGAACTGTAAATGTGATGATGAAAACTGTATGATGTGAGGATCCGTTATATTGTTGGGTTTATGTTTCCATAGTTACAGGGCCTCGGTTGCTCACAGTTCTGGGCAGAGATGTGACTCTGGAAAAGACCTGTGGCTCCATCGCCGACTGTACTTTTGATGAGCTGTGTGGCAGAGTGAGTGTTTTATCTTGGTTTGGTCTTAAAACCGTTTTCTCTACAGATCTCAATTTGCTCCATTGCTGGCTTTCTGTAATTGCAAACCGTTTCAAGCGAGACAATAACACCTGTTCTTAACAATGAAACTTTTTGTGAATAATCACCATCTTTAGCTATATATACCAACAAACATTAAAAGAAAATGACATTATAAACAAAATAACACTCATCTCAGCTTTTTCTTCCAAATATATAGTTATAATATAGGAATGGAGCACAGATTTTCTCCCTTTTTAAGGTTATTTTTGGGGACCTATTGACTTTATTTGACAGTTTTACAGTGAAGAGTGATATGAAACATGGGGTATGACTCACAGACTCCAATCACAGATATCCCAGTTATACAGTATGTACTTTAGACCACCTGAGCACTGGAACGCTCCCAATCTCTTTTTGACACACACACACACACACACACACAAAGTACACTCTCACACACAAAATCCACTCACCACTAATCAAAACTGCTCAAATTCAAAGCACTTCTCTTGCCTCTTTATTGCCTCTGCGTTCTGTTTCTTCCCTCCTCTGTGTATGTATTGTCCCAAGCCTTTGCTCTCAAACTGAATCACCTTCCCTCCATCTCAGTCCTATTTTCTGCTCAATGTCAAAAAGCAAGTCTATTGACAATTTTGTGAATAGTTGAGCCCGTTGTGCATCAAATAAAGCAGTGTGGTACAGTAATCTGCGCTGTGTGTAAAGTCTGAAGCTTGATGGACAGCAGGCATCTGAGCTTCAAGGATCTTCTTCCATACGACATATGTTGTCACGTCCACATTAATTTTGATCCTGAATGGCTGAGAACCAAGGACAGGGACTAAAATGACATCAGCCTCAGCCAAACATACAGACCGCAACATTCACAGTGCATGTGGCTGTGTGTGTTTACGAGGCAGCTGTGCACATGTGCTACATTGAAGCTATTTACTCTCTGCTGTGTGATGTGCTGCTGTAGATTAGAAGCTCAAGTCTGACTTTGCTTTGGTATGTAACCTGCTCAATTGTTTTCCAGCCTCTGGGTGCCAGTGACTACATGGAAATGGCTCGGCTCTTTGACACAGTATTCATTCGCCGTGTCCCCATGCTGACCCTGACCCTGAAGGACCAGGCCAGGCGCTTCACCACCCTCATAGACAACTTCTACAACAACAAGGTATCTGTTTGACAAACTAGAGTTGGGCTTGCTACTGAGAAATAGACAAATGAAATGCATCATATCACAAGTGCAACACGCTCAAAAGTTTGAAAGCAGTAACTTTCTGTGCTGTATTATTCATTGTGGATGCATAACGCACACAGCAACTGAGAGGATGATGGTTGATGACTATTGGTGGCTGAAATATTACCTCTGAAATTGGAAATAGTAAATAACTACATTATTCGCTGCAGCAAAAAGTAATATGACTGTAGTACTAAGTTGAGTAGTAGTTGAGTTGTGTGCCAACCTCATATTAGCTCACTTCCTATAAACTGTAATTTTAACAGTTAATGATTTATTGTGTTAAAGAGAGAATTGGATTCTTTAAAAAGTCAATATGATCTTAAATATTCTCAGCATGCAATGAAACACCTCAAGTTGACCAGAAATATAAGCACTGTCATTTCAAGGAGGCATTGAAAGGTTAACCGCAGTAAACAGATCCTTAATCATTAATAATATAGGAAGTAACCTCCATAAACATAGACATTCCCGTGTCCGATCCATCTTTTCTTCCCGTCCTTGTCCCAGGTGAGAGTGGTGCTGCTGGCGGCAGCTCCTATAGACCGGCTGTTTGTCCACACCGGAGGGGAAGATGAGAGGGACCGACAACTGCTGGATGACCTGGGCCTCAGCGGGGTAAAATCACATCTGCTACAACAGAATGTGACGAGTTGAAACAGCAGTAAAAAACCATCATCTCCTATCAGCGGTGAATAGATGCTGCATGTTTCCAAAATCCTAAAATTTGGAAATAATCACACCACTGATTTTCTCTTTAAGTTCAGTTCAACTTCTAGTAGGCTGCACTTTAATTAGGATAAAAGCAGATTAATGGGTTGTTTATTAGTTTGTGGGTTACAAATTTATAAAAGGGGCTTTACAGAATTACATTAATATTGACACGAGTCTGCAGCAGAATATGATGTTAACAATTTGATTAGATATTCACAAAGTTAACATTAACCTTATTAGATTATAAATCCATCTGAAATTTCTAATCTTCTCATCTATGTTTAATTTGTTGTATCATGTCAGTGTCATTAGCTTATTTTGGCTTGCTAACAAAATGCTTAACATTATACATCATTGTTAAGATGCTGAAATGTGTTCAAGTTTAAGGGATTTTGTTTCCCCCTTACCAGTGTAATTTATTTTTAATTGCTGGTTTGGAAGTTTTATTTTCTTTTACTTTTTTCAATTTTACATTTTCACTAAGCGCCAAAAGATCCTCTTTTTCAGGAATGCCACGTTCACACTCATAGTTACACACACACACTAATCCTACAGTTTCAGGAATCGAACAAGAAACCTCCTGGTCTCAAACCTGTTTCTCCAACCTTTCTTCTCCAACCCAAATGTGTTTAAATATAAATTGGATTTGAGTGTACCAGCTGCTAACCCTGCTGTTGGCTCCTTTCTTCAGGAGGCAGCAGAGCACCTGACTCTGTTCACAGCCGAGGAGGAGATCTTTGCCATCCAGAGGAGCGTCTCCAGACTGATGGAGATGCAAACTGAGTCATACTGGATGGAAGGAGACCGCAGTCACATCAAGAAACACATGAACACCTAACTTTCCACTGCTGACTGCCTCTGAATCATATACCTCCGGACAACACAGTGCCTCACTCACTACTGACACTGCGTAAGAGAAGTTCTTATACAGCAAAAATAGAAAAGATCTATTTTGGGCAACCAAAGCAAGTTGTGTTTAAGGATAAGCAGCAGTTTACTCTAACATATCCTTGAAAGACCTGATATCCACAGTAAATATAGAACTATGTAAAACTAGACACCTGTAATTATTATTATTATTATTATTTTTATCTGACTTTCCTTTATCTTATGCATGTGTGTTATACCTTTTACTTACTGGTCCACCTCTGTGAGGTGTGCTCTCTCCCCCTTGTGGACTATTTATTTTAAAGCATATGGAAACCTGTGTGAACCACAAGGCAAACAGGTGCTCACTTCGCAGAGAGTAAGGGGGCAAAGTGTTCCTCAGCGTAGTTGGCTACCACCCTCTAGTGGGTGAAAGTGAAAAGGGCAAAATATTCTCAAGCTGCTCCTGTTTTTATGAAACATCAGTCTCAGTGCGGTTTTGAATTAAACTTCAACTGTATCAAAACTGGTATACATGTAAAATGTTATGCATGACTTTAATCTGTGTATTTAATGAACGAGACTAGAATTCCCTAGTTAAATGTTGAGGCATCTTTATGTCCAGCTCAGGGGCTCTAAATGTATTACAGATTGGAATTACCAAGATGGTTTCATCACAGTTGCTATTTCTAACACTGTTTGTATCGGGAGGGGAAATGTGTCTTGCATTATTACAGATTGTGGCATACACAACTGCAAACTGCAGTAAAACATTTCAGTATAATACAATTGTCCAGACAAAGAGTTTCGAAGAGGGTTTGCACTCTTGAATCCAGGTTTTTCCAGAAGTACTGTCATGCAGGTGTATAGCTAAGATCAACAGTCAAATCAGATTTTTTTTAAATGCACAAAAGAAGTAGAAGAGGCCCTTCAGAGGTAAAAGGAATTAGTTTATTTTATGTTCAATTTCATGTGAACATGTGACAAATGTTCACTTTATGGTCACATTTTGCCAGTTTTTGCACATGCAATGAATTTATTCTTTTTGCATGTGAGGAGTCTCTCCTACATTTTTTGTCAATGTGTGGCCATTTGTTTCACACACAAAAAATTAACAATGGAGCCATGAAAAATGATTCTATGTTGCACAGTTTGATGAGGAATATTGATTTCTGTAGTACTGTGTTTTTATGATTGTTGCTCCAAATTGATATTAAAAACTAACCTCTTGTCTTCCAAAATGACCACAACATTAAAGCTGTAATATATTTTTAGGCTGATGGATATTGTAATTTGTGGAAGACAAATTGTAAACCCCTTTCTTGATTTTCATCTATATTTTATTGCTATTTGGCAGATAGATATTTTTACTGTCTGTGGTGTTTTGGAACTTCTTCCTGTGTGCCTGTAAGTGGCAGCAGAGGGCAACCAATCGCCACACGGTTTGTTATTGCGTCCATGTAAGGATGAGGTCATCCTGGTGCACCACTCCATCCTGGACAAGCTCGTCCTAATACCTACAGTCAGAACAGTAAGCAGCACCAACAGTAACCAAACCAAGAGCATTACATAAGATAGTGTGTTTATTCCAAGCATCCAATTATTGTCGCACGAGTACAAAAACACCAGGGTAAATGTATAATCTCATTAGATTCAAGCAACGGTCAGTGGCTCTGTGTGTGGGTGTGTGCACGGAAGCATGCACATAACACGTGTCATTAAAAAGTGCTTGAGTTGGTAGTAAGGCCCCAAGTCTATCCCACCATAACTCTCAATTAAAGAAAAATCAATCACGCCCAATGCTGAGGCCCCTAATCCAATAAGAGCTTTATGCTGTTTGGGGGAAACATCAGACACAAACAGAGATGGCCGCCGTGCTTTGTGATTGTCTTAATTGGATGATTCACGCTGGCTTAGAGGGGTGGTCGTAGTCTCCATCCTCGCTGGACCACAGTTTTGATACCCCATGCTGCCGGAGGGAAGATGGAAAACAGTTCACCTTTTGTGTCTTTCTCATTCTGAGAGCATAGTTGACAACACCACTATTTTAAATACTTTAAAGGAGCTCAGATATTGTAGGTGGTTATAAAGTGTTGATTTAAATGTGTCTTATGAAGAAAAAGGATAACACAAATGGATTGGGGTTGTGTATATGTGTGTGTGTGTTTTCTTGCTTGTGTGCATGAATGTGCCCTTGTGTAACACTATTAAGGCTCTCAAAGGGGCATCTAGGGTGAAGCTGGTTTATTTTGGTGCGAAATAAATTGGCCAAATTCCAGATACTGCAGCAGGGTATTGAAGGGGACATTTACACTTATTCTGTTCTACATGACACCAATCAACACATGTTTAATTAACCTTGTTAGGGCAGTTGAAAAACAACTGTATATTATCCTACTATTTTAAATGTACAGGTGCATATCTGCACCCAGATGAAAAAGCAAATGAAAGTCAGTGTTTTGGTCTATAAAAGAAAAATAAGAACATCTAAAAAAATGGTGTGCTCAATGGGTAAGTCTTAGGCGGCACTCAATAAACAAATGCTGGTGCTGAAAGGGTTGAAATGGGTGGAAATCTTCAAAAGGAAAACCAAAGAAAAACAAACTTCAGGTACAGAGGCAGGATGAAATTTGGAATTTATTTCTTTTAAAATTTTGTTAGTTACATGGCTTGGTCATGAGACAACAAAAAAAATGGTTTCAACCATTGCAGGTCTTCTAATAATGGGTTAAAGAGGAAACAAAACAAATGCCATGCTTTACTGAATGATCACCAATAGCAAAGACACAACCAAAATCATACTTATAATGATCTTTTATGCACTGCGAATTTACTCAATTTAGATATTCTAAGTTCAGCATGATATAAAGTAATTTAAAGAGATAAATATCTCAGTCTGATACAGTTGGCAGAAACAACAGACACAGATGTCCTCACCTCACTCTGTATATCCAGTGAGCATTTAACTCAATAGTTCTTTGCAGAAGCCAAACTGCTGCATCAGTTATTCTCTTTGATGTGAAGGGAACAATAACCATCACACAATGTGTGTACGTGTAGACTGACTATCTCCTGTAATCCCGTACAGTAGAGACTCCAGACTGCTGCTGTAACTGAGCGTGTGTGTGCTGTACAAATCTGCCTGGTGAAATTTGTGTCCATGAGCACAGTCAAACAATAATGTCCAGCCTCTTTAGAGAGAATGTCTGTCATCTTGCTGATTGTGAATACTGTGATGAAGATCCCCCCATAAAACGCAGGCACAATGGTAATATGCTGTATATTTACAGTTATGATTTTAGCAGTTATTAGACTACAATGCAAGAAATGTATTTATCCACGCCCAAAACAAATAATACACAATAATAATATATTATTGTGATCTCAAATCTAAAATAAAATGTACATTTAATTACCACAGACTCACCATAAATCAATGCAGTAATACTGAAGTGATACTGTATCTTGTTATGGTCAGCTGTGAACGCGCATTCCTGCACAGAAACCGCGAGCACGCGCAGATGGACGCGCACCTTGCACGGCAGGCAGATCCTCGGTGAAACAAAGAAGATGTGGATGAGGCTGTTTTGATCCAGTCAAGGTGGAGGAGGTGGAGGTGGAGGGGGAAGGAGCGAGGTCCAGTGCATCACTTACAGGATGGAGAAACCATCCAGGATTGCTCTCCTTTATCTCTGGCTAATCAACGGGATGACGTCATCCGGAACGAGTTGGACCGGGCTCCGGAAAGGGGGCGTGGCCTGAGCGCTGTGACAGACGTGATTGACAACCTGATTCGCTGAATAAAGGCACGATCAGCCATTGCAATGAGGCAACAAGAGAGTGACAAATCAGAGTATGTGATATTATGTTTCAAATGTGTTTATTGTGATGCACCATCATGATGTCAGTAACGTATACCAACGACAGATAAGAAAATCTAATTGGTTAGTAAGTTCACATTGATATTATGTTTCATCTCTTGTGGAATGGCTGTAATAGCCTATTTATATTTTTTTCATGGACTTTAATTACTGAAGTGACCCTATGAATTAAATCTGAAAAAAAACATTATTGCACACCTTATTTCTTTAAAACTAGAATTTTGAATGATGACTGTAGGTCTTTTTGGAAGCACAAACACTGTAATTAACTGTCAAAGTCTGCTTTAAAGGTGAAACGATTAATCGATTAGTTGATTGACAGACAATCAGCACTATTTTGGGTAATTGTATAAGCAAAAATGTACAAAGTTCGCTGGTTGCTGCATCTGGAAAACTAATGGACTAGTATTTTCCAACATGTAATGGACCAAACAAATGTATTAAGGGAGCAAATACCTGACAGATTAATTGATGAAAATAATTGTTAGTTGTAGCCTTAAACTGCCTTTAAAATCTAAATGAATGGATTCTAACAAAGAACAAACCTGTAGCACACCTGTAGTGCCAGTTAGCCTACACCAAGATGTATTCCGCAAACTCAAGTTGGACATGTAAACATCCCTTTTCCCTGTGACAGCAAAAATATTATTAGGCCTACATTTCTAAAATGAATACATTTCTTCTTCTGCTGTGACCCTCTATTTATGTGTCTGTCACCAACATGTCAGGACGTGTCCCAGCCTCCACCTGCGCACAGACCGCTCCGTCCTGTTGGACTCACTGCAGTGTCTCTTTAAAAGGCGATCCCATGCACAGGATCCAGGGGGCTGGCCCTTGATCGACTTGCATGCGCGTGTCTGTGTGTGAACGTAAGTGAGCGTGTGTGCTTGTGCGTGCATGTATGTACGTGTGTGTACGTGTGTGAGTGAGCGCGTGTGTGTGCGCGCATCGCTGTGTGGAGAGAGCACATCGAGATACAGTAGTAACCCAGAGTGAGGTGGCAGTCTTATTCCACATCGACACTGACTTGCCCTGCATGCGTCCTATCTGTCTGAACATCGCAGAGCGCACTTGAGGAGTGAAAGAGGAGAGAGTCAAGATGGCATCTGGAAGTGGCCGTGGACAATCCGGGATTTAGTCTCTTCTGGGTTGTTGTTTTTCTTTTTTTGTACCACAGAGCGCGAGTGACTGGCCGTGCAAGGTATTTCATTTAAAGTGTTCGGAGCGGATTTATTTCCCAGAGAGATGAGGTTTGAGCACTTTCTCTTCAGCCATTTATCTCCAGTGGGTGGATTCAAACCCATACACCAGGACGGGGTTTTGTGTACAGCTCCTATTCATGAGAAAGTAGTGTTATAATGAAGTGAAGCTCGGAGAGGCGCATAGCTTCATTTAAATATTTGTGTTTAATTAAGAGTTTATTGTAGCTTAATTCATTGACAGAAATAGGGTACATGTACACACACAGCCAACATATTGTATCTTTTAGGCTCTAATTTAACGTGGCTTTAACCGAATGTGTTGGCTTTGTTTTTTCTTTCTCTATGTCCTCAACAGGCGTTAATAACTAAGTTGCTCTTGGCCCTGTTGGGACTTCGCTGGTGTGGAATAGCAACGTAGGACGGGAGCGCGCATTCATGGGACGCGACTTTGACAGCTCTTCATTTCTTGTCTTGTAACTTTATTACCTGGCAGCGGGGGCGAGATTGTGGCTGGAGCAGGAGATAATGGCTGAGGCTCCGTTCCCCGACCCACTCCCGGACTTGGACGTGGTCATCGACCCGGACTTTGAGCCACAGAAGCGGCCCAGATCTTGCACCTGGCCGCTGCCACGACCGGACTCGAACACGGTGAAACCGGAGAGTAATGATACAGATATCATACCCGAGGAAGAGGATGAGGAGGAGGATAATGCCACCACTGTCAATGGCTCTGGTTTGGCAACAGAGGACCAGAGCAGCAACAGCCCCATAGCCGATGGAGCGCTCTCCTCCCCCGGCCAGGAGAGCGGAGGCTCCCCGCTCTCTACGCACTCCCCGACGGCCACCTCTGGCGCGCTGACCCCCAGCAGCTTGGCTGCTCAGCAGACACCAAGGAAAGCATCGTCTCGTCGTAACGCATGGGGGAATCTCTCCTACGCCGACCTGATAACCAAAGCCATTGAGAGCGCGCCGGACAAGAGACTGACACTGTCCCAAATTTATGACTGGATGGTGAGATCCATCCCCTACTTCAAAGACAAAGGCGACAGCAACAGCTCTGCAGGATGGAAGGTAAGAGTTGTCCCACTCACCCACCCAGCCCCCCTCCTTCTTCCATCAAAACAAAAACAAAAAGCATGTGGCTTGTAAACCACTGACGTACGCACACACAGACAGACACACGCACACACTAATGCCAGCACAGTCGCATTTTTACGAGCGTCTATTTGGAAAGTCTGGCACTCATTATACCTCTAATTATCATTCTAATGGAAATTACAGATCAGTCAGAAAACGTCGAGCAAATGAGACA
This sequence comes from Coreoperca whiteheadi, assembly GCA_011952105.1. NCBI lineage: Eukaryota > Metazoa > Chordata > Actinopteri > Centrarchiformes > Sinipercidae > Coreoperca > Coreoperca whiteheadi. The sequence goes on along the minus strand of CM022481.1, from coordinate 16,598,579 downwards.
AAATCCCACCAGGGAGGCATTTAAGATCATTAATCTCGTTAAGCAGGTGGGGTTTTGTGACCTACGCATAGTTATCTTATAAACTGACCAAAACGTGATGTCTTGCACTTATTCCCAGACATTTAATAGACAAAGAAGGTTGTGGAGGATTGATTGAAATTGCATCAGATGCAGATGCAGATGTCCTTTGTCTTTTATTTGACGTTTCTGATGAGTTATGTGGATACTATTCCTCTGAGGCCACAGTCACAGTCACATGGCTGGAAGAGCAAACAGAAACGTTGTAACCGGTTTGTCTGGAAACACATTGGCCTATTTTGAGTGACACAACCCTGTTTAAGTCTCAGAGAATGATACAATTACATAAGACATTTTACTCAACAGCAGCTAATCCATTAATAGAACAAGGAGCTGGATGTAAACAAAGCAATTTAACAAAAAAGCAATGTGGAGAAGTGTGAATCCTGAGAGGACCTCTCCTGAAGGCATAACCTCCACTGTGAAACATCCATGTGGTGCATATGCAGTTATTTAGTCTTTTTGTGTTTGTAAGACTATAGTGACAATATGGTTTTATCACTTTATGGTTTTTGCTTTTATATTTATAGGATGAATGTCCGTCATGCTACTGTAACCACAGTGTCATTGCCCTGCTTGCTATTTGTTATGTAAATCTTGGCATTGATCTGTCAGCCTCGTGGTTCAGGTAGGCAACTGCCAAGGTTGCTGATCCTGCTGTGGGGGAATTACATAACTACTGGGTTGCCGTGAGTTTGGGTGAGCTGTTAAGGGTAAAGCGTTTTCTTTTTTCATCTGGTCACCCAAAAGACATATGGAACCCGTGAAAAGAGACAGGGAAGGAGGGAGGTGCAGAAGGTCAGAGAGCAGAGATTAACACCCATCCGAGGCTGTAGGACCAGTCCCATGGGGCATGGAGCCTATAGGCTTTATCAGGGCTTCTCAAGTTTTGCTATGTGATAAACTTCAGTGAGGAGCAAAGAGGGAGGCTGCGTGTGTAGCCCCACCAAGTCAAGGCCGGGTTCACCGTCACCATGCAGGGCTGTTACTCCTGGAATTTCGGGCATGAGGGCCAGGCTGTCTGTGGTTTAGTGTTACGCGTGGTCAATAAATCTCGGCTGCAGCTCACAGCCTATGCCTTTTTTTTTGTTTTCTTATAAGGGACTCTTTTCGATACAGACTCTAGTTGTTTCTTCTTCAAACGCAGAGTGGAGCAACACACAGTATCACAAATGAGTACAATTTAGATTAGAGACTCTTCTTTAGCGTGATAGATCTCTGCAGCTCCTAACTGACAAGCAGGTTGCTCAGCATTAAGGCCAGAGCGTGTCACAATCTGCAGTTAGGTTTTAGTAAAAAGCCTGTGAAACCAAAGACACCGTGCAGTGCCAGGTGTTCAGAGGACAACCTCTGTATGGGGACTTTTATCAGAGGCACCTCGCTCTCCATTTCACTCTCAGAGACTCTTATGTTTCACCTCCACACAGAGTCCAGTTTGAACACCTACAGTTTCATGCAGTCAGGGCACCTTTTGTTGAGGAGATTTGCTGAGCAAATCCTAGTAATCCCTCTGGGTTTCTCTCCCAGGTTCCCACTTATGTCATTTTATTTCATGTCTTTGTCAGTTAACCATTACCCTGGTAAAAGTAAGACAGCCAAGGATAACACTAGGACATCCACCTTTGACTGTATTTAACCAGGAGAAACCATTGCACAAGCTTTTTATAGTAACAGTATTTGGTCCTTTACTTGTTCTTACACTATGAAGAACTCAGCATAGAGTATGTCAACCATGATTTAACCTTGATCTCAGTACTGTCAACTGGCATCAAACTTCTGCACAGATTCCTAATCACATTGACTAACTCTTTGATCAGATAGTTCCAGATTTAAATCAAAATGGTGCCAATGTTGTTAAGGCAAAGTCCTTGTACATAGTGTACATTGTGTTTAGATGAAATTTAACATTTGAGACATGTAGCTACTTTTGTTCAATGAAAAAAAAAATAGCTTTGTAAGAAAACAAATTTATAATTCTCAAAGTATCAAAAAAAAGATCTGCCTTCATGGTGAAACTCAGCCACCTTGCCTGAAAGACCCCTACTCTGCTAACATATAAAATAATATACACATGAAATAAGACATTAACCAGAGGTGCTATTTCACACAGCTATATAAATGTAGTTTTTGATTGTGGCTATTGTTAAGGCTGTCACCTCCTTACTAAATTAGTCAGAAGATATGTGTCAGGATATGGGTGTGTTATGACCTCATCTAAACACTTTACCTTTTGGCAAACATTTTCGAATGATACCAACCGTAGTCTTTTTAGTGATACATTCTGAAATAAGTCAGTCATGCTAAACAAAGTCAAATCATCCTTGAGTGCTGTGAAGTATTTGTCAGCTTAAGTGTTTTTTTAAGCTTTTTTTAGTACCACACAATCATCCCAACACAGCCTGCATTAGAGTTTTCCAGCAGGAGTTCTGTCCTAGAGGGCAGGTCTGGTTCAGAGCTGCTGAAATGTGTGCTAAGAGAAGCTTTGGTATGGCGGGGGAGTGATGGGCTGCATCTCAAAATAGCACTTGTAAACACACCTTTAACTCTCTGAGTGTGTGTGTGTCTTTCACCTGTGTGTCTTTGCATAATCAAAAGATTAGGTGCGCCTCTGTGTATTGGTGAGCAAGTACACAGGCGGGTGTATACATCCGTGCGTGTGCGTGTGTATGTGTATGCAAGTATTCCTGGCTGCAGTGAACCTTGTGCTCTAGTGTTACTTAACCCTGCTGTAACAGGCTCCCGGTTCCAGCAGCTGCCCATCACAGGCCAAGGCCTAGTTATGTCACAGAGAAACACACACACACACAGGTCTGATATTCTATTTTATGTTTAGATTTAACACACACACATACTCACATTCACGGTACATACAGTTCTTTCTACTTCAGACAGTTGTACAAGTTGACAGCTTGAGTTCTTATGTGTGTTTTTAAACCTGCTATATATATTACCGCACGGACAGACATGCACAGACGTTTCCCTGGTCATGTTCAGGCATATCACCAGGGTTCATGACTGTGAGTGTCTTAATTTAAACAGGGACCGAAATTAGTTTAATTCATTAGAATTCATCCATTGAGATTACTTTAGTCTTTAATGACCACAAGTGTTAAACATACCCTATCTAATTGTATCTGTTAGTTTACAAAGGTTTATCCATGGCACAATCTTCACACACACAGAGGCCACTGCGTTTCTCTCCGCACACTCCCCGGTTTGACTTTGTCCGAAGGCATATGGAGAACAGGCCCTCATAAGCCTGCTGGGCATGTTGATTATCATTTTAATGGGCTAGCAAGCTGAAAGTGTTGATTCTTTGGGCTGAAATGATTTATTGTTCCTATCAGAGCAGGATGGTGTTGACAAAAGGGAAGGGGGTGCCAAAGAAAAACAAAATTAATCCTTTCATTGGGTGTCCATCAATGCTGAGTGGGGTGAGCTTTATGTGCGGAGTCAGCCATGAATATCCCTACAAGACATGGCTACTAGTAGCTGGAATTTAAACTTGTAAGCATTATCTGAGGTCTATATGAGATGACTGGCTAGTTTAGAGAACGGATTTCTCAAAAGACTGAAGGAAATGATAAAAACAGGGGCTGAATTTGTGTGTGTGTGGACTCAGGTACTCAGAATACAATCTGGAGGCCTCTCCGATGGAGCTGGCACTGTGCCAAGCTGAAGGAACTGAAGCAAAAAGGCAATAAAAAAAGGGGAGTGGAGGGGGTTGGGGGTGGGAAGACAGTAGAAGGAGGAGAAGGGAGGGGGAGCTGGGGGAGTAAATTAACAAGCTTTGCTCCAAATTGGTGTATTACAACTGCCCTGTGGCTGTGATTCCCAGTGGAGAGGTTGGTGGGTGTGTGAGGCTAAGGGGCAGATGGGTTATGGGAACCCACCAGCTCCAGACACCCCTCCAAGTCTGAATAGTGTCACCCTGAGCGTCAATCTCTGCGTGGAGGAAAACCCCAAGGCTCTGTTCTAGTTTCACTTCCAATCAATGGACACATTTTTTCTATAGATGCCCAAAGAGTTTCGCTGCACCAATATTTTACATTTGAAAATTACCCTATTTCGCCAAAGTATGCAGACACCTGAGCATTACACCCATATGTGACTTTTGAACATTTCATTCCAAAAACTTTTGAACATTAAACATCAATCTGAAGCTATAATAGCAGCCACTCTTCTTTGAAGGCTTTCCACAAGATTTGGAGAACGTGGCTGCAGGGATTTGCTCCCATTCAGCCTCAAGAGCATTACTGAGGTTGGCCATGGTATTGGCTGATAACGCCAGGCTTACAATCAGGGTTCTAGTTGATCCCAAAGGTGTTGAATGGGGTTGAGATCAGGGTTCTGTACAGGCCACTCAAGTTCCTCAAATGTAATAAACCATTTCTGCTTGGACCTCTCTTTGTGCAAGGTTGCATTGCCATGTGGAAACAGGAAAGGGTCTTCACCAAACTGTTGCCACAATGCTGTCTAAAATCTGATTATACGCTGTAGCATTAATACGTCTCTTAAAGAAATTGTTCAACAGTTGGGCGAATCCACTTATTTGCTTTCTTGCCAAGTGTTGGATGAGTAAATCAATACTACTCTCATGTCTGTATGGTAAATATGAAGCTGCCGCTAGCACCCAGTTAGCTTAGCTTAGCACAAAGACTGGAAACAGCTAGCCAGCATCTCTAAAGCTCACTAATTAACACACCATATTTCATTTGTTTAATATGGATGATAACAGAAGTTTAAATACAATGTGTTGGTTTTACAGGGGGTTAGAGGGTTTGGTAGGCAAAATGTGTTACTTTTTTACAAAGCTAGTCTAGTTATTTCCCCCTGTCTTTCTGCTAAGCTAAGCTAACTGATATTTACTGTGCAGACATGTCAGTGATAGCAATCTCCTCATCTAACTCCAGGAAAGTAAGCAAATAAATATGTTCCAAAATGTCAAGTTATACATAACCAGAGACCAGAAGTATGTGGTCAAGGTGGTCAGCAGGGGTTCTCCTCTCTCTTTTCATTGTCTTTATATCCATCTATCTTCCTCTGTCTCTTTTTCACTATCTCACTGTCTGTCCATGTGTTTGTGTGGGAAAGTGGAGGCATAATTTGTCAAATTTTCTGTCATAATTAGTCCAGGAACTTGCAGATAGGAATCTATTTGACTACTGTGATTTGAAGTCTCCTGTGTGATTGTGTACGTATTTGTATCTACAAGAAGGAAAGAAAGAAAAGCAGATTTTTGTCTCTCACTGGTTTTCCCATCATTTTCTGCGTCCTCACCGTAAGTCGGCACGATCTGTACTTCTCAAAGACACTTCTCAATAATTCAATGCGCTTGGGATAAATTCAGATCACTGTATTCATTTTTAAGAGCCTGTTCTTGGCTAAAGGCTAACCCTCTTTCACAGTTTCTGTCTCTATTTCATCGCTCTAACTCCTCTCCTTCACTCCACTCTCTTTCTGCCATGCCATACGTCATTATTTTCCTGCCAGCTTCCTCATTTGTCTGGATGTAAAACACTGTAGTGAGCAAAAACAAGCTGTCCCTCTGTAGCTCGTAGCACTCTTGAAATGTTGCGGGCTCTAATGAATGGAGGTAAATCTTGGGCCTCTGCTCTTGTTACACTCCGTACTCTCTTGATTCCTTCTTGTCTTTTTGTGGCCATCATGGTAACACTGCAGCAGTTACTGTGAAAATATGCAGATTGTAAAAGAAACGAATGGTCTTAAAACCTCGATGTGGGCCAGCTGGGCTGAGCTGTTTGCGGAAACCCAAGAGTTCAAGGCAGATTTTAGACGTGACTTAGAATTGCTCTACATGATTATGATAGTTAAGGGCAGACAGGGCACAGGATTGATATGTTGTGTGTTTTGTGTGTGTCGGAATGCGTTGTACAGACAACCACACACCGCAAAAGAGAAACCAGCTGCCTGCACATGCCCAGTCCTTGATAGCATCTATAATACAAACACTCGTGTCTCACACACTGATTACATGCTAAAGGTGGGGGCTGGAATTAAACTGGCATTTTGCATGGTGTACAGTAAGTGTTCATTCTTGCAGGACGTATAGTAATTTAAGGGAATAAATAAATAATAAATAAAGTTTGGGGAAATATGCTTCTTTGCTTTCTTAACGAGAGGTATATGAGTAGATTGATACCATTTTCATGACAAGAAATGGTTAGCTTAGCTCAGCACAAAGACTGGAAACAGGGGTAGACAGCGCTGTTCAAAGGTAGGTGCACTCATAAAACCACAACGTGCTATTTGTACACTTCACTTTTTGTATGGGATTAAACAAAAGATACATTAGTGAGCTTTAAAGGTGCTAGTAGGCAGATTTTATTTCCTTTGGACAGAGTCAAGTTTGCTATTTCCCTCTGTTTCCAGTCTTTATGCTATGCTATGCTAACAGGCTGCTGGCGGTAGCTTCATATTTACTGTGCAGACATGCAAGTGGTATCGATCTTCTCATCTAACGTTTGGCAAGAAACTATATAAGCGTATTTTCCAAAATTTTAAACTGTTCCTTTTCTTCACTTGTGTATTTTAAAGCAGCAGTAGGGGAGCATATTACAACTTTATTAGTCAATGTGCTTCAGTTCAAACCCTGTGTTAGTAAGCAAAAATCCTGCAGCACAAATATTACATTGTGTAATATTCAGTTTATTAGTAATAGTGAGTCTGACAGGTTATGTACTGATGCTGTACACAGCTGAAGATGCAAGAATTCGCCAGGAGCTGGTGAATCCATTGTAATGACAGAAATTCCCTAGAAACACAAAACAGAAAGGGGATATAGCTGCAGGAAGTAGAGATCTCTTTTTAACATCTAGGTCAAACACACATCATGCCAGCTCAGTATGGCAGAGCAGAGGACTATAGTGGTTTGTCTGGCGGTTCGAGACTAGTTCTTAACTGGAGCACCAGGGTTAAACCTCTGCCTGTTCTAAAGTGTCCTTAAAAACAAGTATGTGAATTCCTCCCAACTCCAGACTTGCCATTCTGTAGTTGATCCTGAACTTTGACCTCTCTGGAGAAGTTTCAGCAAAGAGAACTTTTCTCTAGCAGGATCAATAAATTATGTCATGCTATGTCCGAGAGAATACAGAAACACCAGCCTGACTGGAAAATTGTGCTATGTACATGTCGCTCTAAGACATACTGTCTGTCAGCCACTGGTAAAAAAATAAATAAAACCTCTAGGAAACTAACAATTACACATCGCCCTCAGCCCTCTTTGTTCTGTCTGAATAAGATATCTCTGAAAATACACGTGTGCAAAACAAAAGTGCTTATGGACAGAAAAACATAACTCTGTTACACTTATGGACACAATGTTTGCAGAAGTGTATTTTTGTGTAAGGTAGTCTATATATCGATCAGGTGGGCCAAAAGAAAAGTACCAGTATTTATTAAACAAGCATCTGTGGCCACTTTTCACATGCTTACATAGATCTTTAAGTGACAGTGAATTTGCTGAGCATTACACAGCACTACTGTATGTAAGTTATTTTATGGGTTACGAGCAGCTTTAACTATGAAGGGACTGAAGGGTGGCCAGCATTATGTCTGTAGTTTGTTTTAGCATCAGTGTTAAAGTAGGCCTGAGCATCACACTGATCTCCGGGGACTCAATGCTGTGGACTTTCTTAAATAGTAAATGTGTAAATCGTAAAATAATAGTTCAACAAGTATGTATCTTTGCTTTCCTGCCAATAATTAGATGAGAAGATAGATACCACTCTCACATGTGTACCATAAACATGTGGCTGGAGCCAGCAGCTGCGTTAGCATAAATATTGGAAACATATTGGCTCTGTTTAAAGGTAACAAAATGCACCTACCAACATCTCTAAAGCTCAGTAATTAACATATTATATCTAATTTGTTTAATCTGTACAAAAACTGCATAAAAAGTGCATAAGTGGTCGGGACTTGTCGCCCAGAAACTAGCCAAGACTCCAAGAAATTCCTGGTCCTGTCCAAGAAACAGTCTGGCACATAACCCCCGTAAAATGACGAATTGTTGTTTTTACATGTGGATTTTTTTTTACAGAGCCAGGTTAGGGATTAAATGAAAATGAGTAGTGTGGGGAGAGGGACTGAATTTGATTTTATAAAAAAGCAACACGCTCCCCAGTATTATTAATATTTTCTTTGGAGCCTCCCCTTGACCAACCCCCACCCCCAACTCAAAATAATATATTTCATAAATCCTATTTTGAGTCGGATAGCAACTGAGGGTTATTATGGTAAAAATGTCAAACTGTTCCTTTAACTAAACGTGCAACTCCAAATCTGTCTATCTGGTGGGATAATGACGGTAGACACATAACGTTCACCTCATCAAGAGCCTTATCTCCGTTTTGCTCTTCTTCATCTCCTTCCTTCTCTACCTATTATTATCCAACCCATTTATGTATTGATACAACAAACAAAACAATGGGCTTGAATACAGAAAGGCAAGGCAAGTTTATTTGTATAGCACCTTTCCACAACAAGGCAATTCAAAGTGCTTTACATAAAACATAAAAGCAACATAGGGCAATATAAAAAGACATTTAAATACAGTTAAAAAGAGTTAAATAGAAAACAAGATAAAACAGGAGAGTAAAAGTTACAGTGCAGTGTAAGAAAGTAATCATTATTTGAATTAAATAAAGACAGCAGCAAACATAAAAGTAAAGTAGATATTAAATATATAGTAACGGAAATATTTGGTTTATATCACAGGAAATGGGCAGTGGAGCACAGGAAGTCTCACTCGGCAGAAAAGGAGAATCTTTAGGAGAATAATAACTATCCAAATGACTGCTGTTCCTTCAGCTGCTGTATGTGTGTGTTTTCATATGTGTGAGAGGCATGCATAAGTCAACAGGGCAAGGGAGGGAGTTTGTTACTTGTTTGTCTCCATAGCAACTAACAACTTGTCAAACAGGTGGGGGGACGACACAGTTTGGGTGACAGCTGATAACAGAGTGACCCACTGAACGCATTCCCCTCCCCCTTTTCTTATGCACACACACACACACACACACACATACCTCCTGTCTCAGTTTCTCCGATAACCACATTGCTGAAGTGGGCCCCTTTGCCTCCTCCTCTGTAATCGACTCTCTCCACCACCACACACACGTGTGTGTCTGTGGTATGATGTGTGTGTGTGTGTGTGTGTGTGTTGCTCAGCCATATTTTCACAAGTCATTAATAGTGCATATATTTCTTTAGGCAGGAGTTCAAATTAAGACCAGTGTTTTTGTGTATTTTGGGGGACAGGGAAGCAGGTGAAGCGCTGAGTGGCTCGCCCATCATCATTCGAACTCTGTCAACAGTCCTCTGCGCATGGCTTATTTGAAGTGATCATCTCTGAATTTGGCTCGCCAAAGTGACTCTTGGCTTTTAAACTTTAATTTGTTTTCTTCTGAGCCTGTCTATTTCAATTACACCACTCCACATATCTGGCATCACCGAGTCTGCAAAGGACGGGCTAAGCTACTGTTCCTGATTAAGATTTAATTGACTACAATAAAGCTTTCTGTGTCAGAGGAGGGAAACAGGAGAAGAAGAAACGTGGTGAATGTTGGGGAGGGGGGCTGCTGACATATCAGGGAGGAAGAATCACTTTCATATGGCTTTCTATGTTGCTATAATTCACTCTTAAAACAAATATTATCTGCTTTCATAACCACACTTTTCAATAGTTTAGGTACTTTCCTTTCAAAAGCCACTGAATTGATTGTGCGTGTAGGGAATACTAGCAAATTCTGAAAAAATACATTTGTAGCTGGAATGAAATAACCAAATTCCCATATCCCTATCTCTTTAGCAGAAATTAGTAAGATAGAATCCCTGTTTACTGTACTTGACAAGAATTACATTTTGCATGATTCATTTACCCTTTTTACTTATTTTAAAGCACTAAACGCTTCAAAAATGATATTGGATTTTGCAAGCCTCTCCTGCCATATATAACCTGCCATATTTGTTGGCGTTTTTGCTTTTATCAGATGGTGAGAAGTAGAGATAAAGACACAGAACATAGGATGCGAGACAACATGCAACAAAGGTCCACTGCTCTAACCGGGGATGTCGAGGTCACATTTTTAGCGTGTTAACCACCAGGCGATCACTACGGCCCCAAATTATAAAAACTTTTAAAGCTACTCAATTAAACCCCTATTGTCAGGTCACACTTTCCCGGCTGCATTTCGTGTTTCTGTCAGATGCAGCAGGATATTTGGAAAACACAAAGAACTTATTGAGTATGAGAGGTGATGGCCATTATGGCAGAAGAAAAAGGGCACCACCTATCAGTTTCTTCAATGGAAAATCTGAGGAAATGGATGACACAATACTCAACACACTGCTTGATTGACAGGTGATCTCTGGGAAATACAAATTAAAATCATGACTGCTTCACATCAAAGATTTCAACAAAATGGATGAATACAGAATTTTGGCCTGTAATTTAAGATTATTTTCATCATTGATTAATCTTTATATTATTTTCTCAATTAATCGTTTAATAGTTTTCTCAATAAAATGTCAAAAAATAGTGATACATGTACATCTCAGTTTCACACAGTCCAAAATTATGTCTTTACATGTCTTGTTTTATCTGACCAACATTTCAATATCCAAAGGTATTCAGTTTACAATTATATAATAAAGCAGAGACAAACAGAGAAACTGGACCCAACAAATTGGCGTTTGTCTTAAAAAATAGCAATTAATCAATTGTCAACCAATCAATTGTTACCAATAGTTACCAATCAATTTTCTTTAGATCAACTAACTGATTAATCGGCTTATCCCAGTTTAGTCCAAAAAATGACCAAAAGTGATGAAAAAACAACCAGCACAACTCCTAGAGCTCAAAGATGTCTTCAAATAGCTTTTTTATGCAAACAACAATTCTAAACTGAAAGATATTATCTTGCTATCACATGAGACAAAGAGAGGCGGGAAATCTTCACGTGAGAGCAATTCTTTCCTTGAAAACTTACTTAAACCATTAATTGCTAATCAGAGTTGTTGCAGGAAGTTATCACTTTCTGAGAAATAAACAAGTGTTCATAGATTTTTAACCTGATTCCCATAGCAGTCTTTTGTGCGTAACTAGTGTGCAGTTTTACATTGTCTGTAGGCTTAGATATACGGGTGGAAGCTCTCCAACCACAGTGACGGCACTCCCAGATTTGATAAGAAAAGATTGAGAGTACCATCAAGCAGCCAGGCTGTTAGCCACCTGTTCAATCCACACGCTTTCTATCTGGACACACAAGATTCTCTTGTCTCTGTGAAATGCTATAGGTCAGAGTCACACATGCAAAGCGTCTCAGTTTCTGGTATGAATTACACAGCTCGAGATGTGTTGCTGTACACATGCTGGGCTCCAATGTTCCACATCCTCCATGCATCATTAAAACAAGGGAATGATGTTTTCAGTTCTTTCTGGCCTTCTGATAATATTTCCCATAATGTCCCTGTGGCAATTTCTCTGCACAAAATACAGTCTGTGTGTGTGTGTTTGTGTTAGCCTTTCAAGGCCTACTCAGATGTTTGCATGTAGCTGGGGGTTCACAGTCCATTGTGTTAGACGGCCTCAAGGTCCCCACACACACACACCAGCTTCTTAGCATTAATTATTATTATGGCCATGGACTTCATTATGTGTGTGTGTGTGTGTGTGTAGGCGGTTTACTGTTGGATGAAGGCAAGCCATTGTTGAGCCCGCTTTAGCCACTGAACACTGAAACAGGGAGGCGAGGCTGATGGCAGCAGCTGAAGTTCAAAGAGTGTGTGTGTGTGTGTTTATGTGCTCACTTCTGTTCATGTATGCATCTCAACACGTTGAAAGATTTTACTGTGATACAAAAGAGAAAAATCCCTTTTGTTTGTCTTGTGTAATTTATGTTTTCCACATGTATAAAATGGGAAAATGTCAGAGGTTTTGGTGTTTTCATCTCCTGCTTGCACGAGAGGCTAACTGCATGGGTAAAGAGAAAAAACGCAAGGGATAGAATTTCAATTAGACAATTTTTCTTTCTCAAGTCGCTCTTTAAAAGCTGGAATCTATCCACTCTGGGGAGCTGCAAGTTGAAAACTGGATCTGAGATCTATTCCCTCTCTCATGTTTTGGTTCGGTCATGCCATACACTTTTCATACTTTTCACTTATCCTATAAAATATCTCAACATCTACTTCATCTAGCACCATCATCAAGTCATAATTCCAACATTAGCATTTAGCTCAAAGCACCAGTGTGCTTAAGAATTCTTTGAGTCCTCCCTCCGAGTCATAGATGCCTCATATCAGTATTCCAACTTGTGGCCTTCTGATTACAAAGTAGATACCAGATTGCAGTCACCTCTTTTAACTGATAAGGTTCATGTCACCGTAATCATATCTTCAACTTATGAGAGGAGAGGAGGCAATAAATTACCTTATGTCTGTGCAAGAACTTCCAGTTTTTATGCCTCTTCTCATTTGGGATGGAAAAAACTAGGCCAGGTCACAACCCAGATCCTCAGATCCTCAGATGTGATCTGAGGAGCTGGGTCTGCTTCCTTTTTATTCCTCCCCACCTCTTGTCTTATCTGTTATCGTTTATGAGGCCTAGGTAAACCTTTGTGTTTGCACACCTGGGTTTTATAAAAGAGGGTGAGGGGTTGGTAAGGGTCAGCAGATATGCATGCAGAGCACAGTAGCAGCAGATACGGGGCATGCCCCAATGTGTTTGCTGACAGTGCAAATAAATAATTTTTGGACAAGTTTGTTTTATTGGGAAAAGTCTTGAGAGCTGAAGAGCTGACAGGAGAAGCTTGCAAATGAATTAAGCTCTTTTAAGGCTGAGGTTGAGACTGTGGAGTTAGTGAAATCTGACTCCGGGGTCATGAGCGGGGGCATATCTATCTTAAGCTGACGAAGGGAAAGGTCAGAACTTGACCGCTGACCCAGTAACCCAGAGAGAACGGTTTCTGTAGGACCTGTCACCCACAAACCTACAGTCTCAGTTTGACTTCGGGCAGCTGGTGAGCTGAAAGCAATGAACCCTTTCCATCTTCTCTACACATTCTGCTGCTTTGAAATTCAACATGTGTTGCGTTTGATGTCCAGCTCTACACACTAAGGATATGTGACCAAAGTTGGCAAGTCAAATTCTTAGACAAGGTGGGCATATATGAGAAAAATGGAAAAACTCAACAGCTACTTTGGACATATCTTTGAGCAAGGCAAAAACAAAATGATATTCTCCGCATCTGTGAGATTCCACTGACGTACATTTTCTAAAATGTATTTCTAAATTTAGGATGGTAATACTTGCCCACAAACCTGTGTGAACTTGACGTGTCTGAAGACTCCCAATATATTACAAACAGAACCACATGCACGACATTCTCTATGTCCGTTTTTACACTATATTTGCCCCTTAAGACATACAGTATGGGATTTTAGGCTGCACAAATGAACTCGACTTCACTCAATTGAACCCCCAGAGTGACCAACAGTTTCCTGGATATTAAAGTGTGATTTTGCAATTGCATTTGGGACGCAGTGTTAGGGCCCGACCAATACAGGATTTTTGAGACCGATACCAATTTTAGAGAGGAACGCTGAATTTGCACTGAATAAAACTGAAAGGAAAATTCTGTATGAATAGTAGAGTACTCTGCTGCAACCATTAGTGAATGCATTTTGCAGCAGATTTCTGTCTTTGCTTATCTTTGTTCTTCTGTCCCGCCCCGTCTCAGTCACCATGTGTCATGCTTTTTTTTTCATCTGATGCGGGTAGCTGGGTAGGGAGAATGCCCAGCAGCGAGTGTGTGTGTCTGGGTCTGTGCGTTTCATTGCTTATGGGGGCATGAAATCGCTCCAAAGCCCCAAGGCACATTGGGCACCGCTCTACACAGAGCCTTCCTCTCTGTTTAACCCTCAGCCCTTCGTTCGTCTTCCCCCTGTGTGGTGGTGTGCTTGTTTGTAGACATTATGGGTGCATGCATGTGTGATTCCTCTCAACTTGTAGCTCATCCCTCTGTTCCCACGGCGACCTTCATCCCAACATGCGGGCCATCTGTCCATCAATCACTTAGTCCCTCTGTGCTGCTGAGGAGAGTAACCGATACCCAGAGACACTGACCTCAACACCTGGAGGGTCTCAAAATGGCTCCACGGCAAGAAAGCACAGAATGCCAAATACACAAAAACCCACATGCCCATTTGGAGGGAAACAAGCATGCACCAGGCGGACATTAGCTACCAAACTATAATCTTTGCTCAGGCTTAATGTACTTTGTACGCTGTCCTATTTGAATAAATAAATTCAAAATCCAGTGTATATGTACAGTAACATGCACACTCAAAACTGGAGTAATACACACTGCAAGCAACACCCAGTCAGGGAAACTACTGCACATTTCTTGTTTCTATGCGTTTCTATGCTCTGCTGCAGGCATTTGAATGTAGAGAGGTCCTGTTATAGTGAAGGATTTGTGTTCACTATCAAAATATAGGCACCTGTGTGTGTGTGTGTGTGTGTAGTACTATGCACAGAGAGGGCTGGGCTAATGCAGGGGAAAGCCCTGGCCTCAGCTGTTGTTGTACATATTCCCCCAGAGAGACCCTCGCTTTCCCTGCACAGCCAACTTTCTCCCCTGGTTTTCTTTGTAGAGGAAGCCTTCAGGTCACCGTGACGTGTTTGGACTTCGCTTTCTACTTTCTTCCTTTATCTCCCTCTATTTCTTCTGTCATTCCATCTGCATATTGGTGGTGGGGGAAGGGTATGTACAGTGTTGGAGCTCATGTGATCTGGCTGGAGAGGCAAGCGAGCAGACAGTATGTAGTAGTCTCACCCTCTTACTATGTAAAAGAGTATGTGCACTATAGGCGACTGTAACTAAAGATGATTAAAGGGGAAAAAAATCCTCTTTGAGAAACTTCAACACAGTTGGAAAAACTGTCGGTGATATACCTCACATCTGTGAGCATTTCGTCTTTTAGTAGTTTTTTTCCTTCTATATCATGTTAACAGGACAAGCTTTTTGGAGGCAGAAAACATTAGAATTTCTTTTTTGTGCTGGCCCTTCAGAATGAAAGCATCAGTGCTTCGTAATGGGTGTTGTATGTTCCCAGAGGGAGATCCATTGTAGAAGAAGCAAAGATACCAACTCTTCTAACAACAAGAGCATCAGTGGAACAGAATGCGTTGCAGCCAGAAGACATCTTGTATTTTGAGCAACATTTTGCTTTATCACTATCAATATTACAGCACTATCTACACCTGCAGCTGAAAGAGACAAGTTCAGGCACACTCTTTTTGCGATTCAAAATGCATTATGGGAAATGTAGGCTGAAACAAAAGGAGAAATGGCAGGTTGAGTAAAAAAGTTGCAGCAAAGCAAAAAGCTGATGGATTGAAATACACTTGGTCCCGCTTACTGTAAGACCTAACCAAACGCTAACCTACATGTAATTAACATGCACTGATAATACTACTTAAGTATGGAGTACATTATAGCCCAACTGATTTTTGAGGACAATACCTATTTATATTTGCGAGTTAAACACATCTGATAATATATCAGCCAATAGTAATTTTTTGTTTTAAACAAACAGTCTTGATATCGATCCCTGAGATAATTATTTATTTATTTTTTACTGTGACCAATATACATACCAAGTGGGACATTTTACAGTTGGACAAATCTCAACCTCAAACCTTGTTTGTCATTTCTGTATTGCAATATCTTGTTGTTTATCAGCCGACATATAGTGATACCGATATAGTATATTTGCAATAAGCTAATATCGGCATTTTAGTGACCTGGTCAATTTATTCGTCTAGCTCTAGAGTGCGTTGTCAGGAGCTGTCACTTTGATATGCAGGGTGCATTATTTTGCCCCGATACATTCTTAGCATAAACTGTTAAGGCCAGGGTATGCTTGAAACTAACTAATTCCCACTAAGTGAACCAAATGTTAATAGCTGTTCCAAATAACCACACTTGAAAGGAGGAAGTGAAAAGTCTACCATATAGAGAGGGGTGATATAGACATAATTTTACAAATGGGGACAACAGGGCACGCTTACAGTGTCTGGTTACCTTCTCACCTCGCCAATTGCTGTGTGAAGTGGGCATGAATGTAAGATTGTCAGTTTTGAAACGTTACCTAAATTGTGAGGCATAGCTCTTCCCATTTCCTACATCAGACAGGCGTGGGGGGAGGGGGTTTCAGATGCAGTTTGGTAATCAGACAACCACTTCGTTTGAAACGTACTAACGCCTTCACACGTTACGTGAAAACTAGAACATGCCCTAATATGGTCCCACCCTCTTGTTTCACCGTGAGCGTTCCGTAATACTGCAGCGATCAGACTGGAGGGTCCCACCAGCCCTCCACCCGTCTCACTTTCACAACACAGTATAAATATCCAGGACACCTCACTCAGGAGAGACCTTAACAGGTTGAGTGCTGCTAATTTTTTTGTTTTTTTTGTGGACAGGTCAATATTGGTCAGGAATCCATTTTCAAATGAGCACTTGAGTCAATGTGTGCATTATTCATGAAGACCCATCACCCTTGATAGACTCAGCTGTTCATTGAGAGGGCGGGGGGGGGGGCATGTATGGACCACCAGTGTGAGACAGACCTGTGCTGACCACTATATCCTCCAGTATGGCTTCTTGCTGTGCAGTGACATCACTGTGTGGTTGAAAGGCTTTTAATCTGATTAATGTACAGTGTGTGCACCAGATAGATCTGGGGTGTGAGTGGGTTTTTGCTTGTGAATATATGGAATAGGCTATATGTGGTTTAACTTTGTGCATGCATGTTTAAATGTGTTTGTCTCTGTACAGCCAATGATTCAAATCCTATCTTGTCCCTGGGCACCATATTATAGCTTTTTGCCTTCACTCTCCTTCCCATAATACATAATTTCCAGAGTGTTGGCTCTGTTGTGGGAGCTGCATAAGCCTCCATCTCTTTAAATATGGGTTAGTGTGCCTCACGCTGCCTGTCTGCACCTCCCCGCTGCCCCCTCTTTTTCTTCCAGTTTGCCTTTCTTAGCTTTTTTTTTTATAGTCTTGCTATTCAGTCTTTCCTTCCTTCCTATTTTTTGCCACCACAGCAAAAAACTATGGCACTTAGAATAGAAATGCATTATCTATGTTGGACTTAAACACTTATGTAAAGGTTTTCGGAGAGCCTGCAGTTAGTTGGCTGCTTGTTGAACTTTACATTTTGCCCTCATCCTCTCTGTGCTAGCATCACGCTGTCATGCATGCGTGTGTGTTCTGTTCAAAAGAGGACTCAAATACAGGACTCTTAGGCAGGCAGGTAGAATAAAGACAAGTTTATTGCTTACTCAGAGGCAACACAAAACAACTTAGGGTGGCTGAGAAATCCAGGTCAGTGTCCAACAAAGAGATATCCATGAAAAGTCAGATACAGAAAATAACAAGTCCAAACAAAGGTAAAGCCACAGGGAAACTAACAGACACATGAAGGAGACAGAATATTTCAAAATAAAACAGGAAACCATGACTTTGTCTGTGTTTGTGGGCAAGAGTTTTCTCAGTGTCTGTGTCTTCAGGCTGTGTTTAGATGAGCTCCGTGTTTTTCTTGTCAGTCCTACAGACCTACAGTAAATCTTGTACACTTTTATTGATTGTTGTATCTGGCACAAAGTTCACATTATTTCTTACTTTTACAAGAATAACAACTAAGTACAGATAATTAAAGAAAATCTAATGCAGTAACAGCTCCCATCTTTATCATGGGATTATGAGGTTTAGCTACTGAGCAGTCATGAGGTGGATAACTGCTAAAAATGGACAGCACATGTAATTTCACTGGTGTGGAAAGAAAATCACGAAGCCTCAAAAAGTCAACTGTTGAGGAATTTTAGTATTTTTAAAGTTTAATTGCCGTTATTTGGGAAACAGCAGTAAATAAAAAATAAATAATCAATTCTGCCACGTTTGACATTTTTGAGTGACTCTACATGAGGATAAGGGATGAAGGTGGAGCACCGACTTCTCCGGCTCAGAAAAGGCTAGCCTGGGCCTCGGGCCGGGAAAGGAGCAAGGACAAATATGGGGCCCTAATCCACTCTTTAACATTAGCCAGTATTAGCCTTCATCTGTCTGCAGCTGTAGCGCTGCAATACACTGAGGCTGAGAGCAGACGAGGAAGGAACAACCATCTACTTTTGTCTGTATAAGCCACATTTTGCCTTCACGATTTGCCTTTCTATTTTTTGTCTCTAAGCCTCACCCCTTTCTGTCTCTTTCTTTCGCTCATTTTCTGTGACTCTCATCTGTCAAGCTCACCCTTTCTCTCTCTGTCTCTCTCATTCTCTCTGCCCTTGTACGATTACTGAAAACTGTATGGAGACAGTGCAAGAGCTCCACGGAGAGTGGCTGATGCCATTGGCTGGCTGGCACTCCACCCCCACTTGTGATTGGCCGCAGGCCTCAACGTAAGATTCAATCAGCTGGGTGGAAGTGTATGTAGGTCAGTGTGTAGCGATGTGAGCCTTCTCTCTCGCTCTCTGTTCCCCTCCTCCATCACCTCAGTTTGGTGAACCGGCTGTTGTGTTAATTGGCCACGTTCCAACTTTCAAACCCAGAGAGACTTGAGGCAAGAGAGTAAAGGGGGAATGAAGCAGGGTGGGTTAAAAGAGGAAGGGAAGTTAAGGAGGCAAGGGGGAGGAGAAGGAAGAGGGCAGAGGAACGAGGGTTGGGGGAGGGAATGATTTAACATGGGGTACCCTGTTGCACTCAACAGTGCAATAGTACAGTGTGTTAGTGAGTCAAACACACACACTATCCAATCTGACAGCTCCTGGCGAATATAGCAGCGCAGGTTACTTATTTTCTCTGTTTCAGTGTGGGAAGAGATGAAGAAGAGAGGAAAAGGGCGGATAGAGTATCACTAGTAAAAGGTGGCATGAAAGAAGGAATGGGGAAAACCGATTAGGACATTGGCTTGATTTTCTACTATTTCAAACCCTTCATGCTACCCAGTTCATCCAGTGTGAGTTTCCCGGACGCTGGTTACAGGGCGTCCTCGCAGAGTTGTGGACCGCAAACGACTTAGATAGAGAATCGTTTGGTTATCTAATCTGCTGTGTTGAGACTGTGTGGGCACAGTAAACCCATTGATACAAACAGCAATCATGCCACAGCTACCACACACGTCCTATTCCAGCTTTTAAAGTGAGTGTGCTGCCCGAGGAGAAGCCTGCCCGGCGTTGCTGTACTCTGCTACACCAGTGAATAATTCACGCTAACCCAAATTCTTCTACAGTGCTTACTCTACCCCTAAGTGCTCCCACACAGACACACATATTCAAGCACCCCCCGTAAGTGGTGGTCCCTAGGCGTTGCCCATAGTAGTTTAACCCAGACAAGCAGACTGTGAAAAGCAGACAAAATAAAGCCCTGTACACTTCACTTTACTACTCCCTCTGCAGCCATGTCTGTCGGCATACTTCAAATTAAAAGCACCCTGTAGCAGTTTGTGTTCTCTGCAGCCCTCCCTTTCCATGTCTGTCTGTCTCTCTATCTACACATCCTGCCCTTTTACACTCTCCTGCATTTTCTTTTATTAGGACCCCATCATTTCATACAGTATCACTCATTGCATTTTAGATGTAGCCCTGCCCACAAGCGGTAAAGTACATTGCTGCCTGTCTGGCTCTCTCTATTTCCTTTTTTTAAATCTCGTCTCTCTTTTCTTGTTACTCTGCCCCGGCTTTGAACTTATTATGGTGGATGTAGCGACTCTTCCCCACCCACAATCATGCGCACACACAGACACACACACACACACACACACACACACTGGGTGACTTTAGCCTGACTTTACCCTCTTACTCAGCCAGCCGCTGACCCACTTAGTGTGGAATAGCGCACCAGACGGACGGCAGGCTTTTACTCCAGGGCACTCTGGGAAAACTAAACTCAAAACAACAAAAGATGCCCATGCATACACACTCACATACACATACAGTGGACAAGCTTACTCAGAGTCTGATCATGCAGACTATGGAACATACAGTCTACTCTGGTGCCATCAAGTAATCCCATACTGGTTGGTCCAGTGATATTGTCACTTGACACATCAGCATACCTGGAAACTCAGACAGTCACAGCTATATTACTATATTTGTGAGGACCTTTATTGAATAAACTCTAGTCTCCAGTTTCTGCTATGTGTCTTTGTATAGAGGAATAGTTCAACATTTTGGGAAATACACTTGCTTTCTTGCAGAGAGTTATACGACAGAAGACAGTTTCATTCACCTCTTTTGATATGAAGCTGGAGCCAGCAGCTAGTTAGCTTAGCTTAGCTTAAAGACGAGGAAGGAAAAAGGTAGCTTAGGGCAATAAAATGAGATAATGTGTTAATTTGTGAATTTTAGAAGTGCTTGTAGGCAGATTTTGTTACCTTTTGACGGAATCGGGCTAGCTGTTTCCTGTCTTTATGAAACGCTAAGCTAACCAGCTGCTGACTCTAGCTCCATATTGAACAGACAGATAGATGAGTGGTATCAATCTTCTCATCAACTCTCTGCAAGAAAGCAAATATGAGTATTTCCCAAAATGTCGAACTATTCCTTCAATTTCTAGCTACTTCTTTGGTCCTCAAAAGTATAGAGGATATAGTTCAGTATATAGCAACAGTCATAGAAACACACACACACACCCTACAAAGCATGTCATATATTTAGACTGTGACCACACCTTGAAACTTAAACACACTCTGATCATTATGCAACACACTGAGGACGATACAGCACAGATGTACACCATACACAAAAGAAATTGTACAGAATATTTAATTTCATGGTTTCACAGACAGTATAAAACATTCAATGAAATAAGGAACATTTACTTTAACAAGTTCAACTCTGTAATCTCAGATTTTAAAGAGCTAAGTGACCTCTCAAAAATTAAAAATAACAACATGCCACAACCTGAGAGACAGTGAATGACCTAGACACACACACACATACACACACACATTCATTAAGCAGCATTTATATAGTTTTCACCCATTTTTTTTTTAACTGTAAGTTTACTACTATTATTATTATTATTATTATTATTATTATCTTACCTTACTTATCTGTATATATTTTAATAGGACATATCTTCTGTTTAATGTATATTTTTTTATTTCACACTTACTTTGACAATGGTAATGTCTGTTTCCCATGCCAATAAAGCCCCATTAAATTGAATTAAATTGACATCATCCAACTGTGTTACAACGTAGGGGAACTATTACAGTCAGTTTACTTCTTTCTTGCTTCTTGATCTCGTGACCAGACAAGTGAGTGATAGACCAACCAACTAATGTAACACTACCACTTCCTCTAATTATTTCAGTCTGTTTTAGGCCAGCAACTGCTGACTGCTCATGCCGCACCGTAGCGACTGGGGCAAGGGGTAAAAATCACAAGATGGATTTTGCTCTGACATTGCGTGTTGGACACCTGAAACCAATGTTTTTGTACAGGCTGAAGTATGTTCTGTGTTGCCAATCCCTTTATTTAGTCCTTGATTAGTTTTTGTCCTTATCATCACCTTTTTCACTGTCTTTCTTCATTTTTACTTCTTTGCGGACTTCTAGAAAGCAGTGTGAACTTGTTGCGTGAATAGCATTCATGTGCAAATCTTTCACTACTGTGAGCATGTGAGTGTGTTTGGGTCAAAGCTCTGTCAATCAGCTTTGAGATTAGGTTTCTCTGAAGAATCCTCTGTGAAAGATTCACACACTCTTAAGGTCTAAGCATATGTCTGCATTTGTTAGCTTTTTTTATTAGCATGTGGAAGCAGTGGTGTCGAGCCGACTATCAGAAAGAGGCCCGTTCAGCTGAAAAGCCTATCCCCACTTTCTGTTTTTTCCCCTCCACTCTTGCTTTCTTCTTCCTTTTTTTTCTCGTCTCCAGTTTACAAGGCCTTCACACACAAGCTCCAAAGGATTACCAGACACACCCCTTTCAGAAGCACTGAGCCCTACAGCTCCTCAGTCACCTCACAGTGTGCATGTGTGTGTGAGGGGGGCAAGAGCAAGAGCATTCGAGATCTCACACTGTCTACGCACTCTGCCTCCTCAGAGAAAAGAAAGTGGAGGAGGAAAAAAATTGAGGGGGGGGGGGGGGCAGATTGAGGGATTGCTGCTCACCAACACAGAGAGGGAGAAAGAGCCAGAGAGCAGAGTTTTGGCCTGCAGCCAGCTAGTGCCACCATACAGCTTTTGTGCGCAGAGTTGACTTAGAAAGGACTTTTCAGAGGAAGAGAGAAAAGAGTGGGAGATGACAGAAAAATACAGAAATGGGCAATGAGAGAATGTCAGAGCAAGAAGAGAAGGGGCAAAATAGGAGGAGAAATAATCAAAAAAGGCAGCTGTAAGGGAGAAGACAGACAAATATTGAAAAAGAAGAAAATGAGGAACGAGAGGAGGGTTTAAATCAGATGATAGAGACTCATTCATGAGCCTGTACTGTAGATTCAAGAGATCAGCCCACAGCTTTACCATTCTGCCCTTCTATCTATCTCCTCTCATCCCACTTTACCATCCCCCAAACTCAGTTTAGCCTCTTAAAGGTCACAAATAAACTGTAACACTTAAATTTACATGCAGGCACCTTCTTAGGTACTCTCTATAGTTTTTTTCCCCCAGGTGAGGTCAGGGGAAGTGCACTGATGTCACTAGTAGCTGCTAATTTTGGTAACGCCATCAGCTGCTGCTTAAAAGAGGCGGTTACCTGCTTCTGTGAGACCATTGTTTCCTGTCATGCCAACACAAACGCATGCACGTACATATATCTCAAAATGAGGAACCAAAACAAAACTTAGCAAGGGCTGAAAAAAGAAACTGTACTTTTGGTGGCTACGCATGCAAAAATACACACAGAGAAGACAGAAGGGGTAGCTCTGCGGTTGCCGGTGGTCTATTAATAGCGGGGTAATATAAATACAAAGTGCTGCGTGTGGGGAAAAGAGCTCAACTGGAGGGAGGGTGAGGTGACGTGGTGGCAAGGGGACACTGTGATTCAATAGAGGCCACTGTTCACCTGACTGTGTTTGTGTGTATGTGTGTGTAACTTCGTGGATGTGTCCAACATGCTAGTGGGTGTAAGGAAATACCAGTCTGACCTGTGAACAGTAGTAAGTGTGTTTGTGTGTGTGTATTTTCATGTATGAGCACTAAGCTGTGAATGCCTGAGAGAGCTGGGACAAAGAGAAGGATGAAGGAAGGCATAGGAGAGCCTCTTCTGACCCTGTTGAACCCTCTCTGTCTCGAGTAAGCTAGGCCCCAGATGCCCATACTCGTACCCAAATAACCAAATAACCCCCTATAGCTTGGGGGTATTTAAGTTCACACTGTCCTTGGGCCCAAAATAAATACTGAGACCTGACAACAATATACAGTCTGCTTGGATTCTGCTAATGAAATTCCAGCACAGTCCCCATGGCACTGAAGTTCACTTCAAGCAGAGAGGACAGACAGGAGGTGTGTGTGGAGTTTGGATTTAGCCAGGCAATGAATAATAATGATAACCTTCAGTATATGAACATCAATATGGAGTTTAATTTGCTTAATCGCTTTTTTCATGAAAGAAACAGCTTGGCTTTCATTGGCTGTACATTCTGCAAAGTGGAAGAAAGAAAGCAAAAGAGTGGGCAAATGAGAAATTAGAAGAAGTGGTGGGTCCCTTTGGACAAAAATGCATATTTGAAAATTCATTGCAATCTGGCTCATAACCTTTCCAGCATGTCCTTTCTCTCTCTCCCAAAGACATCCTGTCACTCTCCTTTCTGTACTTTTTGATAAAAAAACAAAAAAAAAACACAAAATGCCATAAAAGAGTAAGAAAAATGAAGTACCCACGAAGCACAGTTGGTACAAGAACTGTTGTCACCTTCATGCATTTTTCTCTATCTGTAGTAAGTATTCTCAGCAGGTACACATTTCTTGTGTGTGTGTGTGTGTGTGTGGGGGGGGGGGGTATTACTAATGTTGTGGGGACATAAATCTGTTTACACAGTCACATTGTGAGCACTTGCCTTCCTTATGGGGACAAAATGCAAGTCCCCATAACGTAAGTCGTTACATTTTAGGATGAAAACTTGGTTTAAGGTTAGAGTAAGGGCAAGGTTAGGTTTAGGCTAGCGTAAGGGTTAGGTTTGATCTAGTAGTGGTTATGTTTAGGGTTAGGGGTAAGTCTCCAGGGAATGAATGTAAGTCAATGTAATGTCCCCGAAAGTGATGTAAACAAAACGTGTGTGTGTGTGTTTGTGTGTGTGTGTGTTATTTTGTTTTTTGCAGTAAATAATCTAAAAGAGCAGAGGTGTCATACCGCAGAAGCACTAAAGAAAGTGGTCTTCAATTATGTGCTGCTCAGCGCACCCTCCTACAGCTGTGGTTTAAGGAGTCTGTTTAAAGTTCATGTCCTGTGTCAAACAACCACACACATATCAGGCTTTAGTTTACAGTCACTCGCCGTTCCAGTAAATGCACGAAATTTAAATTTAATTCAGACCGGTGAATAAATTGTGCAAAATTAGACCTGAATAATGTGAACTGCAACTTAAATTATATTAAGAGTGAATTCATTGTAAACGTGATAAGACATAGAGATGACATGTCATAAATTATGAACAGATCTAGGAAATAGACAAAAATGCATACAGACATATAAAACAACTGCTGAATTAAGGCAAGGAGATTCAGATTTAAGCTGACACAGCAGAGTCGAGTTTGGCACCACAGCTACGTCATCATCATCTCCTTTGACAATGATTAATAAGCTTAAAAGAAACGATAATAAATAAGAGAAGAGATGGGAGGGCCATAAGAGGGGGAAACAGAGCAGAGGGGTGATAAGAGGAGACCAAGTATGAAGTGAGAAAGGAGAGAATAATTCTTGATTTTTTTTCTATTTCAGTTAAGTAGTCATGATTCTGGTTGTATTTCATAAAACATTTCACATTTGCTGGAACACCTGACGTCTGGTAGAAAACATCCTCTGGTAAAGTCCTGGATGTTGACAGACAAAGCTTTCTATGAAATCACACTAGTCCTGAGAGAAACGATGCAATGCACGTACAGAATGGTCAAACCCAGGTCAGAATAAGAAAAGAACAGCAGAGAGTTAAGGCAAACTGCTGCTCTCCTTCCTTTTTGTCTCAAAGCAGGAAGTCATGTGACTCCTTGGAGGGGCTGAGCCTATAGGGGCTGAGGAAGAGGCTCACTGTTGCTGGGAGAAAACTCTCCCAAGGTGTGTGTTTGTGCAGTTTGTGTGTGTTTCAACTTTCTGTGTGTGTGTGTGTGTGTGTGTGTGTGTGTGTGTGTGTCAGCCATTGGGTGTTTGTCTTGCAAAGGTTAGGATCTAGCCCTGTGCTAAAACACACACGACATACACACTCAGGACACAGACACCATGTGTGAGCGTATGTGTGTCAAAAACCATCACCGCCTCCTTCCGTTTCTCCAGCTGCTCAGCTGGTGTGTAGGAGGAAGAGGGCTGACAGCCCTGGAAGTGCTGACATCAGCAGAGAATGAGGCACACACACACACACACACACATACACATACAGTAAAACAGAAACACTTTCTAGTGCAGAGGGGCTGGGTAGATCGGGTCAGGCAAATTAAAGTGACTTATAGTTTCTGAGCCTGAGAGAAACAGAGATAGACTGAAAGAAAGTAAGTCAAATTTTCTTCATAAGTGCTCTTACTGGCTTCAATCACTCAGTAGTAAACCAGCAGGCTCAGAGGTCAAACTGGTATAAATCTTGAGAATAAAACACAAAGTTGGCTCCACGCTGTCTGCAGCATGTTTCGCCATTACAGTTTAAAACTTAAAGGAAAGTTATGGTTTATTACAATATAATCGTATGCTTGTACTGTCACTTTAATCTGTTTTGGAAAATATTGTACACACCAAAGTAACTGCTGGGATCTGGTGACTTTGCTGCTATAAAGTCAGATGGGACAGGAACCCAAAGTGTGAGGCAATTTGACTTGTTTTTATTTGCACACACACAACAGCAAAAAAAACAGATAATAGAAATAAAATAGATGCAACAGGAGACGTCAAGAAGCCATAGTCTTATACAGCTGACCTCCCTTCAAGTCAACTTAAGGGAAAAAAGGAGAGCGAGAACAAAGAAAAAAATACTAAACTAATAAATTCAACATGATTTAGCAAAATACACAGGTTGTATATAAAGTTTAGCTAGATTATCTGAGGAACAGTAATTTTGGTGTAAAATAGAAAAGTCCTTCCACAACTACAGTGAGTGTGGTGTGTCAAAGTTGAGATGTGGGATGTTTAGATATGTCTGTATCAGAGATGTGGATGGATGTTTACAGGTTCGGTAAAGTTTTTATGATTTGCCTTCCTTTTCTTTTCACAATAAGTTGGCTAGCCTGGAGGTTTGTTTAAAAACTGTCCTGCCATGTCGGACATCTTTTTAGGAATGTCACAAAGTTGTAATAAACAGGACTCCTTCAAGTGAGTGTCTTGGCACAGCATACGGTAAGAATCAGTGGCCTGTGGTCTGGTGTGTGTGTGTGTGTGTGTGTGTGTGTGTGTGTGTGTGTGTCAGAGTGTGTACTATATCTGTTTTTAGCACCATTAAAGTGAAGAGCCCCATGAACACCAGCAGGGCCCCGACACTAATCCAGACCAGATGTGAACTCCACTGCTGTACCAAAACTCCAAAACATACACACACACATGCACAAATGCACACATTGCAAACAAGAACGCGCACGTCACCAGTTCCAAACAATCGAGCTCGAACTGGATTTGTAGCCTACTGTTTAGTTAGCCAACATGATTATGTGTAATGCTATTATCGCTATAATCTGTCTCAATGAGATCATAGCTCACCTTCAGCGGAGTTAATTGGAGGTTTGAGAGGTCACGAAACCGTGTACGTCAACAGATACAAAATGAGTCGAGCCTACTTCAACCCAAACTAAGTCCCGTGGCCGTGACCTGGATACAGCCTCGAGGCATTAAGCAGGCTGTGTTGTGGAAACACCCGGTCAAAGAGACGGCACACCTCTGTGTCTCTCACACACACACACACACACACACACACACACCAGAGCAAAGGTAGCTCAAGCAGACAAGTGTAATGATAAATGACGTGGACATGCTGAAATGCAGAGGGATAGTCTGTGGCAAAGGTGTGTGTGTGTGTGTGTGTGTGTCTTTTAGTGTAACTGTCCGTATGTGTGTGGAGTTTTATGATTATACATTCAGCTTTACGCAGTTGCAAGATGTTACTGAATACACCAAAAAAAAAAAATCATAGAATCATAGAACAATAAACAAATTAATGAAAATTTTGAACACAAACAGTTAAAAGAAAATACTGCATGTTTTGTGTAATTTGTGTGCATTGGAGTCAGTAAGGCAGTTTGGGAGAAAGTCACTGTAAACTGCAGGACACATGCACATGTTTCTGTTACATAACTTGAAGGACATTTTTTCAATAACTCTGACATCATGCCGAATGTTAACACCTGCAATAGGCAGTTTTGCACATTGTGGACCCCGCATGTCAGCACGGGGTAATCCCCCTACAGATGACAGTGTATAAGGCAGTGCTTACCACATTTTTGTGGTTTGCAACCCCTCAAAATGAAGCGAAGTCTAACTTGTCACCCCCTTGTCACAGTTTGGGGGTTTAGTGTGGACATGAGTTATGAGAAGTAAAGTTTTCCTTTTCACACTGTTTCATTTAAAGGATTTTTAGAGGGCCCAAAAAGGCGAACAAATCCATTATTCACCAAAACATATATAAAAATTAACAGAATTTTGAGAGAAATACATGAAGGATAAATTATGTCTCTCTTATCTTTTCTTATACATTTAATCATCTTGTGACCCCACAGATTTATCTTTAGAGTAAAGCAGACAGTTCTGACCGAAACGAGGAGATAAAAGTCAGGAAGAAACAGATTTGTCATTTCCTGTGTGTGCAGAAGATTTACGGCCAGTGAAGAGATACCAGAAATTAATTTGGGTTACTAAGAAAAATCCACATTCTCATTTACAAAGGAATGATACACTTCTCTCTGTTGCTGCTCTACTTTATAATTTAGGCTGATACCTGTATCTCTACAAGAAAAATCTGCGGTAGCACAGATCTTCCATAAATCTATTGCATATTCACAGTGTAATCCATAACCTAATGAGTGTCCTCAGTTCACCGAAAAGCTACCATTTTGTTCTGTGCAGAACTTAAGCTGGTCCTCCATGGAAATACAAGTATACACACAGGGCTGAGTGGTGTTAAGGGAGGCAATAGACCTTAGTCAACCCCTCACCCAAGCTGCACACATAAAACCAACATGTCGCCTTCCCCTCACTCACTTCCTCACCCTGTCCCTCCACTTCTCTCTCTCCTTGCCCTCTCTTCTTCCACTGCTTTTTCCTTCCACCACTGAAATAAATCGTCTTACTCTCCATGGATGTTTTGTCTTTTGCTCCCCATCCATACAGTAGCAAAGTAGGAAATTTGCCTTTGGAAGTTTCCTTTTGATGATATCCTCAGTTTTCCTCCACATAGAAACACAGGACTGGTCTATAAAGCATTAGTGAATGGTTAGGTTGTACAGTACTACAGTATCCAAGTGCCCATAGCTGTTGCTATGGAGATGCCAACATGCAAGTCAGGAATAAAACATCACATAACAGTTATGCTGTTAAAACATAAATTAAACAGGTGAATCATACTAGCCTGGCTCCCAACCTCTGACCACCCACATCTCCATTATATTCAGCAATTCAAGTAGTGCTGGTGTTGAGCCCATTGATGGCTATTTCCACTGATTGGAGACACAATGAACCAATCAGTAATCTTCCCACATAGCTAGCCAGGTACTTACAATTGCTACATTCTTTAAAAAAAAACAGTGACACAAGCGTGGATAAGTTCGACGCAGCTATGTAAGTTGTTGTAAGTCAACGTGCAGAAATAACAACTCTTAAGTTGACATATTTCTCTGATCAGTGTGGAAAAAGCTTGGTGATTTGAGGCTTTACACGTTTCTTGTGAATCATGGGTAACTGGTCTCCCTAAAGTTATACTGTACATGTTCATGTTTTTATCATTTAATCTGAGTTTTTTTACTACAATTGCTCTGTGGTTAAACCAAGAGAATTTTTCATGCCCTTTCAAGCCTTTGGAAGTATTTCAACTGCCAGTCACTTGACATTGTCTATGCAGAAAATGAGCAGAACTTTTACTTTCAAATCCTGAAAGCCCAATTTAAATCTTCACCTTTCTCTACTCCATAGCCCTTGAAATAGGTCTGTGGGATGAGGTGTAGTGCTCATTTCCCAAAAGTATTCCTTGTTGCCTGCACCATATCTTCCCACAGGAAAAGCAACATTCCCCTTCCTGATAATTATGAATGATTCTGCCCTCACCCTACTTCTCCCTCAATCCCTCCACTCCTCGATGCTGCTCGTATTGACCAAGATATAATGAATCATGTAGACGCCTTGCTAGTCTTAATACTAAGGGTGCCCTCTTTTTCTCAATCTCTGTCTTCCCTCTATACACTTTTATCTAGCTCTGTCTCCTTCAATGCCTCTCAGTCTCTCTTACACAAACACACACAGTTTCAAGGTCTCATTAATCACCTGTTCACACAGAAAATCTCTGTGATGCATACCAGTGGGATCATTTGGTGGTTGGCCTCTCCTGTCTTTTTAACCTTGTCTCTATGTGCTCATGTACTTTATGCAGCACCAAACCAATTTGCCTTCACTCTCAGTGTGTGTTTTTGTGTGTATTAGAGTGCGTCTGTCATCAGCAGGCTCATACGCCAGGATAAATACGATAATCGTCGCTAGCAGACTTGCCCTCTGGTCCCTCTCTATTTTTAGACGTCAGATGTTGAAATAGTTCAAGTTCTTAAAAAGGGCAGGCTGCGGCTCACCACGCCATCATCATAAAGTCGGGGCAGAGGATCTGTCAGCCCAACCCCACAGACAAAGCCAAACAACATTCATTGCATGCAGCAAATCAATTATTTTAAATCCACCAGCAGTTTATCACAAAATATATTAAAAGCATGTTCCCTCCCTGGTTGTATTTATTGACTGGCAGATGGCTTATTCTTCCCTCCAGCAATGCCTTGAGCGTTTTTCTTTATTTTCATATGTTTATTTTCAATAGGTCGAAAGAGTTTGACAGATTGAATTGACATTTTTCTGTCAAAGGAGCTCCTGTTAAGATTTATGTAAGTTGTGCAAGAAGGGTTGGACATTATGATGATATATACAATAAAAATGAAATAATGAAGAAACAATATAGATCTTTATACTAGTAGATGTTTTGCATTAAGATCTATACCAAGTGTATCCCTTATAATATCTCTGGTGGTACCATCAGGATAAATCTTTGAAAATGTGGGTGAAAGCTCCTTTATTACAGTATAAGTCTGGGGGTGTGTGGGCTATAGAATAAAGCAACCACTTGTTTACCCGGTTTTACTGTAATTACAGTGTAGGCCATTGTGGGCAATGTTGTATATTTACAGGATTTTAACAAATAGATGTGACAAAGTACCTTATTTTGCCAGGTATTCAATTAGCTAGATTGCTAAAAACACACAATCCCATTTGGTTAAACAGTTTCTCAACTGACAGAATATTTGACTCATCTCCCTATGTGTAAGCATATCTGCATGTGTAGTATTTAGGTTTGGTATATCTTGAATTGTTTAAAAAAAAAAAGTAAAATACACAAATATGAGAAAATAGTTGTTGTACTATTTGGACGCATTCAGTTCTTTTCCTCGGTGCTGCTTTACTCTCTTGCGAGTCTGTTTCCCCTTCTGTCTGAATAAGTCGTCTTTGTCTCTGCTGAGATGTTTCTGTTGTCAGTGTACTCTCTCTGTGTGTGTGTGTGTGTGTGTGTGTGTGTGTGTGTGTGTGTGTGTGTGTGTGTGTGTGTGTGTGTGTGTGTGTGTGTGTTCTTGGCAGGCACAGTTGCTCCGTAGCTTAAGGACGCTGTGTCCTGGAACCCGGGTTGATAAAGCCCAGCAGGGATGTCCTCTGTTGTCCCAAAGCAAAGTGTACACGTCCCATACTGAGCTGTAATGAACAGTGTGTTTATGAACATACACTGACTACATATGTCTCATGAACTCATACGTGTTTGTTCTTTTTCATGTATGACAGAAATTTGATTTGTTTTCATTGGGGTTTTTTTCAGGATCCAAATCCTGAAAAATATCTAGTGATCAATTTCCCTGCTTCTTGCTTTTCATATCCTTCTTTCTCCTTCCTGTGTGTGCTTGTGTGTGTGCTTAACTTTCCACTGTGACCGTGAGCCAATGCTCCATAGGAACGGAGTTGACCCTCCAGCACTGATCAAAACACATTGACCCAATGGAGCCTTACTAGGGTAACGTGAATGACCATGCCTCTGCACCGGCCGCACTGATTCGCTGTTTGGGGTGGGATGGGTTAGCCACCCCTCCCACCTCAGGCTAACTGATTGGAGGAAATTTAAAGAGTAAACAAGTAGGTCTTTGAGCATGTGGTCTTACACAACAGGGGACACACTAGATGAAGGCAATGAAGAAGAGAGGAGAGGGAGACAGATGGGGAAAGAGAGAAAGAGAGAGAGGGGTTGACATTGCAGTAGTAAGGTCTCAGTGATGACAAGAGCAGGCCTTTTCTGATTTAACAAGGTCACAACTCTTGGAAAACAGTGTATGTGCAAGTTTGTGTGTGTGTGTGTGTGTGGGTGTGTTCACTTTAACTGCAATTTAATTCTAAGAGGAACTTGATATTGCTGTTCACACCATAATAATGGATTTGTCAGTCTCAATAAGGTATTATAGATCGGATAGACCCTTTTCATGACAAAATATGAAAATCTATTTCCTGAGCTGATTCGACATTTAAAGTGTTTCTCTCTGTGCGTGTGTGTGTGTCTGCATGAAGACCTTAATCTATTCACAAAAAGAGAAGTACAAGGGGAGTAAGGGCAGAAATATAACCAGAGTGAGGTGTAACAGGATTCGTTCCTGTGTCTATACACACACACACACGCACACATAAATACAACCTAAGAGAGACACCCAGCCGCTGGCCGGGAAATGCACATATGATTGAAAAGAATGGAATGTTCTGTCTGCAGTCCAGAGCTCAGGGCAGCTGGAACCTGGACCCTGTGTGTGTGTGTGTGTGTGTGTGTGTGTGTGTGTGTGTGTGTGTGTGTGTGTGTGTGTGTGTGTGTGTGTGTGTGTGTGTGTGTGTGTGTGTGTGTGTGTGTGTGTGTGTGTGTGTGTGTGTAGGGTCACAGTATAAATAACCGTCCTCTCTTAGCAGTGCTAGCACAGACTAACCAAGCTGTTTATTTATAAATCGCCTTATATACATGTCAAAGACCTGCATGTCGTCTACGTCTCTACCTCACACTACCTCGCTACACTTTCACTGCTCCCCTCTACGACTGTGAAGGTCGTAAAGTCCATGAGGGTCCACGTGGACACCTGTGCCACTGTCTGCACTACAAACTCACTGGACTAAAGTAAACTGGATGCTTGTTTTGTGCCCTGTGCTGTGTTCCCCACCCTTGGTCCTATTGTTGAGCAGTCACACACACCGTTTTCTTTTTTTGACTTTTTGAACCAAATACAACAAACAAAGGAGTGCTACCTCTTCCGGTCAGGAGGTTACCATCATGTTTTCTAGTGCACATGTGTGAAACGTGTCCGCATACACATACTATCGTATGTATAGAAGCGCGTCTGTACATCCTGGAGTATGATCAAGGCTTTATACAGATGCAGATAGTCTCTGCGTGCGTGCGTGCATGCATGCATGTATGTATGTTTTATATATGTACACCTGTTGCCACAATTTTTGTCACAATCTTTGAGGGTGACATTGATATGATAGCAAAATAATTAAATTTGCTCTCTGTAAGTGTGTGTATTTTTTATTTGTACTTTATAAGCAGATTTTTCCAAATACAGAGTAGTTACACATCTTTACAGTGTATACATTGTACTTTATATAATATTAAATATTATCAGTAATGTATTTAGAAGACTACATCTAAATACAGCCTGTTACCAGGGTAGTTATACATTTTTAACATAAGTTAAAGCTAAATGTATACAGTTTTGTCATTTACTGTTTTTCAAATAAGAGTTAAACTTAAATATGACATGGATTTTTTTTTCATTGTTTGTGTATTGATTGATTTGCTTATTTAAGAGTGACAGTGCAAATTAATAAACATAATTGTAAATGTGAGTCAACTAGACTTTCTTTTTTTCTGTCATTATCTTGCTTTTTTTAAATTATTTTTGCTTTGATAACATTATGGTCGTCATTTATCTGTCGTTCATTTGCTAGGACAAGTTAATTGTGTTTGCGGTCCCTAAAGACAAGCATTATTTTAACCACAGCCCATTGTCAATCCCTCGTCTTAAATGGTAACTAATGTTGCGCAAGTTGTCTGCTCGACCCAGGAGCGTTCACTGTTGACATTAGTCTCAGATTAGTGCTGGTTTACATAATGGCTGATAAAGTGTGGTTATGTTTGGCCAAGACTCACACTCACATACACACTGCGTCAGTGGGTGGTTAAGTACACCAGAGGTGTGAGGCTCAGGTCACAGAGTCGGTCCAATCACAGCAGTGGTAGCAGGGTCAAGGGGGTGGAGCTAACGTGTATGAGGTGAGAACTTAAACCTCAAAGCACTTTGACCTTTGACACAATCCTGTCTCCTTGCTTCATGACTTTGTAACCCTCTGACCCAATGCTTTCCTGTAGCACAATATGTGAAGAGCTGTGAGTGTGTGTGTGTGTGTGTGTGTTGAGGGTTTGTTTGTGTTTTACTCAGCATTTCCTTACAGCTGAAGGCAGGGAAGGTTGTGTCTGGGTTGGACTGAACAGTAAAATGTTTCAGATACACACAGAGTACAGGAACCTGGCAAAGTGAAACTGACCCAGTTCATACATTTGAGTTCCGATATGTGCTGTAGCTGGGTGATGAAATACACTTGCAATACCATGCAGACCCTCCCTTTTCTGTAGTGCCTGGCTACGCAAACCAATTTCACTCCACCAATCACTACCTCTGGAGCTAGGACAGCTACAACCAATTAGAAAGCACTCTTAGAATTGTCTGGACCAATCAGGCAAATCTGCTTTCTGAGAAACCTCGCAGCTCTGATGTATTCATTTCTATATATTTACAACATCTGTGGTATGAAATTAAATTAATTCCCTCACAGTAGACTTAAAAAATCTCCTTAAAATTTTCAATGTATACACACCATCTACAGTTAGATTTGGATTAATGCAAATATATGAGTTTCCACCTACGCACCTTCAAAAATCTGAATAATGAGAGAGACGAGAGAGAGATTCCTAGTGTGGTTGCTGACAGTGATTAATTGTTCCCACATGTTGCTGACAGACAAAAAGGCCTCTGTGTTCCTGAGCTCTGGCTGCAGCTGGTGCACACACACATACACACACACACACAGCTGGGGCCTGTCTCACCAAGCAAGTTCAGCTTCGTCAGGCTATATTTGAGTTAGTCTGCTTCAAAAATGTAACACTGGTGAACCTGGATAACCGGTCTCATGAACAGTTGACCCTGTGTTTTGTAGACCAGTTTTCCAAACCACTTATGGTGGAGTTTATAATTTGAGACCAATCATTGAAAAGAGTAAGATTTAGAAAATGATCAAATAAACTGACAAGTAAACAATAAACAACTGACACTCCTGCTACTAGCCTAGCAGTCTGCTCTAAAGTGGGTATGGGAGCACAACAGTATACAGTAGGTAAGTTAAACTATCAAAGCAGGGAAAACACTTCTAACTTTTCTTTCAGCTGCAGAGTCGATTATTAGAAAACTACAGATTCTGAAAATGTGTAAATAAAAATTATGGAACAGTGGTGAACAGTTTCCTTGGTTTAGAGATACTAAACTAAACTGAACCAGTCACATAAACATATTTGGGTAATAAATATAAAACAATATATTTTACTAATCATTAATAAGTACAATCCGCTAGCTACCAAACCTATTTATTTATGTATTGAACTATTGTGACTCATTTATATATTTATATTTACATGTATTTATATATTTAATGCCTAATTTATTTATCTAAAGATTTAGTAACTTATCCACATTAAAATGTCTGAAAATTATGTTATATATTTTGTAGTGTTTTGTACTTACATTACTCCAAATATTTCCAACAATTTTCAAACCCAGAGAAATCCTTAATTTTAATCCATGCAAAAGGACATTTCATTTGGTCGCCTGTCAACGGCATCATAGCCCTGCGTCAACATTGTGGTTGTCTGCCAGAAGCTGTCATGAATTGAGTCTTTATCCAGATTAAGCCCCAATTCTATGAAACACTTTTTAGATCTTGGTCTTTTTCAACTATTAACTATTAACTAAGGATTTTAGGCATTGGGTATCTGGATCTTAAGTTAGCAGAGAAACAATCTAAGCAAAGTCAGCGGCACCCAGCCTCGCAGTGTCCTGAGTTATCCGAACAGAGTTGGAGAAACACTGATTTTTAATGGGAAACTGCTTTATTCAGTGTTTTTACCGGTTTTAATCCCATTTGTTAACGAGAGGACGAGACCTCTGCAAATAATTTGGCCCACATTAAAAACCTCCTGAACATTGAACACTGAAGCAA
Source organism: Coreoperca whiteheadi (assembly GCA_011952105.1). Taxonomy (NCBI): domain Eukaryota; kingdom Metazoa; phylum Chordata; class Actinopteri; order Centrarchiformes; family Sinipercidae; genus Coreoperca; species Coreoperca whiteheadi. Next base: position 16,562,746 of record CM022481.1, on the reverse strand, counting down.
TCGCAACCGGGAGAAGCTGACTGCACTGAAGGTAATGATGGTGAAGACAACAACTCCCATGATCCCACGCTACTTCACGACATCATCAAACTACGTCTTTTGTTGTTGTTTTGATGTGAGAGCCCTCTAGTGGCAGAAAGGTACATACTGTGCGTTGAAGGATTTATTTCATAGCGATATTTATGAATTTCATATGCATATTTATTTATTCATGTAATATTGAATAAAATAGCATTCCATAGATGAGAAGATCAATACCACTCTCATGTCTGTACAATAATGTGAAACTACAGTTAGCAGTGAGTTAGCTTAGCTTAGCACAAAAACTGGAAACGGGGAAACAAGTTGCCTGGCTCTGTCTGAAGCAAAAAAAACAACTAAACCTATCTACTGCAGTGTCCTCCTGGAGTCTTATTGTTACCTTGAGGTTTCCAGGCAACCAGTTTTCCCCTGTTTCCAGTCTTCATGCTAAGCTACGATAACCGGCTGCTGGCTGTCGCTTCATATTTATCTGAAAGATATGAAAGTGGTTATAATCTTCAAACTGATGAGAGCATATTTCCCCAAATATAAAATTTGTCAGAGAAAAATGCTGGCGTTGAATCCAAAGTTATCCAAAGTTGTCTAACAAAAGTCTACCTTTTGTTACAGATGTGTTAATTTAGATCTTGGAGCTAAACGCTCTAATGAGAGAGAATGAGGAGGAGGGTAAAAAAATAGGTTAAGGAAGAACGAGAAATCCAAAGATATCCGGCATCATTATCCTTTGGAAGGTTGTTGCTGCAAGCTGTGTTAGTGTATGTGTGTTATTTAGCTCTTATGGCTGCATAGTAGGAGTTATGAATCAGAGCTGCTGTCTCAGTGAGCTGTTTTTATTAATGGACTTTGGGAATACCCCAGAGGAGCTGTACAGTAGTAAGCATCCCACTCTCACAGCAATGTGCCATGTAAACACACAATCCATAGAGTGCATACATTCTGCAAATAACAAACCATAAACTAGCCAATGTTTATTCAGTCACACTCTGCCTTAAAGAACTTCACAATGGCCACATTTTGAAATACAAGCACCAGAAAGATTCCAAGAAAAGCCAGTAATACTATATTCATTTCAGCTATTACATCTATTTCAATTATGAAGGGGAGATGCAGATGTGGTGGAGAAGATGGATTAATGATGGATTTTAAATTTAAGATAGAGGACTTTTTGCAAAGAAGGAACTCCCCATAGTGTATTATGATGTTTTTCTTAATATTGTGCACACACTGAGCCTTTGGAGACTCTAATGGCTGTTATCAAACTCAGGTGTGATTTAATAGTAGTTTAATGAAGTCCTCAGAAGTAAGTATATAATATGATTGGTTGTGTCAATAAATATAGTAAGAATTGTGGCAGCCAAAAATGAGATATTGTGTTCTGCAGGAGAGGCTGAATGTCTACATGAAATTTGGAACAAAGAAAATATAAAAATACAAATGGTTAAAAGGTCAGTCCACTAAAATTATAAAACACCATATTTTCCACTTACAGAACCACAAGTGTATCAGCCAAATATTGTATTCATGTTAGATATGAGATAGTCGTGTTTTTCGTATTAATTTGAATGGCCAGGATAACTTATACTTACAACCTATATATACAACACAATTTGAGAACGTTTTACACTACAGCAGACAGCAAACTTGAACACCATACTGAATGTCAAAGCAGCCACAGCAACTACACGGTCAACAACAGCAGCTAATGCAGGAGACCTGCAAGGAGATGAAGTGGGAGAGACAGCGCCTGGACGGGGCGAGAGATATGACCCAGTTCATCATAGTTTATAATAATGCAGCGAGGTGCGGATACATACTAGTGATACCAGATCGGGTGGGCCGGGTCATAAAAATGAACATTCTGATTAAAAGCAGTTCAGGCAGGGGGGTTGTTTTAAGCATACATTTGGATTCGTATCATGTTGTGTTTCATAGAGGACATGAGCGTATAGCATAACTGAAAGCTAGCTTAACTGATAAACCATAGAACTGTAGAGTAATTTTCACACTCTCTTGCTCGTCCACATGAACGCTCTCTTTCCCTCTGCTGCAAGTCTGCATCACACTTTTTTAGTCAATTGATGGTTTTTATAATGGCTGGTTTTATGGGGTGCTGCAGCCCCCTCAGCACCCTTTCTTCTAGTGTCCGTGATTTGCCAAGATCTCCCCAACTGAGACTTCTGCTCCATCTCAATAAAATGGAGGTGAATGAAGTTTTGTTAGTGGTCGTCAAAGCTTTGAAAAATGACATGAAGAATATATCCAGAAAATATATCTTGGAAATCTTTGAACTACCCAAAATAACAGGGATAATCAGTACAGGGTTTGTGAGGAAGAGTATTGGGAGGATCTACAACTACTATTTACTACACAAATACATCACACATAATACTGATACATAGCAGGCACGTTTTTCTTTCTTTCATCTAGCAATCATCATCTTCTCACCCTCTTCTCAACACCACTCACACATTTTCACGAGGCACCCAATTTTCTTTTTCTTTTTGTCACTGTCCGTGCTTCAGTTGCAGATGTCCTGTTTCTTTTTATTGCTGCTCCATCACACCCAGTTAGAAATATCTCACCTGACATTTGAAGGATACGAGCAGTGGCACGGAAGAGAGAAACATTAACCAAGTGGCTTGGTTGGAGGAGGAAGTGGCGAGGTGCAGGGATGAAGGTGGTGTAAGATGAATGAAGCAAGGCAGAAGGATTGATGAAGTGTCAGGTGCTGGCAGGTAAATGTTTACAGCTGCGGGAGAAGGAAACTCACATTCAATTCATTCTGCTGTCATTCATCCCTCCAAAAGTTCTCTTTTTCCTTTACAAAGTTTGTCTTCTGCCATTATTTACATTTCCCTGGCAGCTGGAAGCATTTCGCTAGTGTGTGTGTGTGTGTGTGTGTGTGTGTGTGTGTGTGTTTGTGGGCATATGTGCGTGTGTGTGTCTGTGTTTATAAAATGTTCTGTAATAAAGCCGCATTACGTCATGCCTCAAGAGATGCTGGCAGAGGATAAACACTGGTCTCCCTGGTATCTATTCTCATCTTACCTCATTGCACGGAATACATACACGCACACACAGTCGGGAAACGAGCATTCACATACACACACCATGATTAAATGCAACTTTTTATGGATTCACTAATGCACAGCAGTGGTCACAAAAAGCATACAGTCCTGCAAAACAACTTCTGCATTTACAATTGCAAAACACTCAAGAGCGTGCAAATACATAACTGGGAATTTCCATATAACGACCACAAACACACAAATGCTCCAATACACACACACCCACACAGACACATAGGGTCATAGGTTCAGTTTGGCCACAGAGATCAAACTTCCTCTGCCAACGAAGCATTCAGAACGGTAACTTAAGCCTGCTCTTTCTCCTCTCTGATTGAACTGCCTTTGACCAGAAAAACAATCCAGACCAAATTGTCTGTAAACTGTTGCCCAGGACAAACAGGCCTGCTTCATGGAAAACAATATTGTGATTCCCACAAAAACGCCCCTGCCATTTGGAACACAGAAATCTGTTCTGTTTTATGGAGTAAAAATATACATAAGAGGAAAACCGAGAGGAAAAAATGCATACATGTTGTGGATAGCGGTTGGGTTGTTTATATGGGAGGATATAGCATAGCCCAAGGGTCCCTCGGGGCTCATGCATTCGTGAAACAACAGAAACTGTGGAAAAAGGAAGGCAGTATGGAAACAGAAGGATACTGAGGCAAAATCATGAATTCAACAAGGCCTTCGGTGGGCTGTAGGGCACAAAAAGAGGAGGATGTAACTGAATGTACATGAACGTTTGTTTCAACATTTATGTATCATCATTATGCTGTTATATAAGAACAATGAAATTATGTCTTCTTAAGTAACCAGATGGATCAAAATGTGTGTCTCTGTGCGTTTGTGTAAAATGGGTTGTCCAGATGCACATATGCATTGGTGTAATTTACAGATCAAGTCATGTTGGAATTTTGAGTCTTAAAACAAAGGCAAAGCCAGAGCTTGTAACATCATACAATCCTTCATTTAACCTGCACTGATCAATTAGTGAAGATGAGTAATGACTGAGTTGGAATGGCATCTCTACAGTGTAAACAGGTTACATGAATCCTCTAATGAATCCTCCTGTGCTAATGGAAACCCATAATGACACGCAATGATAAATCTTACAAAATATACTCATAGTGGTGTATTTTCAGGAAAGAGTAATATGGTTTCCTGGCCTTTGTCTCTTTTCTTGTGCTTTAAATATAACCCAACTTTGTGACATCAATCTAAAATCCCTGTTGGTTTACTGATGATTCCATCAGATCCTGCTTTCAATGCCTTCTGGTTCTCTGACTGTTCTCCCCCAGGATTAGCACTTCAGTTATTTATTGGACTAAAATGTGGAAAAAGGTTGTTGAAGTTAGCTCCACCTGTAAAAAATGTAAGAATATTCACTTTAAAAACTTTTATTTGTATATGGAAAATTGGAACTTTTTAGGAATCATTTGCCCATCATAACTCAACAACCGTATGTTTACAGCCATGTTAGTGGCTCTGTGAGGCTATACTTAGGCATAGCAGTGCTTTGAGGTAAATGCAAACTTCACAATGACAATATTAACATGGGGATGTTCAGCAGATATTACATGTTCACCAACTTAGTTTAGAAAGTTAGGATGCTAACATTTGCTAATTAGCACTAAACACAAAGTACAACTGAGCCTGATGGGAGTGTCATTAGTTTTGCAGGTATAGGGTCAAAAACCAAGGTATTGGACAATTTGTTATTTTTTTTGGCCTGATGGTGGCGCTAGAGGAGAAGTCAGGGAATCATCAAAACCAGTAGTCTTTATCCTCTGGGAGCAATGAATGTCTGTAAAACATTTTGGGGAAATCCATCAAATAGATGTTGAGTTATCGTAGTCTGGCACAATGTGTTGGGCCAGCTGACTAACATTGCGATCTTTAGAGCCATGCCACGAGCAAGGCTAAACTTGTGTGTACAATTGTTACAACATCAGTGTACAATAAGACAGAAAGTCTGTCTGATAAGTGTGTATGTAAACAAGCCAGCAGTGAGGCAACAAGTGATTTAACAGGGGAGTTATATTGCACTTTGGGCGTTTAATGTGTACATACATCTCTGTGTTGTGAATAAAACTCTTGATCATTAGCAGGGGTTGTCATGTGCACCAGCTCCCCCACAATGAGCCTCTGGGGCTCGCACAAGGAAGGAGCTCAGAGTTGATCAATATACACCAGCCAAGACTCCCTCACAGGCACTCACAACCACACATGATCTGACACAGAATGCACTCCTTAAGCAACACAGGGGCTCTTTGTATGTGTCATTCATAATCGAGGAGATGCTTGATTATAGACCACTGTCTCTCTTTTCTCTTTATACCCACGACACAAAAGCTACAGTGGGAACAATGCAAACATCAGCGCTAAGTGATGCTGCACATTAATGTGTTCCTGCCTATATTTAGTGGAACAATTGAAACAATAGGATTTGTGCCTTGTTTGTCTGTCTAGTCAGCAAGGGCAACTGTTTACATAGCTGCAGAATCAGTAGAAGTGGGTGGTTTATGGATCAGTGTTGTTGGACTTAATGAGAGGTATTCACTGAATGTTGTATTGGTAAAAGGAAAGAAAGAATACAACAAATCAATATTGTCATTCATTGTTGGGGTAGTTGTTTCAAAAGGATTTTACACACATCACTCAACACAGTCTCTTCTTTCTCCTTTGTGTTACAGAACTCCATCCGGCACAACCTATCCCTCCACAGCCGTTTCATTCGCGTCCAGAACGAGGGAACAGGGAAGAGTTCTTGGTGGATGATAAACCCAGAGGGAGGGAAGGGTGGAAAGGCTCCTCGCCGCCGTGCAGTCTCAATGGATAACAGCAACAAGTACACTAAGTCCGCACGTGGCCGTGCTGCTAAGAAGAAGGCTGCCCTGCAGGCCGCTGCAGCTGCAGCTGGCGAAGGCGGCGGAGACAGTCCTTCAGGTCTTTCCAAGTGGCCTGGAAGCCCAACGTCACGCAGCAGCGAGGAGCTGGACGCCTGGACAGACTTCCGCTCCCGCACTAATTCCAACGCCAGCACAGTGAGCGGTCGCCTATCTCCCATTCTGGCCAACCCCGAGCTAGACGAGGTGCCTGATGACGAGCCTCCTCTCTCGCCCATGCTCTACTCCAGCCCTGGCAGAGCGCTGTCTCCTGGCAACGCCACAACCAACGGGAAGTCTGTGCCGACTGAGCTGCCTCGCCTGGCAGACCTGGCAGGTACAATGAACCTGAACGACGGACTCACTGATGACCTGATGGATGAGTTGCTGGATAACATCAATCTGGTGCCAACCGTTACAGTGCAGGCTGCTCCAAATGGTTCCTCAGGGTTCAATTTTGGGTCCAAACCCAGCGGGCTAGGCTCACCTTCCTCCACCTCATCTCCGTCCTCCAACTCATCTTCTAACAGTGGAGGTAATGGTTACAGTAACTCCATCTTTGGCCCCCACACGACGGGGTCCTCTCTGCGTCCGTCCCCCATGCAGACAATCCAGGAGAATAAGCAGACCTCCTTCTCCAGCATCAGTCTGTCTCGATTTGGCAGTCAGACACTACAAGACCTGCTCAACTCTGACAGCCACAGCCACAGTGATGTCATGATGACCCAGTCTGATCCATTGATGTCACAGGCCAGCGCAGCCGCCGTCATTTCCCAGAACTCTCGGCGTAGCCTCATGCTCCGTAATGATCCCGTCATGACCTTTGGGACCACTGGAGGACTTCGGGGCAGCCAAGGGGACATGCTTCAAAGTAACAACCACAACCAGAGCACCCTTAGGTCTTTAAATGGAGGCCTGAACCTAGCTAATGAGGCTAACGCTCTGGCTAATGCCAAGCAGCAGCTTCTGCTGTCACCTTTGGGAGGAAATGGTTCCTCTTCCATGCAGATTGACACCTCGATCTTCCTAAATGGAACAGTTAGCAGTGGAGGGATCTGCCAGGACCGTTTCCCCACAGATCTGGACCTGGACATGTTCAACAGCAGCCTGGAGTGTGATATGGACTCCATCATCAGGAACGAGCTGATGGACGCAGATGGCCTGGACTTTAACTTTGACTCTTTGGCCAACATGAACGGAGTCGGCAACTTCACAAACACCAAGCAGACCTCTCAAAGCTGGGTGCCTGGTTGAGAAGGTCAGGCAGGGAAGGAGCAGAGCAGGTGTGTATGTTTGAGTGTTGTGTGCTTTAAGCACATTAGCTTACTGCTGAAAATGAAAGTGTTCTGTGGATTTGTGACATTGGGCCAATACCCAATCTGGTTTGAGCATCCCAAATAGAAATGTTTGACATTAGAACAGAAAAGATTTTTTCCTGTTTTAAATACCGTACAAATACTCAGACATAATCATCTCGTCCTTTATCTCTCCAGGTCTGAAATGTTTAGTGCAAGAGAAGATCAGACACATGACATCCTTTTTGCCAAACCTGCCATCAGCACAAATACAAACCCTGTGTTTACAGAAGAAGACTTCCTCTCAAGAGTTTTACCTTCGCTCCCACACTGGTGAACCATGAACGATCCGACAGACTCTAGAGATGCTGCACATCAGCTCTCAAAGCCTCCTGTGAAAAGACAACAGCAAAAAGAAAGCTATGTCAAACTCACAAATCTTAGAATTATGCAATTTTCCTTTGACACCCAGTCTGTTGATATCAAAGAGACACTGCTTATCAGAAGGGGTTTCAGGTGGAATACAAGGACTAAATATCAAGCAAAGACTGAAGTAGTGCACGGTGCAGTTGTTCCCATTGACGACAAAAAAAAAGACTAAAAAGTAAAGTGAAAAAAATCAACAACTGATGTGGTGTAAATTTGATCCAGTGGTTTCCTGGGATGTGTTCTTTTGAAGAAAATTCCCTCTGTTCTCACTTTGTAATTTTAAATGTTCAGTGTTTGTTTTTTGGATTTTCAGTTTTATCATATTTGTTTCTGCATTGTACACATCTGTACAAAAAGATTTGGTGTATTGATGAAATGAAAAGCTGGAAATGGAGTATCTTACTCGCTGAGTGGCCATGCATACAGTACATGCAAACACATAAACAGACAAAAACCTACGCTTTGCCCCAGTTTGCAAATCTTCAAAACCCTTAGAAGTTACAATTTCTCATCTTAATGCCATGCACTTCCAGTTTTGTTTTTATAAATGAATTAAGTTAAATGCCACATACTGAGGGTTACCATATTACAATTAGCTGAATGTTATAAAAATATTTGTTATCTCTTGTGTATATTTAACTGTAAAAAAGAAGAAAATCTCTGTCATGGATATTTGTACAGTGCGGGGCAGTGAAAAGTTCAAGAAGGAGGGGGAGAGATCTTGTCTGTCTTTTCGTAGATTTTTTAACTCTTGGTGAGTTCTGTTGAGGTCATTAAAAACTGCATATGATGTAGCCAAAATGAATACCTGTGTCCTAGAGTTGTGAACATTTCCACACCATAACAGGTGCTATGTAAACAGTGTTGAATCCTGCCCTGAGAGCAAGCCGTGCATTTTGTGTGTTCGTTTCGTTTCTGTTTTTACCAACGACCTGCAGAAGCCCAAAGCTGCAGCCACTTGTAGCACGGTGAGGTTGAACCTGTAGACGGCAGGGGGGAGCAGGGTTTTAGGCTCATTCCTCTAGAAGCCATTTTATTTTCGAGTAAAACAATAAGCTATCTCTGTATATTGCCAAATTACTTGAAACAAACAGTAGGATATGCTGGCAGCCAAATCACAGCAAACACACACACACGTGCACACACATATATTACACACACATAGATAGAAAAAATAATACCAGGGATCTGTGTTAAGCTCTGCTGTTATCTTGTCATGAGTTTGTGGGGCTTCTTATGCATATATATAGAATCACTCAGGGGGGGGGAAAGGGAGGCTTCCCGTTTAAGCAACATCAAGTCACATTCTAATGGTATTTTAACATTTCTTGATAAAAACAGTAATGCTTTGTGTTTGTGAACTTGTAACCTGTGAACTTTTGGCCGTCTAGATGAAGAGGAGGAAGGAAGATAAAGGTCTATTATTTTTAGTTTTTCTGGCATAGCTTTTTTCCCCTCTTTGTCGGACTCGTGACACACATACACATCCCTTCATGGACACGCCTGGTGCTCCTGCAGGTGACTTCCTGTATCTCCTGAATACATGTTAATGTTTGTGTGTTTATGTGTTTATCTGTGGAGTTTATCTCATGAGGATGCATAATCCCTCACTATCCCTCTTGGTGCATACAGCACAGCCGACTGTATGCATGTTTGTATTTATGCATTATGAATTGTGTGAAATGCATATATACTCGCTGTATGTGCTTATATACTCATGTAGTACTTGACCCTTGGATTTTGTCATACCTCTGAAGGTAAAGTTGAAGAAATAACGAACAACATTACATGCCGGGTAGGAGGGAACACTGTTGCCAGCAATTTAATTGTTGAACCAGATTTTGAAAATGGTGGAAAGCACCATTGTTGTAGCATCTGGAGACTCTGGTATCCCTTCTTTGTCTGGGGTAGTGTATGGAAGTGTATGCCCCACTGTGTATAATAGTGTACAGCTGTGTGTGTATATCACCTTGATGCCAAGGCAGCGGAGTGTGTGTGTGCATGGTTGGCTAGAATGACCTACTGTGCTATCTGAGGTTTAGTGCATGACCTAGCTGTACCCCCTCAATCCTTCCAATGGTGCCGTCCTGTAACAGAAATTGTAATACAGAGAGGAACCCTGTGTCTTTAGCACTCAAACACACACTTTCTATTTTTAAAATCAGGGCTTACAGTGCAGCACTTGCACCATCCTCCCGTATTATGGGTTTATTATTACGAGTGTGTGTACATCGACGCAGACACAGGGAAAGCCTTTTTAACGGACGTTCCTCAGCTTCACACTTGTTTTATTCCACGTGGAGTACAGTAGGTTCATGTCCTGGTGCTCTTGGTGAGCGTTTGGTAATAACGTTGACGTGATTAAAGCGTCTTCTGAAAACGAGCTGGAATTTCCTACACCTTGTCACATCTAAAATTTCCAAAGCATTATCACGTCTTTTGGCAGGGGGAATCCTGAGCCATCACCTGAACTGCTAATCATTTAAATGTATCTACACTGACTGTTCTAAATATTAAGAGTGCTTTACGCCGCCTGTGAAGAAGACTGACAAGGTGAATCCAGGGAACGTTGTACTCCTTTCTATTCAAAAAGGGGTTACTGATCCTTGATAAACTGCAAATCTCAATAGCAGGAAGGTGTTCCTTACTTTCTGTACATTCAGTGAAAAATGTTTTGGCTATTTGGGGAGATAGTTTACACTTAGTCATAGTGGAGTAGGCCTTCCACACAACCACTCAGTGCTACTGCTTCATTCAGGCACAGATTATCTCTTCTTGTGCCCAACACACACACCTGCAGAACAACACATGCAAATTTAAAGCTAAGAAAAGCAACAAAAAATATAGAAGAGACATACCACTAGATACCTTAATCACCTCTTGGACGTTTCCTTTTCATTATCGTCTCTCAAACCTTTTACATCCTTATTTAGAGGCCTAGGCCAGCTCCCCTCCATATGCCCTTTGAACTTTGCCCTTTGAACTTTGTCCTTTATTAATCTTGCTTCTTCTTGACTTGATGTTAGTGGGTATTTTTCCTGTGTATTCCATTTTGAATTGTAATCTAGTTTGTATAAGAAATGGTGCGCATGTAAATAAAGCTTGATGAGGCTCCACACCCTTTCCTTGTTCTAGTCTTAACTCATTTTATTGCTGTAAAAATATGAACATTTCATCAATCTCACAAGTGCTGTGGAAGCACAGGGCCACTGTTAACAGCTCATATTGCTATGAGGGGGAATTTTCAGCCCAGCAAGGAAAAAGTTACAGCTCTCACCCGCCTTACATGTGATGTTAATTCACAAGTTAACTTGCCAACTATTTTCCAAAACAGTGTGTGTCTGAGCGCTTGTGCATGAAAAAATGTAACCTCACACTCCATCCAGAAGATAAATTTCTTTCTCATGTCATTCTGGAAGGAACAGCAAAACAACTCTATGTTCCTCTCAAGTTCCTGGAAGTCCTCTTGCACAATATTTGTTACGTGTAAGGCTGCATCAGATGAGAGTAGACATACAGCAACCCTCTGATACCACTGGGCTGGTTGTTGTGAAACATAAAGAGAAAGGGAGAGGGGGAATAATCAGACATGGGGGTCACTTGCATGTCCGAAATGTCCCCCAGGCCTCTTCACCAAATATTAATACAGACCCTGGCCGGGCTGCTCTGCTGATACTCTTCTTATTCCCTTTCTTGCCTCCCCTCATTTAGAACAGCTAATAGACCATTTCACCCCTCGAACAGACGTCAAACCTGTTATCCTAAAAAGATGATTCCAGATTATACTGTAAGTTTAAGTGTGTGTGTGTTTCTGTGCGTGGATAAGTTTGTCTTATAGGTTAGTTGACAGGAGACACGTCCATAAACCTGAAAGATTCTCCATGAACCTTTTAAGGAATCGTCAGACTGCAGCATTTATGGGAACTTTAATATTATTTTATCTTCTTAGAGAAAATATATTGATCTCGACAGTATTAATGAAAGTTGGGCATCTCATTCAATTGAGATCAATTTGAGGTCTTTAATGCCATTTAGAAATAATATCTAATTATCATGAAAGCAAGGACATCTAGCAAATGTATAAAACATCTTGTCTCACTCAATTTTACACAGTGCTCAGATACAGTGAATGCAGGTGCACCCCAAAGCTGTCACTATATCACAAAAGCCTTACAAATACAAAGCATGAAACTGAGATAAAATACTAAATCAATACAAAAATCTCACAACGTCTTACATATTGTAAATACAATCATCAACACATCAAAATGTGTCCACCTAGAAAAACTACAAAATGTAGTCCCATTGTAATATCATCATATCTTTAAATGTGACTGCTTAAATGCAAACTAAATTAGGTAGGTTTTTCTCCACCAGAATCATATTCCTGGCAGTGTAGAATTGTTTGAAATTTACCATTTAGATCACCATGTAGGAAGATAAAATGTGCAGAAAATATATCTGAACAGTTAAATGAAAAGTTATAACATGAAAAACATTAAAATATACAGGTTTTGGTGTCCAGTCAAAGTCAGGTTATTTCTGGGGTTTCCCAGGAAGAACTTGGTTAGGCAATTTGGAAACATGACTTCAGTATTTCTAAAATCCTGGCTAATTCATTATTACTAGCTATTGTTTACAATGTGATTTTATGTCACCAAAGTTTACACAACAACATAAATATTAACACCAAGCAGCTAAAATTTGCTTATTAAAAACTTCAGTTGAATTAAAGGCTCTGCCACTACCCACATTTATAGTATGCTCCATATTATGAACACACTCCACAGAGATGCTAAACGTCTTACCATGTTGCCTTTGGTCTTTGTCGGAGTAAAACACAGTTTGAATGATTTGCAAAAATAAAGCTGTGTTGTCATGTACAGCATGGTACATTCATAACCACACTGTTTGTCATTGTTGCCAAACCCAGGACATGCATCAGGTACTTTAGGTCTACCAATGTGGCCCTTTCATTTGTACTCAAATATACAAAAGAACCTCAAACAAATATGAAGTCCTTTTTGTTTGCTTGGTATCTTCAAGCCCTCTTTCATGACAAGGATACATATTAGAAGGGATAAAAGAAATGGAGAAAAGAAAAATCCACTGTGCTCTTCCAAACAGCTACTGCCAAGCTCAGGGATGACTGCAAACTCCAAAATACTCAAACATGCTTTATGACTTTATGACAGGCTCACCACAACTACAAATACCAAACCCACATTTCAAAAGCAGTTCCTCGTCAGCTGGTCATTTGACTGACTTCATGCTGGCCTGGCTGGAGTCACATCAGTCTGCACGAGGTCACTGAGGTTATTGGTCGCTTGGAAACTCTTCTAAACTCATCTGATTTTTTGTGTTTTCTCAACTTATTTTAGAGCTGCTACAGCCAGATTTAAGAACCAGTGATTCTGAGCCAAAATATGAGTAGGGTGTTATTTTTAGCTTTAAATTGACAGAAAACTAAATGTAGCTTTCAAATTTTCACTTTGAGTTTTCATTTTATATAGTTCCAACGATACATACATATGTCATTTTATACACAGCAAAATAAGCACCAATCTTTTGTCTGTTTTTTTTTTGTGCTTGCTGGTTTCATGTCATGTCATAACTAACTGACTGTGTCTATTTGTTTGCCCGCCGTCTTCATCTCCACCCACATTTTGGTATTTTATTCGCCTCTGCCTTGTTCCATGTCAGTGGGCTCATATTTTGTAAATGTCATCTTTGTTTTAATACAGGAAGCAATTAACCTGCGTACTCAGAGCTCACTGTATGTCATCAGAAATTAACTCATGGTTGATTCAGCTGAGCAGTATTCATCATGTGAACAAGTAACTGGGCATACAACGTGTGCTATTGTACTGTTTGAGGGCGAGGTATTTGTGGTTTACATCATATATCACCAATGTCCTCTTATCAGGAACTAACACCAATTTTCACGCGACAGCAACATGTTGTATGTGTGCATTGGGTTACAGGTGTTTTCATGTAGGCCTGCATTTACCTGTGAGTCTTTGGATGATCGTCTCTTGATAGTCTCACAGGTGGTGCTTTTAAAGCAAAATGTGGTTAAATTACTCTCAGTGTCAGGTTGGGATGTATATCTACCTTAAAGGGAGTGGTGTGGCCCTTTAAGTACATCCTTAAAGTTAAATGAGTGGATTTAAGAGTTGTCCTTGTTCAGCTGCTTCAAACTCATTCACGATTGTTGCCATTTTTCTGTCACTATTTTTCATGAATTTAGCCATTTTATATGATTACATCCCCATAATTAATCCTGCCTGCTAAGATCTGATTGTTCAATTGTTTCTCTAACCTGTGGAAACAGCCATCAACGAACACAACACCAGGCCTATTTGACTAGCTGAACAAATCTAAGATGTAGGCAGTGAGTCAGAGGTCTGGAATCAGGCCAGCGATGTCCTGAGCTATGGCTCACCAGATAGTTTATTATATAATGTTAAAGCCAGGACTGTGAGTCATAGTTTCATCCAATGTGACAGCTACAAGACCACAGAATAAGACATGCTATCACCTGACATGAGAAGAAGTCACAGTATATAGTATTCATATTATACAAATAGTATGTATCTTACACAGATATCCATATTTCCTTATATGTCAGTCGATAAGTAACAATTGCATGCCAAAGGTAATTTAGAAACAGTGATTTGGTTACAATCATTTAACAACTAAATTTAAGGGCTCTTCACCAAAAATGTTTGTTCATGTTATGTGTTTGTGTAAACTAAATAAGGATTTAAACTCTCAAATATTGATATTGGTATCAGCCTTCAGTAAATCCAGTATAGATCGGGCTCAAGCCATTACAAATTCATTACATGCATATTATTAACAATGGCAAACACATATTTTTGCAGCTTCATCATAGAATAGAATGCAACTTTATTGCCCACTGAAGTGGTCTTTTGGCCATCTTGCAGTGTTAACATTTAGTTAAAATGTACACACAGCAACACTGAAACTGATCCATCTATCTATCTATCTATCAGTCCATCCGCCCGTCCGTCCATCCATCCGTCTATCTATTGCTTGTTAATACCTATCTTTTCTCTCCACATACACAAATGGAGACACACAATGCCATGCACAAATGCACTGAATGGCTAATGAGAAGTGAGTCATCAATATGTGGTGTGGGGTTCAAAGTGTAAACAAGATGGAGATGTGATGGATCTGTTGAGATAGGGCCATTAGTGGGCTCCTCATCCCCCCAGCACTGACACTGCTCCATTGATGGATGTAGTAGGGCTTCTCTTAATCTCGATAGCTCTCCTCTCGCCTGATCTCTACCTTATCTGAACTCCTGCTCCGCACACATACACACAAACACACACTAACACACTAATTGCTGCTTGCCACACGAGGACAGATCCAAGACAAGGGGCGGGGACCTGAGAACTGAGCAGTCGTAAATGATACTTCTGTGTGTGTGTCTGTGTGATAGAGTGTGTGTGTGTGTTAGTGTGTGCATGCGCGCGCTAAGTGCTGCAGTGGAATGATGTCATCTCTGTAATGGCACACTGGCACAGAGCGGTTGAGCATTGTCCCACAGCACCTCCATTCACAGGCTGTGATCAGCGTCATCAAGGCAGATTATAGCTCAGAAATCACAGCCTGTGGTGGGATGACAGATCGCTTCACACTGCACAGACCTTTTGTAATTACAGATTCACACACACACACACACACACACACACACACACACTATGAATATGTACCAACAGACAAAAAAACATTCATCATCAACATCATCATCATGGATTCACACATACTGCTTGCTGTACTGTGGGAAGAATTTATGCCTACATAATCACACGCCTTTCAATTCCTTCTCTTCCTTTTCCTTTGATATTTACCCTGTGTGGATCCATATGGGCACATCACAAGTACAAACGTGTGAGGATGTGATGCACAGTATCAGTGTGAAAAGTGATAGGCAGAGGTGAGGTGCAATGAAATGACAGAAATAGAGACAGGAGAGGAAGTGAGAAGAAATGGTTGGGTTAGTAGAAAGGGAGAGAGAAAGTGTGGCTGGGTGTTGAAACTTGCATATTTCAAAATGATAATACCTACAACATTAGAAGTGCTGTAGTCAGATATGAAGTAGTGCAAAGGAACATCTGAACCATCTCACCTATGTCTTCCCTACATCGTCAGAGGCCTTCAGTTCCTCCTCCAAAGAACAAACAACTGGGTGGAGTGTTAAAGCAGTTGCATTAATTTAAAAACATATTATACTCTACAACATCAGTTTTCAGAAAATAAATGATGAGCTAATAAAAACCCCAGGAGAAAATGGGGTAGTTTGAATTTATCTTCATTTTGGTCTTTGAGTTAAAAGTTAAAAGAAATATGCACCCAGGTGTTTAAACAGCCACAAAATAATTTGTAAACATCAAACTTACAGCAGCAAATAGGGGGGGGGGGTGTTTTCTCCTGCTGTTCTCCTATTGTAACTGTTCCGTGGTAAACAGAGAATTAACAAAGGTACAAAATCATACTGAACAGGGTCATTCCTTTGTTGATACGCTCCAAGCAGAACTTGAAACTGGCTGATTTAGATTTTTATTCATTCAATTATTTAAAATGATTATTCCTTAAACAGCAAGTTGCAACAAACTGAACACTAGGAGAGTGCTTTGAGAATGTCAATGTAATCGTTTTATCCCTTGGAAGGTGAAAGTCTCAGAATGACTGAAATGTCTTTCCAAAGGCAGTTTTACTTTCCTAAATAAGTTTCATGAAGAAACATCATACCTGGACGCTCTTTCACTCCACCTCTGTTTTGAGGGAAAATGTGAAGAGAAAATAAGTGTGAAGGAAACTTGGAGGATGTGGATCGGGAAATGAGGATTAGAAGTTTAGGGGGAAAAGAAAAGCAGTAGAGGCTGATGGATGTTACTGCTCTTTCTTGTTATCCACCTGTGTGAAGCATTGCCATGGATTCCAAATGATTTTGAGCTCAATCGATGGGGGCTTGACCATTGATGAGACTGAACTGGATAACCTCACGCACCAGCAGTGCAGGAGTGAACTGTTAGAAGAGGGGAGAATCATTGTTTTGAGTGATGCTTTTCATTTGTCACATTGATTTGTTTTGGACTTGTGATAGGTTTGAGCATGTGATGTAATCTGAGTTAAAAATGATATACCTATTTTGTTTTATTGCATCTGTTGATTTATTCAATAAAATAACCAAATGCAAAATGAAACCATAAGTATGACACGACAGAATCTGGTTAAAATCTCTTTCCACTCACAGTCATTTCATCAGTTTCTGCTCCCCCTCCTGCTCTTTTTCTCCCTTCATTCATTCTCACACCTCTTTCATATATTATTCTCAGTATGTTTTTTCTCTTATTCAGCCCACTGTCATCCCCACTTTTCCTCAATAACAGCCCCACACAGAGAAGGAGAGAAGATGATGCTGGGCTGGATGCAGGGTGGGAGATGAGGTGGAATAATCATGCAGGAAACAGAAAAGCTGCCTGTCCAACCCTCATCTCCTCCTCCTTTATATTAAACCAATAGATATAGAGTTCATCTCTGCCACACACACACACACACACACACACACAAACACACACACCTATGCTGTGTTATTTCCCCATGTGAGGGGGCATCGTGCTCAGCTTGCTCTCAATCCTGTTGCTGTATAAGACCACTAACCCCCACCGTGTTCCCATCCCCCACCAGCCTCTGGGTTGAGAGCATTACCTCCCACTATAGCATGTGGCTGCATGTGACCGCAATACACTTTTTGTGTATGAAGATGAAGACACAGTGAGACGTGTCTCTGTGTCATACTGTATCGGTGTGTGAACATGTCTTGCATCATCCACCCCTGACCTACATGGCAATGTGTTATCTTGCAGAGTACATATTCATTACTCTAGATTAATAACTAACCCTGTGGCAAACATTTAACACATTACATTCACACATCACATTCTCTTTCTCATTGGTTAGCCCCCTTCCACAGTAATGCCAGAGCTGTTGTCCTCCTTATGAACGTCCTCATGAGCTTCTTGACTTTCTGCAACTTAGACAGAGAGAAGAATATATACCAGTATATTTAGATATAGGCAGAGGCAGAGCGGTTTTGATAAGTGTTAAACTTCATCAGGTGCTGGACAGAGATTCATATAGTAGACACAAGACACAAGGAGTGCTTGTTATCTTGATGTTTTGGCAATGCTTTCTTCAAAGCCCTTATGTGTAGCATTGAACTGGATTATGCCATCTTTCAAATAATCATTTTTTATTTATAGTAAAACAAAATTATCACAGTGGAATCTGGCTCATTGCTGTCTTAGTTGATTCCGCCACTAGGGATTGCCAGAGTTAGACATTTTTAAAACCTACACAATTGGCTAGATTACCAAATGACCTAAGCGGGCAACTGCCTTGGGGCCCACAGACCTCGATGGGGTCCCAAAAACCTGTGTTTACTGTGTGTCAGTTGGATTGAGATAATTCGATTGTTTCCAAATTTGTTTGTGAATTTGTACCACTGAAATAGGATAGCAACTGGGTCTTGCATTATCACATAATGTGATGTATCTTGTATGTTGTAGGAGGTCCCTGTGTTGAAATCTGAATTTTTAATTATTTTCATATTACCACAAATGGAATGACATACAGAAATCCTTGGACAAGGTAGTTAAGAGCACTGGTTGGTCTCTGGGTCAAAATATAATGAATCTTCCCTCTGTGTGCTGTGTGTGCACTGCACTTGATGGGAACTTGGCCGCAACAGGTGCACAACAACAAATTAATCAAACAGGTTAATCAGGCCATGCACACATATAAAGGCTTTAACTTGTGTTTGTTTGTTTTTTTGGACAATAATGTTAAACTGAACTGAAGAAAATTAGAGAATACAAATGACTTTGACAAATAGTTACAAAATAATAAAAAATATATAATAAATCCTAATATACCAAATGGTAGATATGTTTTACAATAATAATCTAAGTATAAATAATTCTTAGTAATAAAATGATTTTTGAATTGCTGTGGCAGACTGTATTCATTTAATATTTTCCTGTTATTGTTGATTTATTTTGAAAATTGATGTACTGGTGTACCATTATTATGATTCATAGATGGCGGTATTGTTGCACAGTCAGTGTAGACCATCACCCACCCCCATCCAACACACACACACACACACACACGCACGCACACACACACACACACACACACACACTGAGGATGTCAAGGTCACTGTGTTCCACACATCAATCTTCTCTGCACTGGCCTAAATGGAGGGTGGTTGGTAGGACACACACAAAGACACAAAGAGAGAGTCAAAAGTATTGCTTTGGGCATCTGTGTGTGTGTGTGTGTGTGTGTGTGTGACGTGTGCATTAATTTGTGCCTGCGTGCATGTGCATTGGAGTGAATTATGACCTGCACTCACCATTAAAGCCACCAGGGAAAGCACATACAGTAGTTTCATTACTCCCTCTCTCCATCTTTCCCTCCCTCCCTCTGTCCATCCCGTTTTCTATACGTGCCAAGTAAGAGTGGTGATTGTGTGTTGGCTGACGAGACAAAGAGGAGCTAATCTACCATAAAGAATGAGCCAATAGGGAGGTGAAGACAGCGTCCAATTCTAACACTGTAGATTCTTTTATATCATTAATATATTTCCTAAAAGTTGCCACAATGTCCAAATGTTTCAAGAAGCAATACTCCTAAATGAGTAGGAACCTGCACCAACATGGCTAATGCACCACTTTACAGACCAGACGCTGCCTGGCTCAAATCAGTCTGGTCAAATGTGGAAAAATGATCTCTGATTACTTTAATTTGCATCTTGTGTCTCTTTAAATGTCTGTCTCCCATCCCTCTGTCTCTTTGTCCTCCTCATATGTGTGACAGCATGCACATGTGTTTGTGTGCACATGTGTTTATGTGTTTATGCTTGTGTGACAGTGAATTATGTCCCCACCCTTCTTTTAAAGGCCTCTTT
Organism: Coreoperca whiteheadi; assembly: GCA_011952105.1. Classification (NCBI taxonomy): domain Eukaryota; kingdom Metazoa; phylum Chordata; class Actinopteri; order Centrarchiformes; family Sinipercidae; genus Coreoperca; species Coreoperca whiteheadi. Next base: position 16,543,014 of record CM022481.1, on the reverse strand, counting down.
CTTATCTGTGTTACATATGTGTTTATGAGTGTGTGTTTTGGCTTGGACGTGTACATCTGTGTGTTTATATGTTTGTGTGTGCACGTGTGTGTGAGTCTATGCACAGTAAAACGCATGGCTTTGCCCTGTGACTTTGTTTATTAAGACTGCAGCAGAACCCCTTGCATGAGAGCAAAGTATACAAACTTGCACATGCACACATAATGATCAGTACCACCTTCGTGCTTTGTTGTTTGTATTTGTTCTTATGAATGAATGAATGCTGACGTTGTTTTTCATTAAGAGCTCTTAACAGATTGTCAAGTGATTAAATGTTTGAATCTAAGATTTTTTTGTTTGTGTGTGCATGTGCGTGAAAGATCCAAGCGAGTCCAACACAGAAATCACCATTACTCACTGGGAGATCATGACAGGACGTAGGAAAGAGAAATACAGCAGATAAAAACAGAGGGTTTTATTGTAATGCTAGTAGTAAAAGGCTGTTCACCAGTCATTCACTGGCAGATGTCACCCAACAGGGATGAATGATCATCACAGTGGAACAAAGGACATCAGCTCTGGGGGAGGGGTGACGGCAGGACGAGAAGACCTTACCGATGACGGTGATACAGAGTGTGTGGCAGTTAATATAACACAGGTTACTACAGCGCTCCATAAAATGCTCTGCAGAAAGTCCTGCTATAGACACAGAGGAGGTCACCCTGGTGCATGTGGGTTCATTCTCTTTTTGTGTCTGTTAGACATGTAATACTCTTACCATTTCAGAATTTGTTGACAGTGTCTACTGCATGTTTAGTTTTGGGTTAAAAAAAATTTGGTTTGGGATCGACACTTTGGTTGTTTAGATGAGAATGCTCAACTGAGCAACTGGGTCCTGAATTGTTTCCTGTTTTGTGTTCCACTTGGCTCGGCCTTCTGTGTGTATCTGCAAGTACAGAAGGGGTCAACAGGAATGTTTTCCCATATAATAAGCAGAGAGACGATCTGACACACTCCTGTAGCAGTACACTTTGAAAGACAATTCTATATTGGCATATGTTGCCCTAAGGCTTGTATGCACCTATGTACCTAATATATTCCCACTACCTTCCACAGCAACAGTGACCAAGCATGGACGTTGCATCTCACAGGCCAATTTCTAGAACATTGTGTAACCATAACATTAGCTTCTCTTGTTCATCTAAATGTATGTTGCTCCTAAACTGCATAGTTTCCAAATTGGAGAATTTTGTTTTTTCAATGATTTTTTTCTGTTTTGTTGAAATTTACTTTACTTCCTCATAGTTTAGGGTCCCATAGACCCCACTGCTGTTTGTGTAGGAAATAATAATAATAATTGAGAAGAAATTATTTTTTTTTATAATTAACACTTGAAATGATGAACGCACTTGCAAATGACAAGGTGATATAAAATGTAAACCATACTTTGGTGTTTAATTTTTACCTCTTTACTTTATATTTCATGAAATGCTTATTTTTTTTCCCTCTCTACAAAATTAACGAAAACGCTGACAAAGAGGTCTTGGGTAGACAAAAATGAGAATAAATATGAAACAAAATGTAAATCATGCTCCAAACCTCTCTAAACTGAAAATAAATCAGGTCTGAATATTTGTTTTGTGTGCCAAAAAGTCATTCACTGACAAGGAACTGTACAGTATGTTATCTTACATAGTGACGTTACTTGTGTTTGGGGTCAATTACACCACAGTGAGGCCTATCCCCCTTTTAGAGCTCTTATAGAACAAAGTGTTATAAATGCCGATAACAGAGATCCAACTAGACTACCCTTTTAACACCAAAATTAGTGCATATATGTAGGTTTTTTAAAACATGGATAAACCTGCCAAAAATAGGCGATTGACTCCTTTCTCATTTCCAATAGACGAGTTTGCCTTTCCTGTTTTTTTCTGATGTGTCATCAAACGTGCCAATAAACAGTGTTAGCAAATCCATTTGCATACATCTTTTGTAATGTCTTAGAGATTTCTTGTTAAGACTACATTAAAATGTTAACACGTGAAGTTTTGTAATATTATCACAAATATAACAAAAATTGACGCCTAAACGTTGGCTTTTCTGGTTGTGGCCAATGAGGGACCCAGGTTCCTGTAAGGAGTGCGTAGACGCCCATATCAGTAATTTATGTACAGCACGCTCCCTTGCTCGACATCATTGATGCAACCTCATGAATATCCTCAGGGTCCCTCATTGGCCACAACCAGAATTAGTTTTTTGTTTTGTTAAAGTTAACTCTAATACAACACTCTAATAGGCAAGGTTAGCTCACTCGGTAGAGCGCCTGCCCCATGTGCGAGGCTACAGTCCTCACCACAGCGGGCCCGGGTTCGACCTCTGGCCCTTTGAATTGTAAGTCGCTTTGGATAAAAGGGTCTGCTAAATGACTATATGTAAATGTAGAAACAGATGATTGAGTCACAAATGGGGCAAAAAGCGCCTCCACCCAGGTGCCATGTTTATATCATTGCCGATCAGAGCCGGAGCTGATAAATATCCATGTCTACTGCAAATTAATTTGACCCTGGAGTGAATGCCGATTCTACCCTTTCACAATGAAGACAAAAGCCAGATGTTAATGCATGTTACTCAGGTTTTTTTGTGCAATGTAAAAGGGGTAGAATTTAAGAGGGTGTGAAAAGTACTGTCAACACCAATCACAGCTATAGAACATATGAAAATCCATTGTACAGCTGTTTTGTAGCTGTGGTCTCTGAGACCCCCAAATTCATGTTTACAAGCATTCTCATAAAATTAGGAAACGGTCATGAAGAATCAAGGTGATAAAGAGGGCTTGGGTTCTCCAGCAACCAAAACAGAACATTAGGTTAAACATTTTTTGAATCTCAGTTTAAAATACTCAAACTCAAATGGGCATTTCTACGTCATTAAGTAGTTAATGCTTAGTTAATGCTTAAAAAATGCATGAAATGCATTTTTTCCTATAGTATGATGAATGGCCATGGGATTAAAGCTAACACACTATTTCTTATTTTCATTCCGAAAAGGCACCATTGGTTAAAGTAAAAGGAGAGTTAGTTATTGTCATATACATACAAAAAGACATACAAATGCACTTAGAAAAGTGTAACCCTGATAAACACGCTGAAGCCTGAAAAAGAACAGAATCTGTAAAAGAGCGAGGCAGGCACCAATGGCCTTCACCAGCCCCCATGTGTACTTGTTGAGAAAAGCCTATTGTGAGAGTGCTGAACACAGACCTTGATGCTCACTTTATAAACTCAGTCTTTTTTTTTTGTTCAGGCCTAACAACATGAGGAGGGAGCAAATGTCTGGCACAGCACAGAACACAATGCATTAGCATTTCAGCATCTGTAAATGCTCCACAAATAGACAAATACTGAAAAACATGAGGTCTGTCATGTTAGAAGGCAGATATGTGTGTTTGAGGATGTTTATGTATGGTCAGATGGCCTTGGTGAAAAGTGCTGGGAGGACTGATGCAGGGGAGGAACATGGTGCAACACACAAACAGGTCAGCACTCGCACCTGCATATCTATTCATAGAAACAGTCATAAGCTCCATCAAGATAGGGCTGAGTTGCCTGCATTTTGATTAACATACAAAATGAGATGGATATGCCTCACTGGGATCCGCCAGGGTGATGGGAATCTCGGGGGAAACAAAAAACAGTTCCTCTCTGCGCCTATATGAAAGTTGACACCTCACTAAGAGGGTTTTAATGCATATCTTAAAGAAATAGTTCAAAATTTTGGGAAGTACGTGTTTGTTTGCTTTCTTGCCAAGAGTAAGACGAGAAGATCGATACCACTCTCCCTTCTGTAGGATAAATATGAAGCTACAGCTAGCAGCCGTTTATCTTAGCTTAGCATTAAGACTGGACAAAGGGCAAAACAGCTAGCCTGATTCTGTCTGAAGGTAAGAAATAGTTCACAGTACCAAAAAATTAACTAGTTTACGTTAATTTCTTCCATTTTTTTCCTTTACAAAATGCTGTGATTTTGACTTGGAACTTTGTGGCTGTTGGCCAGTGGTCTTACCCTTTAATGATTTCTTGTGATCATCATTCACTCGCAGATATTTCCAAAGATTGGTCGGATGCTTCAGCTCGATGAGCCATTTTAAAAATCTGTAACCCATCAGATTCTGTGGACCAAAGCATTATGTAAAACAGTGCGTGAGCGTTGTTTCACTCTTACAGGAGTGAACGACGCTCACGTCATGTTCATTAGTTGCAAACGGATATGTTCAATTCACCGTTCACCAAAAACATAGGTGTGTTCAATGAATGGCACTATTTTAGCACATTCATGCATAAAAATGCTGGTAGGTGAATTTCATTATTTTTGGACAGACCCAGGCTAGCTGTTTCCCCCAGTTTCCAGTATGTTATGCAAATTTGGCTGCTAAACTGGCTGCTAGACGAAACCTTTAACAGACATTAATGAGAGTGGCATCTCTCATCTAACTCTTGGAAAGAAAGCAAATATGCATATATCAGACAAAATGTCAACTATTCCTTTAAGTTTCAAAACATTTTGAACATTCAAAATTTGGAAGCAAATTGTAATATAGTTAGATATGCAGTATTATACATACATACATACATAGTCAGATAATGAAGAGATAATCTGCAATTTTGTCTGGCTTTAGGGGACATCTTTGGTGATGATTTAACCATTTCTTTGGTGTTTTTCCCTTTAGTATAAATACTCAGACATCATTCTGTCATAGTGAACCTTGAGTGTAGATTCCAGTATCTTATTATCTATTTCATCTGTGTTCTTCCACTCAACCAAATCTGCCTCCAGTGAAGACGAGGATTTTTCCTGCAAAAAACTGCCCCTTCCGTAGTTGATACATGTACTAGATGAAAAGAGTTTATGGTTTAATCAATATTGTATAGGCAATAAAGAGTACAAAGGATCATTTTTAAGTCATTATAGAGTGTATGCCTGCATACCCATATCTACAAGTGTTTGTGCGTGTGTCTTCTTCATGCCTGGGTGAGGCTCTTAAAAAGCTCATCTATGCGTAATATGAGTGTGTGCGTGTGAGATATTTTATTTTCCACACACACAAAGAGAGATGAGTGATAAGATGGCGACGGCCTGCCCAGCATGTCTGCTTTATTTGAATGTCTATGTAGAGTGTCAGTTAACTCTTAGTCCTCACTGACAGCAGGAGAGTCTGGCTTTCTTCCCACTTCTGCCTCTGACTGAATAGAGTGGAAAGACACTTGAAAGTCTCATGACATCAATGTGGACTGACTGACATTTATAAAAAAAAAATGAAAATTACTGCCAAGGAAAATGATTGCATGGATAAAATGTACTGACTGTATAAGATTAAGTGATTCCTATATTTATTTTTGCCGTTCCTTCCCCAATAAAACTGACAGCCAGCACTGATCAAGTGAAAAAAGTGCTTGCCAAGTAAAAAAAGTTACTGTAGCACCTTTTTATCTCCACAAAATATGCAGAATACACACTGTTCTGCCTTGTCCTTCCTGTATGAGACAGCTCTCCTTATTACAAACTTCCCTTGAAGAATTTAATTCATCTTAGTACAAAAGCTGAATCTGTAATCTTGTACAAGTAACAGAGCTGAAAATTTATGAGCTAGATTTTTTGTGTCAGAGCACACTCGCCATGTCTGTCAGAAACAAGCAAGCTGCTGACTAAGAGCAAAACCCAAGAACAACTCACTACTAATTTCTGTCATGTTCTCACATCAACCTGCTGGCTCATACAAACTTTACTCGGGCAGTTACTTACATCACTGCTGGAAAAGCTGACTAAAGAGACATGGTAAAAAGATAGAGATAAGAAGAACTCTGGGGTAGCACCGAATAACCCCTTAACCATTTCTAAACAGTTACTTTCAAAGGATAGAATCTGTATTTTTGGGACTGACATATATCAAATGGTTTGGCGAAAATATTCTCAGAGTAAGGTCCACTTACTTCAGCCACAGTATAACTAGTGGTTGCTAGTAGTATTTTTAATACCTCTGTACCTGATGTACACCCAATGTGGATTTGAAACATTGTACTTTTTCTAATGTAATAAAATATACATGTTAAAGACAGCCTTTACAGTGTTGCGAGTCCTTGGGAGGCAAAAAATCATAATTACAATTTTGGACTTATAAAGTATAAGACAGAGCTGAAACTAACTGATTCGTGGATCGATAGATAGACACTTTTGATAATCAGTCAGTTATACAATATAAGTCAATTTTCCGGCAAAAATGCCCAAATTCAATAGTTTCAGCTTGTCCTATGGGAGGATTTGCTGCTTAATAATATGCAGGTTAATCGATGATAATATAATAAACAATTGCATCCCTAGTTTAAAGGTGCAGGGGTTTTGGGTGGGATAAAGAACAAAATAACGCAATAATGGGGCAAAAACAGGTCAAAGGAAAGAAAGAACACAGAAGGACAGATGGAGAGAAGGAGAGATACCACTCTTCAGGGGTCAAACCAGGACTGAATGGCAATTGAGGGAGAGTAAAGAAGCCCCTGTCCTGCGAGCTGAGTGCTCTCTCTCAGTCTAAGATTCTGACCTGCGATGGAGCTGGTTGCCAAGGAGACACACCACCTTCAAGCAGGACGATGACTCTCACAAATCAAGCTATTCATTCCTGTGACGTGAGCAGAACATTGACGTGAGTGTACTACGAGCTCGTGTGCATGGGACTGTGTAGCTCCTGGTGAGAGGAGCTTCATCTTTAGACCTGCCTTGTGCTTTTCTCTCCATGGCAACGCTCTTGATATGGCTCCACAGGTTATCCCAAACATATAGACTCTGACAATAAGAGAGTCCACTGCTTGGCATGTTAGTGCCAACTGTCCTGGCAGTATGTTTCCTCCTCCCTTAGTGACAATGAAATCACAGAGACCATCTTCAACCTCCCATTGGCCGGTAAGCTCCATGGTGATGCTCTGTGATTGGGCAGGCCCAGCATGCACTCTCGGCCAATCAGATTCACTGTATCCAAGAGACTGAAGCATGTAAGGCTATTTAAATCCAACCAGAGACTCACAAGATGTATATTTCACAGTGTAAAAAATAAAAAGCTAGGGGAAAAGGTTTACGAGTGGACGAATGTGCAAATCCAGACCTGATTGGTGTTTAAAGTGGTCGGCCCATCTAGACGGGTTAAAGAGACCCAGAGCGAAGCGTGAGTTGAATGAAAGAACTTGCATCATGCATCATGTACTCCTACTGAACTCTAAATTTCTCTATGAATATCGATCGTCTTCTCTGCTTGAGTTGCAGTATGTGATGCTTGAAGAGACCGGGGATGGCACGGTTAAAATCAAATGGACAGAGGACGCAAAAGCTGGAGGTCTTTTCTCCTGTACTGAACTATGTGTCAGGGGGGCAGCCAGCTAATGGTCTTTCATGGTGCACCTGGAGCAGGACCACAACCACTTGCAGTGGACCACAACCCTAGACTGAAACTCTTGCTGACGAACACAGCGTAAGTCTGTGGCCATTTTGTGTCCACTCATTTTTTAAAACGTCATACTTTCTGTGACAACAAAATGGTGGACAAATCCGAATGTTGGTCTGGCAGCGCAAAATTCTTTAAAAATTTAATAAATAAATTATTATTTTGCTGATAGGGAATATTTAACATTTTCATATTGTTGTAGATTATAATTTTGTGAATAATGCTAATATGATTTCTCTGTTTATTTTGTTGATTTACATTTCAATCAGAATTTGTCTCGGGTAAATCATTTTGGAAATTTCAATAAAACTGAAATGAAGGCTACTTGTTCTTTACACGGTGCTTTTATTTAGCTTACACTTATTTTCACACACATGTCCTATGTGTCGTAGAGGGTTGGATATGTCAATAGAACAAGCTTTCTGGCTTACAGGACTATAGAGATGACCTGTGTGTCTTTAACATGAGCGAGAGAAGAAGTGAAAGTAGGCTACAGCTACGGCCGCTGCTCCCAACTACAGGGTATGACCATGATAACAACAGAACTACACTGATTGAAGGTATCTGAATGGTAGTCAGAAAGTAGTGGAAAAAGAAAGATTTTTGGAACTTAATAAACCTTGAAGCGTAGGTTCATGAAGGCAAATAAAAATACACGTGATATACAGTATTTGCTTGATATCTCAGTCACACTTTTTCTCTTTGAGGTGTGGAAGACTTTGTTTAGAGAGCAAGAAAGATGACACATGACAATTACATTCGGTTTTAAGTTCTATTGATGTCAATTTATCAAATGATAAAGCCAATTTTTTAGTTTCAGTCAGTGGAGCTGTTTGTTTCTTCCTACATTGTGAAACTGATTTGTGACCTTTCAGCTTTTATCAAATTATGGCTGTTTACCACACATAGCCACCTGTCTACATAACACCGCTGCAGTGGTTACTGTAACCTGTGGAAGTTTGTCTTTGAAACTTTTAAAATGTATGACAGCACATTGCTTCTACCATGACAAAAAAATAAATATTTTCTTTACAACAAGATTATAGTAGAGATCATGTTATAATATATTTTTACATCATACCAACTTATTTCACTAACTTTTATTGGGATGACACAAAACTTTCTCAGTGTAACAAGGTAAATTAATATGCTGTTATTAAAAGACAGGTTCATATACAGAGAAACATATCCAGTCAAAGCCTCAGTGAAGACATTGTGGTCTACAGACAATAGATATATAGTGTGTGTGTGTGTGTGTGTGTGTGTGTGTGTGGTTGGGTAGTGCTCACTGATCTGTATTTGTTGTATTGATGTTTTTTGTACTTTTTTGTGAGTGTAGGAAGCACATTATAATGTATACAGTAATTCACTGTTCAGTATTTTGTCATTCCTGTTTTTACTATTTTTAACTTGATTTCAGTTTTTCAGTGTTGTCATGGACTTGAACTTGGGCACAATGCAGAGTTTTTAATGATTTAAAATTCTTCAATGCAGAATAAATTAAAGAGTATTTTCATTAAGATAGTCAAATTATGGCTTATTGGAAACTTGGAAATGTAGGCTTACCATTGTACTTATAATTTTTGTTTCTTCTTTATAATTATTTTTACTAGTAGTAGTTTGTTTGACAATGAGATGATTTTATTGATGCATACATCTTTACTATGTTTTCATCAAGGACCGCAATGAAAACAACTCTTAGATGTGCTTTTTAATTTCCCCCTTCTTATAATGTCAATTAACTTCTATCCAGCTTTCCGCATCTCTCCAGCTTATCAAAGACCTACACAAAATACTTTATTTACACCCTTTTCATACTCCTGTTTTAATAATAATCTAACTTAGTTATCCATCGTGGTGGAATTTAACTAAGTAGGCTAGATGAACTCAAGTACTATATTAGCGACTTAAGTACAATTTTCAGGTACCTTTTCCAATTTATGCTACTTAATAGTTATACTACTCAACTACATTTATTTGACAGCTTTAGTTACTAGTTACTTTGCCGAATCAGATTATTAAACAAATGATAAATCAACTAATAAATTCTGATGTATTATCATAGGTTAAGCTACCCAGCAGTATATACATTATTTTAATTACCCATTAGCCAACATTAAAGAGATGAACACATTAATGCATCACTTATTAAAATCCAGTAATATAATTCTGAAATGGGCCTTTCTGCATAGAGAGTACTTTTACTTTTGGTATGTTAACGTTAAGTGTATTTTGACGCTAATACTTTTTTACTATTACTTGTAGTAACAAACAGAGTAATTTTACACTTTAGTATTGCTACTTTTACCGAAGTAAAATATCTTAATATTTTCCCCACCATTGTATATAGAGCCTATATTGGTCGGGACAATTAGCAACACATCTTTAACAACACATTTGATCTAAATTGAATTACAATGTTCCGCGTGAAGCTGAAGTTTGCATCCAACCTCCACAACTGGTCCATGCGCGTCACCGTTTCACGCGAGAATGCCATTAAGTGAAGCACGTGCACGTGTCTTGCTTGGGCTAGCTTGCTGCAAGTTAGAAAACTTCACAGTTTTCATCAAATTTCTAAAGCAAATTTTAATATTTTGTTTTATCTGTGCAAGCCGACTTTACGATCTGAAATGATAACTGTCCCGACTATCACTCACAGAGGATTTTACCGGGGTTAAAGGTAAGTTTTCTAGTTTTCTTTAACGTTACTATCCGTTTAGTGTATAGGCTTTCCTTCATACCCCGGTGTCTTCAAACGCTTCCTGTTTCTCACCGCCTCTCCGTCTGGTCATGTAAAACTTGGTACGCTTACTAAATACGTCTTCAACTGATCTTACTTAGGATAATAAAACTGTTTAGTTCGCCTTCCTGAAAGCTAAGGTTAGCTAATTTGTTTTCTCGGGTTTGTTGTCCAAGATACCACAGCGGCATTTGGTCACCATGGAGACGGGGCGTGAACGCGCAGAGGGACTCATTCACTCACATATAAAGTCGTCACATTCACCAAATGTAATAAGCAGATGTACTGTTGGACTTAACCTATTCTTTAAGTAACAAAAACTAAAAACATTATCATTTAGATTTTATTGCATTTTACAATAATACAATAACATCAGCAATCAGCCAGATGCTGGTCAATTCTTGCCCTCTAATCCAAAGTGACAAACCATTAGGATGTTCAACTGTCACACTGTTGCTTTTGGCATCCAACAGGCGATGTGTGGCCAGTAGATGACAAAAAAAAAACTATCTTGCCATCAGTGGTGGGATGTAGCTAAGTATCTTCTACAATTTAAAGGTACTTTAAATTTACTTTTTTGCTACTTTATACTTTTACTTCACCGCAGTTCAGAGGGAAATATTGTACTTTTTACTCCACTGACAGTTATAGTTACTAGTTACTTTTCAGATTAAGATTTTACATACAGAACTAGGATAAACTACCCAACAGAATAGAAAGTAGTAAATAAGAACCTCTTCTATTAGCTACAACATTAAAATGCTGTTTACAGCTAATACATTTATTTGATTAATCGATTAGTTGATCAACAGAAGATTCATCAGCAACAATTTTGTTAAATGATTAGCGTTTTTAGTTTTGTTTTTTAGTTTTGTTTTGCTTTGTTTTTGCATAAATTATAAAAATTCACCTGATCCAACTTATCAAGAGATATTTGCTACTTTTCTTCGTTCCAAATATCTTTGGATTTTGGACTGGTGGTCTGACTAAACAAAGAATTTTAGTAAGTCAACTGATGGACTTTTTTCTGACGTTTTATAGACTAAATGATTAATTGAGAAAATAATCAGCAGATTAAATGATAATGAAAATAATTTTTCAGTTGCATCTCCAAATGCAATCATGTAGAATGTATTTTAACACTGATAGGGGCCATTCTGCTGCATAACGAGTACTTTCACTTTTGATAATTTAGGTACATTTTGTTGATAATACTCATACTTTTTCGTAAATAACATTGACTGCAAAACTCTGACTTGTCGTAGAGTCATTTTACATTGTAGAATTGCTACTTTCACTTACATGAAGGATCTGGATACCTCTTTCATTACTTCTTGCCATGCTTCAAATGTTATCCATTGCAATCTCTGAAGCATTTTATACCTACTGTTAATTTTTTTGTTCTGGTATTATCCTAATTGTTTTAAATATTTCCAACTGTTTCCCATCAGTGAGAAAACCTGTAACCACTCGCATAATGAAATCAAACCACTGAAGTCATTTGCAGACTGTCTTGGCAAATGTCACATAGGCTTAAATGGCCTCTATGGAGAGAAAACATGAGATTTGCAGCCCATTCATTCCACGGCGCAACGCTTTGAGGAAAACAATTGCAGAAGTTGTCTGTGAAGCCAGACAGTCCCTGAGAGTCCAATCCACCCAGCGACCATTTACTCCCAGAGATGGACACAGGCATCTTTTTGGAAAGAGCTCTGCTCGTGCAGATCCTGACAACAGGCCTCCATCGACCTTTAGGTTAGTCCCAAACTCCACTTACATCTCATTCATGTTGTCAGGTTCTGAGATCAACTGTGGGTCTCATGTAACTTGTAGAGGTAAAGAGCCATTTTTTCACTTTTCAGTCTTCATTCTCAAAATTTTGATGCTCCTGACTCCAGGCCAGGTTCAGGGACTCGCCTCTCTCCTTTGGACCATGTAAGTTCCCTCACACTCACATACACACACCTATATGTGGTAGCTCAAATAGTATATCAGATTCCAATTAAGGTGTTATTTGTTGTAAGTACATATTTGCATATTGAATGTAAATATTACCATGAAAACTGAAAAATAGGATAAGGACTGGAGTATACATGCCTTTGTACGCCATCATGAAAGCTTATCTTGTTAATAAATGGGATTATAATGTTAATATATGAGATCAAAAAATATGCCTAAATGAGTAATCAAAATAATAGGATCTATATATGGACCTAAGTAGTTTCATTGGTGGATTCAGGTTCTGGCTCATTGTTCACACAATATCATATGTTTGTGTGGTACCAGAAGCCAAAGTTTCCAGTCCCCTGCGATGCTGAGGATCTATTCAAGGCCTTTCCCAAACCCCCTAATGACCCACTGGAAGTGAAGAGGGGGTTGGCAGTGGCACGGGCACGCCTCCTCAGGGCTGGATCTCTCACCACATTGCCTCCTGTAGAGGGACGCACAGATGGTAAGGAAGGAAAAAAATATTGATCTAAGTCTGGATCAAGGCAGAAAAGATGGTAGAGAAAAGAAAAAAGGAAAAACGTCCCAGGTTACGTAGGTAACCATGGTTCCCTGATAGGGAACGAGACGCTGCGTCAGCTGACGCTATGGGGAACGCCTCCAGCGTGACAGCCTCTGAATCTCTTGTAACAACTTAGACCAATCTTGATTGGGTCCGACGTCAACACGTGACGCACGCCGGCGGAACCGGAGGTATAAAGGGAGCCGGCTTC
>CM022481.1:16383606-16525755 GCA_011952105.1 Coreoperca whiteheadi | reverse complement strand
GAAGTTCCCTTGAAAGGGAAGTATATATTTATTGAATGTCTGACACATAATAAAGTCATTATTATTAGGAAATCATCCATGTTGTGCTTACAATAAAATACTAATAACAGAAAGTATTAAATGGAGCATTTGTTAAACAGGTACAAAATGAAAAAAGAAAACAACACACATTTATTTCATCCATTAAATCACTGTAAATCTTCTGTGCAGGCACTAGTGCTAGAGCATTTTTCTCAAAGGGAAATGAATGGAGCCATTCACATGCTGACATTATTCATGATTTACATTCTCTTTTGTTGGGCTGAGTGAAAAACGTAATTTACCGCTGCAGTTTTGAGTGGAAAATGAGTTCTCTCTCAAATCTTTTCTCACGAATCTGCTCTACCATTTGGAGCAATAAAATAAATGATGAGGATGTTCAAAAGCATTGACTGAATTTTGAAATCTCTGACTTGAATACATGTACAGTATATGATTGTACTTTTAGCTAGTGTAACAAGAAGAAACGTTACTACAGTGTACAGCAGAAACCAGTAAATTACTTCTTGCCACATCCTTTCTGTGTTTAGTGAAAGCGAGATTGAATCCAGGCCCAAGACAAAAGCAGCCCTCAGCTAAACGACTCCCCAGTACAGACCACACCGGGGTCCGCAGTGGTCCCCACAAACCTGGCCCACGCAGAATAGCAAGTGAAAGGTACACTTTCTATCCCTCTGTTTGACTTGCAAGATCTGCCCTTCTCTCTTGCATGCTCTCCCACCCTCTCCTACTCCATCTTTTTGAGCAAAGTGACATTACGACAATGAGTTGAAAATTTATGGGGACACAAAGGTTGCAGTGGTAACCATTACTAGATGGAGTTGATTGTGCCTCCCATTTATGCCTTTCATTGAATCCTTCTCCGCCTCCTCATCGCTTTCTTGCCTTCTCATTGCATTGCCCCAGTGAGAGTTTCTAATGTCTTTTTGTGTTTCTGTTTTGGTCCATAACTTATCCAACTTATATTTGAAATACATTTTGAAAAACTCAACAGCAGTGTCTCTTTCTAGAAATAATGACCCGATTACTCAAGATAATCCACAGACCTTGCTGTGAGCAGTTTCATGTGGGAACTATCAGTAGAAAGAAAATAGTTCTTACATGAAACTTCAGACAACAAATCAAAAACGTTAGACAAATTCAAATCTAGGGTAAGTTACTAGTGTTTTCTAATCCTGTTAAAGGGTTGTTTACACATGTAATATTTGTAAACACAGCATTTAAAGAGTCATACACTTTTAATTTTGATCACTAAGGCTGTAATGTGTATGTCCAAAAAAATAAGGATTGTTCTTTTAATTACAACTTTATTACCCATGAAAAGCAAAAGGCTGTCAAAGCAATTATTGACTTAATCCAAACCAAAACATTTTAGATACATCCAGCATTGATACCACATTCATATCAGCACTGACAGCTGAATATATGAAATCAGACCAGCTGTGGTGTCACTGTATATATAGAACACATTTTTCAACTTGAGACAGTCGACCCCATTTTAAACCCTCATATTATATCTTGGTCACAGTTAAATCCAGCTTCTTGGCCAGCTTCATTCCCAATGAAACGGCCTCTATCTGTCATTACTATCATGTGTCAGCTTTTACACCTTCACAGTGCAGAAAGGCTAAAAGCTCTGCTTTTTTCCGCCAACCTCATCAGCTGCGTGTCAGTACGAGGGGCATAATTCTGGGCTTGAGGTCCCGGGCTGTCGTTACAATCCATCCGCCTATTGATTGGGTGGGGCAGCTGGGGCTATGGAGGGGGAACAGACCATAAAACACTTTTACAGGAAATCTGGGCTATCGCCCAGAGCACAACCTCCTCACCTCCTCCCTCACAAGCCAAGTTAACACACAATATTTGTCTAACTAGTTTCTGACAAAGAGAGGTCCCAAGAGATGCGACTGTGGTCAATGTATGATTATGATTTAAGATTAAAGACTTCCCCTCCTTGATTAGTGTTATAGTTTTGTACTGTTCTCTAGTGTTGCAGTGAACTACATGAAAGGTGCACTAGACAGAGACAAACAGAAGTGAAAATCATAGAGATAGTCAAGCCATAAGTATACTGACTGCAAGTGGAAATACACACAGCATGACAGATTAATGTGATGAGTTGGATGAGATACAAAGATAGGGGAGATTAGACATCCACTAGGTTCTTTTTCTCCAATAAGCCGGAGCTTTATAGCTCCAAATGGCTCTCTATTAGATTTTGGTGCCCATCTGGGCAAGGCTGGCAGCAGCGTGTGTTGTGACTGCAGTGCACTGGCCAGGCCTAAGACAGGGATGAGGTCATGTCTCAGAGAATGCAGTATCACACAAAGAGGCCTTATTATCAGGCTCTTAATCCTATCATACAGAGCCAAAGCCCTCTCTCTGACATTCACTGCAACATGCCCCGGCCAGCACGGCCTGCTGCATATGCCGGTGTGTGCCAGCTTATAACGATCACTAAATCTCCGTCAAAGTGAAAGTGCACTCTATACTAGCACACACATACTGTATATTAATGTTAATGTCATCAAGCAATGCCTTCTGGTGATGGTCCAATGGAATAGAAAGGAGAATTTTTTTGCAATATCGAAGGCCATTATCTGTCTCATACCTGTCAGTAAGACCATGAAATAAAGCTCACTTGAGAGTAAATGCTCAAAGAAATATTCCATCCTGAGAGTCAGCCTTTTGTACTAATGTCATTACAGAAGCTTCAGAATGTCCTGATGACTTGATGTATGTCTTTGACACGAGTGATTACACTTTTCCATATTTCCTAAGGTTGATGTATGACATTTGCGTAAGTAAATCTTGCAGTTATAGAGGTGACTGGGATGACTCAACATGCTGATTGTGTTTATCTGTATTGATTAATAATTATTTTCTCAGCTGGCCACAGAGTGATTAGTCATAAGAGACACTGCCTGTCATGTTTCACAGAAATTATTGAGTCATTGAGTCTCTTTGTGTGTGAGAGGAATAGTGCAGACTTGACAGTGACACGCAAAGCGTAAGATACAACAGTGACATGCAGAGGGCAAAGCCACAACACATAGCATAGCATGGCAAGGGGCGTGTTTTTGGGAGCACTTTACGGTTACTGCACAGAGGTGGTAAGAATGTAGAGACAGCTCACAGTGACAAAGCATGAACAGCTTTAACCAGAGTGCCCACAAAGCTAACATTTTAGTTCCTGTCTGTTGGGGATAGCAGTGTGTGATGCACACGCCTGCACAGATACAAAGATTCACATGCACACAAAAATGTACAAGCTGTCAGGCACAAACACACAGATGTATCTGCATGAGCACAAATGCACACACAAAGACACATGCACATTACAGATAACAGCACCTGCACACGTCTCAACCTCTGCTGCAACAGGGACACCTAGTGGCACTTGATGAACATACACCTGTAGCTTTGTTGATAATATGGTCAGTAACTTTTCATGGAGATGCATTCTTTAACACAACAATTCATCCTTTAAATATTTTGTGTTTAGGTTTTTTGCTATTATTTTAATGCCAAAATGAGCCAAACTAAACAATCAGTAGTCACATTATGTCTCATCTCCAACATCTAACCAGACTCTTAGTGTTTTTGTGTTTCTTTGTGCCAACAGTAGAATAACGCAGCATGGTGAAGATTCAGGAGTTAAACCCAGAGAGTGCAGAGCAGGAGGGAGAACAGGTTTGTCCAGATATACCAAGTGAACTTCACTGCAATTTTTTTCATATTAAACATGAATAGTACATTTTGTACAACATGTAAAATGAAAATGTAGTTGCAACATTTTCTAACATACCACTCAACCATTCAGTGATATTACTTCAAAAGTAACTTATTTTCTAAGATGTCTAAAGCCAAACTGAAATCAACTTAGTATGCCTAAATATAATAAGACTTGAGCCCAGAAATGTTGTTTCACCAACAATATAGACACACTTCTCTCCTAGTAACTGAGCACCCCTTCCTGAGTGTCAAACTTTGATTGGGGTGTTGTTGCTAAGAGTCTAATTTCCACTATGAGAGGCAGCCAGCCAATAGCTAAGAGAGCTGTTGGTTTGGGCAACCACAGTTTCCTGCATCACACCAAGCAAGGGGGTATGCAAATGTTGAGCAAGAAAGGTGCATGGTGTATGAGAGACTACAGACATTTGCGTGCACAAACACATGCACACACTAACATGCCCATACACAGGCTTTTTCACATCAGAACAGACACAGAAATAAGAGGAAGTGTAGCTGTGGATGGTGACCTTTCGTTGTGGCATCAAACTTCCTGCTGTTTTATTTTAAGACAGTGAACTTGTGAACCATGCTTGCCGCTCATGTTCACCGTTTGGTTTTGGAGGTGGTAATTGGCTAACTGCAATTCTCTCCGCACATTTCAGAGCTGGGGAATGGAGGCGACACCACAAGCACAGAGGAGGATGCAGAGTCACTGGTGTGGAATAATATGATTGCTCCTCTTCTCCAACAGCTAGAGAGTGTGGCTGCAGGTAGTGTGAGCAATGCAATAAGGAAACCTAATAAAAAAAAAAGTCCAACATTTGACATACATTAGTCTGGACCAGATCTATTCATTTGACCCAAATAATATATAGTTTGTGTCACTTAATCCTCTCACAATATTACTTTTCAATATTACATCTTTCCTTTTCTGATAAAGAATGTCTCTGATGCAGTGATTCTGGTCTTTTTTTTTTAATTAAAGATAAGCATCTCTTATTAGTGCCTCATCTCTCTGTTTCCTTATTACATTTCATTTTCAACCAGCAGGCCGGGAAACAGATTTTTAGCATTGGCAGATAGTCATGCATGAAGCCTTCCAAAATGAAAAAGCACTGTCATTTCAACCACCGAAGAAAGGCAAACAAAATAATGTGTGTTTGGCATCCATACAGAATTGTCTTAGCCTGAAAGTGCAGTCTGGCAGCCATGAAATGAAATCTATGGCTGTAAATATTTTAACACTCTACAAATTTAATGGAAAATTCATTTGAAAGATAAATATTAAATATTTATTGTACCAAGTGCCTTCTGGCTCATGCATAAAACACCTTTCAGATTCAGTGGGAAATTGCAGTTGAGCGTCGAGTGTGAGACTGCAGCCAGCCTTTTTTAGAAATGGCAAAACCCTGTTATTTATGCAGGGAAAACATTTATTTTTCCTCAAAAACAAGGAAAAGACTCCACCCTTTCGCTTCCTCTGCATCAAGATTGTAGCTGGCTGTTGCAGAATTGTTCCCCTGTAGTTGAGCTGCAGCTGCTTCTTAGAAAAGAGAGGGGAATGTTATTTTACTGCTGACCAATGTATTATTGATGTTGAGGATTTAACCTGAAGTTCCTCATGCAAATAATAAACATACACCATGCAGTAGTATATTACACAGACATATCACAACTTACACAAAACATCACTCATCTCTATTTATATGGATGCACCACTTGCCAATGCACAAGTGTTTTCATTTTGGGATTCATTTAATCTGTGAATGTTGAACTTGACTTTCTTTTTTTTTTCTTTTTTTTGCAATATCTACTTTCCTGCGATGCCAGGCAGCTCTGAGGGATCGGTGGATCGTCTGTGTGATTTGTGTGACAGTCTCCATAGCTCCTTGGCAGAAGCAGACATGCTCGGCCGACGCTGTAAGAGAAGGTCGGGGATACTTCGAACGCTGTTCCGCCTCATCGACCTCAACTGTGTCCAGCTCAACCTGCACATTGCCAAGCTCTGCCTTGCTGTGAGTCGTCAGTGTCTAAGTGTGTGTGTGTGTGTGTGTGTGTGTGTGTGTATGGTTGTCAGCATGTATGTCACTAGAACACTACTACAAGGGCATCCAGGGCACTTTGGCATTTAATACAAAAACTGAGGGAAGTTTTTTATTTTTTCTCTCCAGCTGTGTGTCAGTGGAAACAACCTGCTCAACATCTGTAAGCTCATCTTCCAGATCAGCCGCAGTGAAAGCAACGACATCCTCTTCCAGAACAGCTCTATAATAGGTAAACACTATTCTAGGACACAGTGATCCTGCTTAGGTGTCTGGTTCTGAACTAAGTCCTATGTTCTAAAATATATGTGAGTAAAAACACAAAGTTATACAAAGTCAATTTAAAGGAACAAAATGTTAAATATTCTTGTTTTTGTGTTTGTTGGCTGATGTATATGTTCCCACTACTAAACATTGTTTTGTTTATGTCTGGTATATAAGCTTCTCCAAGAACATAATGTTCTCTTCTGCCCTGGAGTGATTGTTTATCTGTCTGGTTCTGTTTGGGGTCATTTTTGCAATCCCTTTACCAGGTCATTACAGATTGTGTGCGCCATGATGTTAACGTTCGTTTTTTCTCTGTATCTAGACTCATTTCTGGGCATTTTGACCAATGAGGATGTGTCTGCATCTGGAGAAGCTCTGCTGTACTGTGTTGGTACTCTGAAATTTCTCTCAGGAAACAGTGCAATCCTCAGGCTCCTGTTGGACAAGAACTGTATTGGTGTGTCTCAGAAACTCATCCAGAAGCTCTGCACAGCAGAAGACAACAACTTCACTATAGCAGGGCACATCCTTGTACAGGTGTGTCACAGACTTAACACTGCTGAGAAGGGTTGGGGAAAGTTTTAAAGGATATTTTAAAATGTTTTGAATTAATCATTAGATATTTGATGTACACCAATCTTTATAAACCAATAGCTTTTGTATCACAATTCATGTGGAATCCCAAAACAAAACACATAACAGTTTGGCTATATGAGTAAAACAAAGTTATACTAAGTCAATATAAAGGCACACAATGTTAAATATTCTTCTTTATGTGTTTGTTGGCTGATTTTCCCACTATTATACAAAAATGTTTTTGTTTATGTCTGGCATAGAAGAGCATAATGTTCCCTGCTGGCCTGGCCACTTCAGTCTAAAACACGCCCTGCTTCACTCTTCCGAAAATGATTGCTGCTGACCGCACAAGTTGGCCCAAGCAAATATCTTGAGCCAGTACTTCATTTGATATCTAACACAACTCATTATGTTGTTAGCTGAGGGAAATAAGCAGACCATGACTTTCCATATGAACAACATTTTGTGCAAGTCACGATAGTGCAACACTGCAATACTGACCTAAATATAAACACTTAAGATAGAGTTCGTACATTTCTCTATATTATTTCTTGCAATCCAATACTCTGACCGCTCATTCTTTCTGTCTGACCTCTGACCCCTGTAGCTGACAGCGACCCTGAGGAACCTTGCAGATCACCCTGATTCCCGTCCACTCTTCATCTCCTTCTCTATACTATCAGAGCTCTGTCTGGTGCTGCGTCATCACCCCAAAGACCAGGACATCTGCACCAACATTTCCAGAATATATAGGTATCACACATGCACTTCAAAAAGGTTATATTATTATGAAATGATGTCACACTTGTGGTTTGGACTGTCTTTGCTATTGTGGATAATTTCACCCTTATTTCTTCCTACTCCTTTCCACAGCTCACTAATGTAAACCATAATAACCTGTCATGAGCTGAATCAAAACAGGCCATCGTTCAGCTCTCACTTTCTGTTCTCTGTTTTCAGTACTAACTCCGGCAGTCACTCTCCTAAATTCCCTGTGTTCTTTTTTCCTCAAACATGGAGTCTTTGTTTGTAGTTGGGTCTCACAAAACAAGAGTCTCCAGAGAAACATAGCATTTGTCAGACAGGATGTGGTTATACATCTGTTTTTGTGTCTATGCCGTTACAAAAACACTCAAGGTAGTGACACAGCTGATTTCTGTTTGCCCATTGCTGCAATGAATAGTTTTTAGCTTTTTTGGTTCTGAATGTACAAATGAGTTCAAAGCTACCACATGTGCAGTTTAAAGTTCCATATGGACCTTTGGTCTATTAAAAACAATCACGCATGTTTAAGGGAAAAAAAGTTTAACAATGTTAGCAAATTGTCTATATGCAGAAACTGAACATAACAAACAATATCAAAATTGGAAGGAACAAGGAACAAGGAAAAAAATAAAACACAGTTCCTTCTGTGAACTTCCTCAACTAAATCATACCAATCAGAGAATTAGACATTACACAAATACACAGTACTTCTAATACTTCTACACAGAAGAAGTCACACAAGGGGGGGGGGCATATACAGGAGTTTAAAGGTAGTACATTTTGCAAAAACAGCGGCCACTGTGGCCACGAGTCACAACTGACTCAGTAATGTCAGTTACACAGTAAGAGCTATCTGACATTTGCTAACATTAACCGTCATAAGCTAAAGGTCATACCAGTAAGGCTGTAGCAGCAAAACCTCTGAGTATACTTAAAGTAAGCAATAATGCATTTTATTGCTTGTGAATGAATTCAACGCTTAATTTTTAAGAAGGGGATATTTCTTCCTTCAAAAGTGACATAGTCTCACTTTAAGCCATTGCAGACCAAATATTACACACTATAATTGGAGAGATGGAATTAAACACAAAGTTGGAATTGTTCTGAACTTTTACTGAACCAGACACCTGACTTAAGCTCAACTGTATCCACCCTCATCACACAACTACCTCCACTGATAAACTGTACCTCTTACTTCCGAATACATGCTGTGCAATAGGTGCCAGTTATACTCTTTACCTTTTGTAGAGGCACACGGGACAATGGTTAAATGAAAACCAGACACAGGGCTTGGGCACTAATGTCGCCCATCTTATCGGTGACCCCACTCTGACAGGAGGCCACTTACTAAAGATTCATTATCATCTGATCTCAATACCTCCACCAAACAGTGCAATGACACAAATGATTGAGTGAATGAGTCCCCATCTTCAGTTTCTTGCTCCAGGTATCAGTCTCCTACTCTGGCACAAGTACCTTATCAGTGTGTGAAGCACAAAATAAAACATTAAGCACTTTCGTGAGTGGTAAAATGTGTTTTGTTTACCAGGTTTTAGTGCTGATAAAACTTATACTGTCTGAATATTTTTGCCCAAGACAATGAAAGCATGAAAGGTGGATCCCAGCCCAGGCCTACAGTACTAATCCATTAGCAGTGTTGATTTAATATGTATCCATATTTAGTCAGCATAGCGGAGCAGTCGGTGAGTGGAGTGATCAGTGGTATTTGTTGTCCCTTCTCTCCCTCAGTAAACTCTCTTCTTACTCGGAGTGCCGCCTCGCTCTGGCCCAGACCCCCGACTGCTACCAACTATTTTTAGAACTGCTGAGCAAACATCACCAAAAACAGGTGAGTGCACGAGCCTCCTCTTGTTTGTGTGCGTGCTTGAGTCTGTGTGTATTAGAGAGAAGTGAAG
Organism: Coreoperca whiteheadi; assembly: GCA_011952105.1. NCBI lineage: Eukaryota > Metazoa > Chordata > Actinopteri > Centrarchiformes > Sinipercidae > Coreoperca > Coreoperca whiteheadi. The sequence continues at coordinate 16,516,415 of CM022481.1, read as the reverse complement.
ACAAGCTTTTCCAGTGTTCATGGTGTGACTCCGCTAAGCATGTTTACCCTCAGAGCAAGTTGTTTATGTACCTCAGGTCGAGGCACATTTACGGGACATTGTGTTCATCTGCACATAGTGTTTGTCTCTCTTTCTTTGCTCTGCTGTGTGTATGTGTGTGTTCTGACATTTAATCATCCCAGAACGAGTAAGTCAAGGAAAGGGGAGGAGAGAGGGAGGAGAAAAAGACAAAAAATAAAGGAGGTGAGCTTGAGTAGAGGTAATACAGAGGTGAAGGGGAGGAGAGATAGACAAGAGGAGTAGGAGGAGAAGAAAAGGGTGGGACTTTGGCAATTTAGACATGACCGACATGTGTTTTTAATCTCAAATGGAATAAACACACACACACATACACACACACACTCTGGACAGTAAGACGTGTAATGAGCACCTAGTCCAGGGACAGTCCGTCCTGTCCTTATACCAGTGTCACTGCATGTTTATGGGGGAAAGGAGTGTGTTCTTAGCTCACCTGCTTTTCATGTTATTAAGTAGATACAAGGATAGGTAGGATACAAGTGTGACGCAGAGGGTGTCATTTGTTACCTTTTTTCTCAGTAAGTGTGTGATAACTCATTGGAAAGGGTTAGGGTGTAGTTAAACTCAAAAAAGTCTTCACAGCTAACAACTCCGTCCATGAAACGAGTGACGCTGACAATAGTGCTACTAGACAGGGCAGGCTCACTGGGCTGCCCTGTCTAGTAGCACTAGATTTTCATATTTAATTATATAATATTTGTTTTTCAGTTTCTCATCAGAAACATTCTGTTTCTCTTGGGGCAGATCTTTTGTTATTCAGAATAGTCTACTGTAAATAGAGTATATAAAAGTGAGCATTTTCTGTGTTTTGTATCATTGTAAATTGAATATCTGATCGGAGAAAACAAGATATTTAAGGACATCACCTTGAGCTGTGTGGAAATTATAAATTTTTCTGACATTTTACAGAACTAACAATAAATTGATTAGGAGCACTCATTAGGAAAATAATCTGCAGATTGATAGATGATGAAATGAATTGTTTGTTACAATCCTAAAATATACATTCATGTGTTCAATATGACCCCAAGAACTAGTACAATAAAGCTCCAAATGTATGTCCTATACTATCTGCATACAATTTGTTTCTAGCATTGAATAAAGTGGACAAAGTGGATCAGCTGAACCATGTTTGAAGCCTTTAAGTATCTTTTTCCAACACAGTCTGGCCTTTCAGCCACATTTGCAATAGAAAGACACATTTTCTGTTGGTTTGCTTTAATTCAGAAAGTAAAGTAATTGACAGATTGACCACTACAGTACTCTCCCCCGCTCTCCCACAGGACCTTGTCGTGCGCCTTCTTTTCACCCTCGGGAACCTCACAGCCAAAAGCGACGATGCTCGGCAGCAGCTCTTTCAGTGCGAGGGCTGCATGGACACACTCCTGCAGCTGTACGACAGCTACCAGCGCAGAGACGACTCACCACACGCACCCCCACAGAAAGGTCCCCCTTCCCCCAGAAAGCCTCCTGCTCCTCCAGTGAGTGTGCAGGAGGATGAGGACGTGCTGGTGAAGCTGGTCAGGGTGCTGGCGAACATGTGCATCCACCCGGCTGTAGGTCCAGCTCTGGCAACCAACACAACGTGCATTCAGCTGCTGATGGAGACAATCGGTGAGCGAAGAGCAGGAGGAACTCATCCTCCTTAAGTTAGTCAGTGTTAAACAAAATCATTTATTAAGTGAAAGATATAGTATGAAAGAGAACATACAGTCAGTAGCCGATTTACGGATGTAACATTTCTAGATATGTCCTTTTCGCCCATCTGTCGTACAAAGGAAGCAGTGTGTGAAAATCTGGTGTTCTAATAAGTTTAAAAATAGCTGTTTGCTGAATTGTAAGTACAGTAAGTATCTGCTAAGCACCCAACCACTTCCTTTGTGCTGGGAACAAGACATGACTTTAGTCAAAAACACACTCCTCTTTTGTCTGTTCATTCCATCGCTCGCTTTCCTCTCAGTGCTGTCTGTTCGATACGCAGCACATCCTCTTTTGGTTTACCTAAGCGCTTCACTGCATGAGCAGGATGTTCTGTCACATCTCACAGCCGACTTGGTTTGTGTGCGTGAAATTCTCCCATGTGGTTAGATGGTTTCGGGACAGTATGAACTGACACACAGGTGGGTGTGAAACTCTTGATTTCTCTGCTGCTTGCCTCCTACACACACTTCATGGCAGCTGGGAGAGAAAATTAAATAAACAAAACAGAGGTCAAACTAGTGAAACAAATTAAAAATCTCAAAAGATAGAGGGGTGTGTGATTGATGCCAGACAGTAAGATGGGAAGTAAATTAAGTAACTGGAGATGGCAAAATAAGATGAGCGAATGAGGGAGGATATGTAGTCGGTATGACAGCTGGAAACAGAAAACGAAATCTCTGTAGATGAAAGAGCACACTTGGCTGATCAATGTCCTGTTACTGACAGGCTGTGCTGCTTTACATTACAGAGATTTGGAGGGGCAACATAGTGGCATTTTACAGTCAGAACTAGAAACTAAATTCAATGTGAGACAGACGCTGGTTGACACCGACCGCAATATCTGCAATTTATGACCGAGCACATGACATCTGATGCTATATCAGGATCAGACTCGGTTACCAGGCCGCTCAGTATCATCGCTGGTTTGACGTTTGTATGCCGGCTCATGATCAAGCCGACTACATCAGGCCAGAATTAACCACAGATAACAGCTATTTTTATGATAATGTCACGGTGTCACATCACTGTGGCCAAGCTGTAATATGCAAAAAAGCCTGACAACCCAGGGTGTTCTATGTATTTCTGCATGTATTTATCTCATTTATTTAATTCTTCTGTAACTGTTCTATTTATCTATACATTTTGATGTTTATCTATTTACATCTGAATTGTGAATGGAAATATGAAAAACCAACATTTTAATACTGAGTGCCATTTTACACAATCCATGTTGCAGTTGTTTTATGGATTAATAATCTACCCTTACTGTTATCTTCTCCCCTTCATCAACATAAAAGGACGCAAAGCTTTCACCTGGATTCACTTGGTTAGTCATTATCAGGGAAAGAGCAGTTTATTTTGAGTGCTTGGTGAATGCATGTATTCTTTACAGGACAATGAAAAATTGTAATTATAATTTCTCACATTATGTTGAGACTAGTCACCAGAATCAGGGTCACTTCACGTAAAGGAGTAGTGGGCAGTAATATTTCAGGAGCATGAAAGCTTGTTCCTGTTGACCGTGCAGTGCATGCTCCCTCTGTTGGCTGTATTTTAAACAGGAGGATTTTTAAGGAAAAATCAGAAACATTTACTGCAAGATCTCTGTTAAAAATAATGTTAATTCAAGATTATTCTTATTGATGATTATGTTCTCCCTTGTTTTTATTTTGTGTGTGTGTTTGTGTGTGGGTGACACAGAGCTGAGGTCTGTGCAGGAAAGCGAGGAGTTATTGGTGAATGTGGCTGCCACCATCAACAACCTGTCCTTCTACCAGGAAGAAAGCTCTGCACTCAGACACAGTCAACTCACCATTGCAAAGTGTAAGCCTGAAAGACTGGCCGATCTTAAAGTAGATGTGAAAAATAAAAAACGATGAGAGTGTGTTACTATTTGTCTATTTTTTATCTTCATTTTCCTGCTTTTGTTCAAATCCTCTCCCCCTTTTTCTCCCACATTTCTCTCTTTTAACTTCAGTGATGTTGAAGTTGGTGCTCAGCTCCAGTATGGACGCCATGCTTGAGGCCACCCGTGTATATGGAAATTTGTCTCAGTCCAAGGATGTACGGGACTTTATTATGCAAAACAAAGGTATATGATGGACACAAACACCAACAGACACACAGAAAAACACTCCAACAGGATGCAACTATACTTATGTCACATAGGATTCATTGTTTCTTGCAGGAAATTTGGCAAAGAGTTGCCATGTTAGAAACAAAAATGACAGCCTCTTTAAAGCCTAATAATACACAGAAATAAATTGAAAAAAGTCTTATGTAAAGATGCATAAATCATATCTTCCGAGCGCTCAACTTTACAGAAAACTGAGCACCCAGACACAGAATGTGCAGTACAGTACGCACCTCTGCATACTGTACTGTCATGTTTAGGCTGGACTTATCTGCAAGGCCAGCTACAGTCAGTATAAACATGCCTGCTGACTCTAGTGATAGCAGCCTTCTTATCTTTGCCCTGCTTTGTCCTCCATCACGCTGTTATCTTTCTCCGCTCTCTCTCCCGCAGTGCACCAGTTTGTAGTGACACTACTCGACTCAAAAAGCAGTGAGATGTGTTTTTCAGCCTGCGGGGTCCTCACCAACCTGACTCTGGACCACCCGAACAGGGTCAGTCTCGCACTAGAGGGGGCTGCTGCTAAGTAAGTTCATATACACACACACACACACACACACACATATATATATATATATATAGGAAACTGAGCAAAAGCTTTCTGAGTTCATGGCAAACGTAGCATTGTCTTTGCAACAAAGAGTAAACAGGATTTCTTGAGGAAATATAGTTTTAATGTTGACAAACACAAGCACAACAACTCCACTGGCATGAACAAGATGCTACTAATCATCTCAACCTTGATGTTATTTGTTCACAGTAGTTATACAAAGTTAGAATTACTGATTTGCCAAATTAGATTAATTTGTACATTTTTAACACATTGGAACAAATATTGTGACTCTATATCTATAGTGTAAGCTTCTCACTTCTAAAAGTGAGCGTTGCTTGAACATTTAAGTTTTTATTTGCCCTTTACACACACGTACACACAGTCCTCTTTCAGATGTCGCTCCAATGAAGTGGAGCTAATACCCACAAACCTGCCGGTCATGTGAATCCCTCTCCCTCGAGTCATACGATGTGTGTGTGTGTGTGTGTGTGTGTGTGTGTGACAAGGCTTGTGGACTGCCTGAAAGACTTTGGACCAGGTGATTGGCAGCTGGCGGGCCAGGTCTGTCAGGCGTTGTGGAACATGATCGGCAGCGGCTCAGAGAAGCTGCTGGACACACAGGAGAGAGAGTCACTGCTGGAGATCCTCATTACATACTTAGGTTGGTGCACAGTGTTATTACTAATCCTTACATAACAAGGGAGAGAGTCATACTGGAAAGAACATGCTCTTATTCACATCTGTGGCCCTCGGGGGGAAGGGAGGGACACGTATTTCCACTATCACCAAAATAATACCTCCATGGTCACATGTGGGAGCTGCCTAAACACAAAACATGTCACTGAAAAGTATTCAAAATAAACCTGACACTTCTAACTATCCTTTCTCATCCTCTGTCCACTTTTTATTTTCTTAGACGAAGAAGAGGCACTGAAGTGGATAGAAAACGAAGATATGAGGGACTTCCACAGGGCAGGCTGGGAGCTTGAGTTCCTCCCTGTAGCTCAAAAACTGATGAAGACGCTCCAGCCCCCAGCCCCAAGCCAACCGGATGCCCTGACAAACCTGGGCCCTGGGCTATGGAGTTAAGAGTTTCATGTCGTCATAAATCAAACTGACTATTGATGCTATTTTTCATGAAGGATTAAAGTACAAATGTTTTACAGCCAGTTTTAAGGCCTACAGATGGTCAGCATTTCATATTCAAAACAATAATAAAGGAAATAATGCAAAATATAAGAAACTGGCTGAATCTGTATTAAATAGTAAAATATATGTGTGGATGTGAAAATTAACAGACTGTTTCTCAATTCTGTAAACTTAATTATTTGCATTTTCATTAATTAATTGAATGTTTATTGCATTTTTCAAATTGGTAAAAGAAAATTGCGCGTACACTTTACTTCCCATAAATCTTGCAGAAGCCTTAGTTTCTGGGTATCTTCACATGTACAGGGATAATTTAATACAAGCTCTTTGCACTTTTATAGAACAGACCCGATCTGTTTTGTAAGTACACTGTGTTGTAAAGGTTCTTTTATGATGTCTTGAAAACTGATGACTGACCTGGAATTGACCTCACAAGGAAATCTTTTATTGTCTGTGGATTGTGTGACATTGGAACCTGTACATAATAAAGCAGAAGAAAGTGGAAAATATGTTTCCTTCTCAAAGCCTTTATTGTTACACAGATATGGGGCCAGGCAGTGTTTACAAGTTACACCAAGTAGCCTAAAGTACAGCATTTCAAAATCACATCATTATTACATCAAAACAAATCAGACACAGCACTTAATGTAAAAACTCCCGGTGGCTGTTCCCCCAGTTTTCACACAATAGTGACCTTAAAACAACCACAAGACAAGCTGATGTTTCAAAACCCCTAAACAATTCATTAGCCAGAGATAATGACAAACATTGTTCTATACATAGAATTTATCAGATTGATATGAAAGACAATTGGCTGTTTGATATCCAAGTTGCTTAATAAATGTTTCCTATTCCATGTATTGTCTGCGAAAGCCACTGGATGTGAAGGCAGTTTGGTCAGTGGGGATAACACTGAGTTTCTCCTGGTGGCCCCTGGGGCCTTGTTGGTAAACACCCTGAAGTTCAGACAGATTACCAGCCTTGCCGGGGAAGTGAAGGTTTTTTCCCAGTGAGGTGTGACGTGGGGGCAAACAGGAAAGAGATGTCAAATGTCCTACAAAGAATATCCCCCCCATATCTCGATCCAAACGTTTGTCAGAAGCAAAGACAAACTTTGACCTCCACCACACCACAGGAACAGGGACCATTATCTGGCTCCCTGTGAGTCATTCAGTTCTCAAGCTTGTACAGTAAAATGAAATTCACATGAAAGTCCCTGGACCATACTGATGACAAACTGAACTATTCCCCTGAGTTCATCTTACCGTTGATGAAGTCAGCTTTATTATCAAAGAGCTGAGTGTACTTTGGAACATAAGGTGATAGAATAAACACGCCATGTCTTTTCATGAGTCATCTTTTGCATAGCAGCATTCAAATATGCTTACTAATTACCATGGGTTATTTAATTTTCTGTACTTGTGCAACTGAGCAGTGGAAGTGAGCTGATGGGGACACTGATTGTGCCGTGACTGTTTGATTCCTGAATTGTGTAGGCCTCTCCACATCGAATACAAACTCTTTGAAGACGCACCGAAATAAAAGTGTTTAGGAGAAAATTATGAATGCTAAACAACAATTAAATATCATAGTTTATTTTTTTCATATTTTTTAATATTGTCATATAAATAAAAAAAAAAGTCAGTAACTGACGTGTCAGAAATTTGAAGAAAAAAAAAATATATATAATTGTTTTACCTCCACTTCCTATCAAACCACTTCCAAAGGTACCATTCCTTTATCATCGTCCTCCTCCAGATATCACTCATTCATCTGTCTGATTCTTTCAATCCACCCTAAGAAGAACACAGTACTTAACTGGTTTTAGTAAACAAAACAAAACAAAACAAAAACAGCAGAGATTTCACGCCTCTGTTCAAAATAAAATAAAATAAAAAATAAATGCATCTTTTGCACTGGTTAGACTTCCCCAGCAGGGAAATAAGCACAGCTACAACCAGCTATCGACCGCAGTCAGCCCTGTGTGGGCCGGCCGTGTTCCCGAGCAATGGGAACACGGCAGCCCGGAAAGAGTCTCTGCTCACCAAAGAGCACTTCTTATATGTTTTCTAGAGAAAAACAGAAGAGGTATTCATTCACTGGGAAAATTCACAATCCAAAGCTTCGAAAGTGTTAGGGTGACCAGGCAGCTGGGATAAGCGGAAGACAGATAAGGTGTGGTTAGGGCAACCGGAAGCAAATCCCGCCTGGAAAACCTGGTTTCTAACTTTCTTTTTGATTAGCTCCCCCCATTACCAGAAAAATAAAGACATCAATGAGAAATGATAAACCGTTATCTCACAATAACAGAGCTACAGCAGAAGCAAGAAGTCTTTCCTTCAAAGTGCCTCGCTTTTTTTTTTCTTGACATGAAATGACTTGTTTTTTTCCTCTGTCATTTCTGTGAAAGAGACACACACACACATCCACACCTCGGTCATCGTGAACACAGAACTCATCCACACGTCTACAGTCAAACTCAAAAAGGGCTCAGAGTTCTTTGAGATTCTTTCCACATCTCTAATTTTCACACACACTCTCCTCGGATTAGCTTACATTGACATTTGAGATGGGGGTAGAGGACAAGAGGGAGGGGGGTAATGCAGTGGATTTTTAAATGGATAGGGGCTTAGGGGATATAATGGGGTTGGGGTGGGGTAGGGTGGGTGATTTGGGGATCAATATGACCCCGCTGAATACAACATGGGAGCAGCATCATCAGCACACCGTGCTGGAGAGTTCAGGCACACATAAAAAACGCCGGCCAAAGTTAATGCTTCCATCTCTAGTTACCGCAAACAGCAACAACAACGTCCACTTCCCTTAATACAAAATGAAATAAAAAGATATTAAAGAATCTAAACAACTATAACAGTGACGATAGAGTCAAACTGCAGGCAGGCTGCACAGCTTTATGGGGATTTTCAGTGGGTCGTCACTCTACCAGCCGACAGAAGAGATTGGCAACAAACGTGTTGCATGCAGGAATACTGAAACGACGTCCTGGATGCCTCCGATGTCAGGGCTCAGGCCCAGCACAAACTTCCCACGGGGGCAGGAGTTTGCTCCAGGCTGCCATCTCATGGACAGTTTTGGCACTGCAGGCAACACGAACCGTGTTTGTGTATCCACTTGTGGTAGGAGATGACTTTCAACAGTTCTCTTTTTTCCTTACTTTCATTTGTTCTGATCCTCTTCTCAACATCCATCCAACGAGCACTATCACAATCCAGGGCTTCTCATGTATTTTCCACATTTTTGTTGGACCCCCCCCCCACACACACACAGACACTTTGATTTTCTTGAAGTGTCCCATAATGAGCAACAACAATGACAGTAAAAAGACAACCATAAAAACACCTAAAGCACTTCATGTCATGTAGCGGGTGATCGCTCTCAGAGCGTATAACAGTTCTGCCTGCATTCGCGCTTCCATAAGAAGCAGATTAACGTGGACCTGCAAGGAAGAAAAAAAAAAAAAAGGAGAGAAACAAGACGGTTATTAAACATTGTACATTAAGTAAAATAGCGGCTACAGATCAGGCCTGGAGAGAAGATCAGGATCTTACCTTCTCGGAGTGCTGAAACTGCCTCCAGAAACTCTCATACATTCGTTTGGTGGTCTTCTCAGGACTACACACCATGGTCTTAATGTAGATCTTAAAACTACGGTCCAGAAGCTGGTTTATCTCCCCGTAATCATAGTCATCATACCTGAAGAATACAGAGAAACACGATGTTAGGAAACAGAGGCTACAGTGCTGATTGAGCGTAACGCCGCACATTACAAAATAAAGGTTACATCATACAACAAGACAAAGTTTCCAGCGACTGACCTGATGCCGAACATGCAGTGGATGTAGTTCCAGATGGCCCTGCGCAGCATACTGGTGTCCACGTCCTTATGTGTTGCCATGGTGTTGTAGGTCAGATTGTAGGCCATCTGGAACTTCTCGTCCAGCATCTGACCAACATCAGGGTACAGTCTGTTGACCAGAGAGAAACCATGATCCTCCCAGCTGTAGTCCTAGAGAAAAGAGAAATAAGAAGTAAATATCAGCCATACAGACCATCTGTTTAGAATACTGTACTGTACTACATATTTAGCCTGTATTTGATCTCTACCTGCACTCTGAATGTGGGCACATGTTCCCCCCTCCTGGAGAAGTCCTTATAGCCGTAGCTGGGGTCCTCAAAGTGTCGGGAGATGTCTCTGGAGGGGACACACTCCTCGTATTCTGCCGTGACCACCAGCATGCTCTCCGTCTTCTCCCTCTCAAAGCGAGTGGCCATCTCCTCCTGGCTAGCCTCCTCGTCGTCGCGGCACTCCTGCAGCTGCTTCATGCGCTCCATCAGCACTTCCACCTCGCCACACATCTCCTAAGGAAACAAAGAGCAGGAGAGAAAATACGTTAGGAAGGAGTCGTAAAAGAAGCACAAATCCCAGTTTTGTGGGGACTTTGAGACTTCTTTGTGTAGCTGCTGCGTACTTCTTAGCATCTAGACACACAGTATGTTAGGTGCAGGGATTATACCTGCTGCCTGGATTTAAGTTTCTCACACACACACACACACACACTTGTGGGGAAAAAAAACAAACAAAAAAAAACCTTCACTTGTTCTCACTTTTATCCTTCTAGCACACTGCACACACACACACCATCCTTCACCACTCACCTGGTTGCCAAGCGGATCATCATGGTGATTAGCATGACCGTTGCCATTGGCAATGTCACAGACGCAGTACTGGCTGACAGAGGCGGGTCTGAAAGTGTGTCCGCCATCACAGTGGATATCGGGCGTGATGCCGCAGCCAAAGGTGAACGAGGCGAGGGAGTGGTAGTGTGTGAGGAGGACCACGGCGTGGATTAGCTCTGCGAGGGACCAGCTGTGTTCCTCAGCCTTCAGAAGGCGCTGGAAAAAACAAAAAGGAAAAAAAATTGAGTCTTGGTAAGTGGAGCCAAATAATGACTTCAATATCACTGACCTTTTAGGAAGTGGAAAAATATGTTTTCACCCGTCCTAACCAATTTATTGTCCCCCCATAACTCACAAATCCATCCAAGGTGTACAGCTGTAGCTATACTCTAGCCTCCACCCATGACCTCAGCCTATTACATAAGACCTTTCATGTCCACATCCACCCTGCAGACCATGCCCCGTCCTCTCACCTCCATGTGTTCCTTGGTGAGAAGCCAAGGGCGGTGGGCCAGGATTTTGTTGAGCTCTCCGAGCTGCTGCAGCTTCTGCGGGGCTTCATCCAGGCCATTCAGCCACTTGGGATCACCCCCGACCTGGAGGAAGTCGTTCACGTGTAGGTTGACCAAGTAGGAACACTGGTGTCTAGCTGCCGCCTGCAGGATCAAAGGAAAAGGAGATATTATCCATGAGCTATTTAGCTGCTTGACATATAAACAGTTAATGACATATGGATTTGAGAATTCAGAGGACACAAATGACCGTACCATTATGCCGATGTAGTGTCGGTAGTGCAAAGACAGCGGCCCATCCATTTGCAGCAGGTAGTGCTGCGTCCGGAGAAAACTCTCCAGGTACTGCGGGTGGAAGCCCATCACCAGAGAAATGTTGTCGAGGCGACCGAGGGCTGCAAACGCATCCTCAAATATTGACTGTGTCCGGGTGTCCACTTTACTGACTTTAAGAATCTAAAGAGAGAGGACAATAATAAATAAGTGGTTTCTTACATAAATGTCATGTCTTAAAAGTCTCTGCTGAGATTACAGACGGTCTTGTACCTCTTTTTCAGGGATGAATCTGCTTGGTCCGTTACCTAAGGGTCTTGGGATCCTTACTCCCAAGTCCTGCAAGACAAAAAAAAAAAAAAAAAAAAGGTTGAAAAACATGTACTTTAAAATACCACAGGAAAGCAAAGGGGGAAGCTCCCAGCACAGTTTGCCTGCGATCTGAACTTCTCATTTCTCCTGTTCCTACGTCACTTCATCGCTTCACCAGTGTGAGAAATCAGAGTCGCTTTGTTTGGCTGACACCAGTGAACCTTTCAAAGCCTTATTGGTTTAGAGAGAAAAATAAAAATGCGATAAAAAAAAAAAAAGAAGAAAAAAAAAGGTTTTCTCCATTGTAAATGTAACATGCAACTCTTTGCGGCGTCACAATAAATGGATGCATAAAAAACTGAATTAAACTCTGACGTTTCGTAATTAATGAGATATCCAAGCACACAACGCGACACTTTGCCACCATATAATAACATTTTAAAAACACAACAGAAATCTTTACATTGCCTCTATTAATATCCTGTAAGTTTCCGCTGCTTGTCGAGACATGTCTCCTGGCGGACTGTGTCCCGCAGCGCACCACGAAGCGGATGAAGTAGATGAATGAATGACCACGAAATTCATATTATTCAGAAATGACACCGGGTTAAAAAACACGCCTTTAAATGTGTCGCCTACGTCTTTTGAAGTGAAATCAACAAAGAAAATAACCCCAGAAACGATTTCTTGACCTATGACCACAAACTCGTCTTGCTCGTAAACAAGCTTGCACAAAAGACTGCACTGCAGCTTGTTTGCTCAGGAGCAAAAACGTCGCCTACAAACGTCAATAAAGTGTAAAACAAAATCTAAAGCCCAACGTCAGATTGAAGCCTTAAAAGCGGTGCGTTTCGAAAGAGTGTTATGTGCTTTTCTCTTTCTCTTACCTTTTTGCTTAGCCGTTCACAATGAGTACATATCTTTAACAGGTTTGTCACTGCAAAAGAATTATTTTCCACGTCTTCTGCCGGTGCGACCGCGTGCCTCATCTCGTGTCCTCGCTGCACTTTGATTATTTTAAGGGTATAAAAAATGTTTAAAAAGCGTATTCTGAATGGCTGTGTCCTCCTCTCTTTGTTCCTTGAGGCACTGGGTAAAGTGCTCAGCAGTCAGCTGTTGCGACTCTGAAGCAGAATACCGTCCTCTCTCGCTCATACATTCGGTACATAAGTCAAGGCTCGTGTGATTGACGTGCTCAGCGGCCAATCAGGCGGCGAAAACAGCCTCCCGGCAGCCAATGGCGGCGGGAGGAGCGCGTGCGGGCGGAGCTAAGAGTGAAGCTAGAGAGAGAGAGAGAGAGAGAGAGAGAGAGAGAGAGAGGGCGCGCGGGGGGGTCCTATACGTGAGCAGAGAAACACCCCCCTTCTAAAAAAACATCGTCACTTCTCTCTGCTTGTTTTGTTCCCTGCTGCCATTGATCATGATTTAATCTACAGTTAATGCATTGCACCTTGTATGCTAAATAATGGCAGCAATCGATTCAAGGTGAATGCTTCTCCATGTTCCACTTCCAATCAATACTGTAATCAATGATCACGGTATGGAGAAACCACCCTGCCGGACTACTAGAAAATATTTTTCTGTAACACTGCCAAGTGTAGCTGGAAAAAAAGTATGTGTGTGTTCATCTGTGTAATTTGCATTCAAAGAAAACAACAACAACCCAAAGCCAGCGCTACATGCAGGAGCAAGTCCCCCTATTGGCTTCTTCATGCATGGGGGGGGGGTTTACCGAGCCTTCAGCTGTCCTTGGTGAGCAGCAGAAGAAGATAGAGGTCTGCTGTGCAAAGATCAACATCAGCATGCAGCGAGATGGATTGCTGCGGGACCTGCTGCAACAACAACAGCCCTTCAGTTAGTGGTTTTGCACCGCAGCCTATCAGACCAATCAGCCCAGGCTGAAGGAGTCCTTTAAAAGACAGGAGGAACCAGAGATAAGGCAGCTCTTATGGCTTTATTTATCCCATCTTAAAAATAACACGTTCACTGGAACAGTGTATAACTAGTTAATCACATCGCAGTGGTTAGAAAGTCAACAATTACTCAGAATTATATCAGATGAGATGTACTGAAAACAACACTGTGTACTGCAAATGTTATATTCCAGTATAATATCCACCTTACTCCACCTAGACAAGTCTGTTGCTGTGAAAATTATTTGTACCAAAAAGGTGGTAGATTTAAAATGCTGGTAAACAACAGATAAATATATTTTCATGTAAAAGCGAGTCAAGTGTTGTGTCTTCTGTGGATTGCCAGCAGCCACATTACAAAAGCATCCACATCTGTGTGTCATGTTTCTGTGGGAGATTTCAAAATAACATGTTTCCAAAGATAAACAAGAAATACCTTTCTTGGAGGAAAACTAAACTATACGGTTTCGATTGTTAGAAATCTTGTGAGATACTATCCTCGTTTCAGCTCATCCTTACCGCAACAACTCTGGCTTATGTAAGTGTTTGGGTGAACTGTGAACACCCAATAAAAAGCAGACAAGCAAGGTGCTATACATGACAAGGAGATGGTGAGTGAAAAACAAGAAAAGGCAAGTCTGCCCCTGTGAACTCCAGTCAAGAGCCTGCACAGCCAGTCCAGCAACGGACTGCAAGTCCCCAGCACTGATAGTTAGATAGCACAGCATTCAGCAGGTTCATTGTGTGGATCAAGCCAACTGCCCCCTCTCCCTGGTCCCACTACTGATGCCACAGGGTGGGGTGTGGAACAGCGGTAAACATGTTCCCAGGGCTGGAGTCAGCACTCCCAGGGCTGCCGGGAGCCCCATGGCTCAGCAAAGCTGCAGAAGAGGCTGGTCAGCGTTAGGGCTTACGACACACCAAACCTTTTCACATAAAAGCGCTTAGGCTCGGGGGTCCAGCCTCGCGGACAGGGCCAAATACTATTGTCAGAGTGCACGCACTGACTACTCTGTGAAGCTTTACTGTACTCACATCAGGAGTATCTGTGTGTAGTGATCCAGGCATATGTGCTCCTTCTTAGATCAAAGCTGTGATTACATCTCCAGTTCAATGTCTTTGGTCTTAATGATAAAAAGTCGCATGTTTGCAGTTGGTATGCCGAGATGAATTATGATAAAGCAAACCAGAGCGTGTAAACAAGTTTCATGGAATTAAAAGAAGCTCTTGTCATCAAAACACCAAAACACTTAACATCCATAAAACAAATGTGTTCTGCAAAGATTCGGAAAGCTCAAGAAAAAGCTAATTAAAGTCTTGTTTTTACTTCTATACATTCAATTCCAGTATCCTTAGGTAAGTGTGTCTGCACACTTCAACTTCATTTTGTCTCTGGTGTTGATACAATTTTAGAAAAAATGACAAAATAGATAACTCCAGACTTCAGTACATTATGCCTGGCTCTTATTACAACCTGTAAGACTTTGCGTATTCTTGGGTGTCTTCGGAAGCTGGTTCAGAACACGGTGTGACAAATAAGAAACCACACTGCAGGTGTCTCGGGGGAGTCTGAAGACCTACTACATCTTTAGGCGTCTCAGTTATTTGATGTCACCTACAGTGAGTTGGAACGGCGTTGTTCTTCAGTGGCTAATTGCTGCAAACTGAATAACGACATCATCCGAAGATCAAATGAACCACTCCAAACATGCTTGTTATGATCGTGCTTCAATGAACAAGCATGTAGACACTTTGTGACTTGCACTTTTAAACTTACAAGACAACACAGCGGCCGAGAGGCTTATTAGCGGATGTACGGGATAAATCAGTGACCTTTTAGCTATGGGATGGCCGCTAAGTTATAGTGCCACCCTGGAGATGTAACTGTGTGAGAGGTTAGGACAACATTGGGATGATTAGTTATGACAGAGGAAACGCTCCTAGAAACAACAGGAATTATCTCAAGATTTGTTATAACAGTGCCTATATAATCAGATAGTGATCCGTTGGAGGAAAGGTTGTGTTGGACACATTTCCACTAGTCTTACAGTAATGGTAATGAAAATGGTGATGAGATTTTCACAGTGCGATAACCGTCTCAGAAAATATCACGGCTTCAGGATGTATGGTATTACACAACTATTGTTACCATTATCAGTTTTATGACCCATAACAGAATAAAAACAGAAGGGTTTTTTTGGTTGAATAAATGCTTTATTATAATTTCACAAAACAGACAAAACTTTTTTTTTCTTTTTAAATGGAAGTATGTGTAAAAAGTCTCCTATTGAAAATAAACAAAAAGATGTGCATGTGCAGGTGAGATTCTCCGTCCGATTGCACTTTATTTTTCCACAGCGTAGATAAGAAAATATACATGGTATGATAACCGTCCATGGTATACCATGAAACCGGTATATTGGTGCAACCCTAAAGTAACTACGTAACTTTTGAAAGACACAATCTTACTTTTACAAATTAAGAGTTGAATAAGAAATAACCCGCCCGCCCGCAAATTTTTTGTCCGTTACCGACTTTGTAACGGGTCTCCGCTTGTGGTACTACATTTTGGCATTGACCAGTATCCCATAATTGCTTCTTGTGGCCACAGAGGCTGTTACATAGGCTTGCTTTAATGCATGAACCAGTAACCATAGCAACTTAATGCCTACTTTGAACATGAGAGTATCAACTTATACATATTTCATGGAGGAGGAAGCAGGAGCTAACAGTTTAGAAGCATTGTATTCAGCCATGTTTTGGTGAAAAAATGATTAATTGGAAGATCCCGAGCATATTGATGGATAGCAGAAGGGTATTGTGCTGCTGCAGTGGTTTGAGAAGTTTCTATAGACATTTTTAACTTTTTTTTCTCCCATTGTGAAAACTTATTGAAGGTTTTGGAATCCATTTTGTCCACTGACCAGTCTCTGTGTTTCATGAATGAGCCAACTACAAACTTTTTGCAGCCTGCAGCCTTAACCTCTGCAAACATAATACCACTCAACAAAGGTGAAATATATTACACAGAAAAAAGTGAAACCATGTTAAGTTTAGCACGTTCAATAAGTGAAGTTGCCACTGAGGAATGTAAGGTTTAGTGAAGTACATGAGTAAACAGATATTGTACGTGCAACAGTTGGTATGTTGTTGGAACATTTTACAGCCAAGCTTTGATGATAGAAATTATATAACTGTAGAAAGAGGTATGAAAGTGGATATTAAATCTGGAACAATTAGTAGTTTTAAAGCAAAGTAGCTGTTTCATTAACATCTAACTGTCTACTTTCAAGAATTAGTTCACTAAACTTTTTTATAAGTAAAAAAGAATGGCAGCTACTCTCTCAAATGCTCACAAAAGCAGTTGCTTTTTTCCTTTATGAGTGAGGAGCAGAATTAACAACAGCCTTAAACCAATAAAGAGGATGATAAAAGTTAATAAGATTAAAAAACAGATGCCAGGCGTGAAGTCTACACATGTGTGTCTCTGTGCTGCGGCTGCTGTGTTTTCTCATGCAGTAAGACGCGAGGGAACCGCAAAAACTGTGGGGATGTTCAACAAGTGGCAGAAGTCCACCAGACCAGTTCAAACCTAACCTATCAGTGCACAGAGAAGAAGAAGCAGAAAACTCTCGAACACTGACATAAGCCTAGCAACAGGCTTCCACCAATCACAGGGCACAACAACAGTTACAGGGACCAATCTTCGCTGCTCTCTCTCTCTGCCTCTCTTGTTTCTATGAAAAAAAGAAAGGAAAACAGAAAAAAAAAAATAGTTCTGCCAAGGTATTAAGTTCCCTGAACAAACCAAAATGGTCTGTTTCATAGAAAGTAATTGACTACTACTTCCCAGTTGTAACGTCTGTGTGTTTGAGTCCCTCTGATAAAAAGTGGCACAACAAATGTCTAACTTCACGGCAAACACAAAACCACATGGTTTAACTTAGCTCAGAGGCTCACAACAGAAACTCTCATCCGTGAAAAACAACTAGACTGTTTCCCCATGTAAACAGACTACTCTGAAACCTGCTGTGACTTTTTTTAAACAGTAAATTAGTAAATCAATACATTTAAAAGCTATAGATCTACAGATAGGACGATAGTTTTAAACTTGGCCACAGTCAAAGAGTGAAAACTGCAGACTAAGAGGGTATCCCCCACCCCACTCTTCAAAGCAGCTCTAGGTTCATCTCTCTCACTGAGCATTTAAAGGAGCAGACTGGAGGGTTAACCCATACCTGCCCACAGGCAACAACAAGCCTGCAGACTTTTCTCTCATCTTACAGAGCAGTAACCAGCCTCTAAAACTGGTGTGAAGTTGTCAGAACCTGTTGATAAGCCTCAGAGTGAGAAATGAGGGTTACATGTAGTGTCATTTTAACCATAATATTCATTTGATATTAAGACTTAAGAGCCAAATTTGAATCAGTGTGGGAATTAACTGGACCAGAGTTGCCTTTTGACCCCCTTTGAGCGAATCTTGGTCCCTTTTCTTCCCCTTTTTCCCCAGTCACCTCTTCTCTGATCTGTGTGTATTCTGGCATGCTATCAGAGTGGAGCGGTCGCGCCAAGCGCCGGCTTTCCTGAGAGGAGAGGCGTGCCCCCTGGACCAGTGCACACCAACACTGGGAGGAAGCAGCGTTCCCTGGATTCTATGAAACACTGAGGAACTGCAAAGACCTCAGGGAGAATACGGAATAAGAGAGAGAAAATGTATTTATTTTTTAAATCGAGAGATCGAGGGGGAAAGAAGTATTTGGGGCAAATGATAACCTCTCTTTAATGACTTTATACAGTCATTTGTACAGTTCCCTAAATAATCTATATGTACTGTAGGCTACAATCCAGGGGGAAAGGCGTTGGCCTACAACCCCTGTGTGCACGTGAGGAAGAGTGAGTTCCCGGGGATGTTATTCTAACAGGGTGAGGACAGCTGTCACAATACAACGGCTTCCAAGAGAAAAGATCCCATAGAAAAACTGAAAATATCGAACCCTCTCCTACTATCTTTAGCCCGATATGACAGTCACCACAAATCTTCGCCTGTTCTCTTTTCTCTCGATATTCGTTCTAGTTCTATGATAACAATGCATAACATAAATGCGCGGGGCGAGTCCAGAGGTGCTGCCAAAAGTTAATAAGACAAAAGTCAGAGTCTTGTAACGTATCGAAGCAAATGTCTGAGATACTGAAGACATGCAGTGTAAAATCTAGGGCAAGCTTATCTCTACTACTCATGTTATTCCCAAACATGGGACTAACAAAGCTGACCTTATACCAGCATTGGGACTCTAACAGCCCCTTTGGTCTGACGCTGCTGTGTGCCTCCTGGCATGCACAGCTGTTTGTTTTTTCCTCTTTCTCTTTCTCTCTCTCTGACAACACCTCGGCTCTGCTGAGTGAGCAAAAAAAATGACTCATGTCACCGGGAACCTGGCCAAAAGGTTGTTGATCATCACCCTATAATTCTTAATGGGCACCGTAAACCCAGCACAAAAGATCAGACCCTTCACCTGTTTCTGTAAGAACACAGAAAGGAGATGAGTCATTCCCAAAAACACCAATAAACAACAACAAAGCTCATAGCAGCAGCTTACAGCAGATGACGCTCCAACTAGTGAGCAAAGTGGCTGATTTGACTAAGCAACTGATGAGCCTCTTGATGAGCCGTTGAGCCTAACAAACAGAGTTTTATCATTTTCATGTAGCTGCTCATAGAAAACAAGCGAGCCAATGAAGTCTTCTTATACAGAATGAGGGTTGACAGTCTGGAGAGCAGCGATCCAGTGTGAGGTATACCAGCTTAGACAGCAGACAAAAACAGACACTGATAAAGTCTGATATAATTAATCATAGAGGCTATAGCAAAGATTAGAAACTACTGCACTCTGTATTCATCTGTTCGGTTTCACTTCTGCCCTTTTCTTTTTCCACTATCTATCCTCTCAATCTGTAATCTTCACCAGGATGCATTTTGACTGCAAAGAGATGTGATAGTGCTGAACTTTAAAGCGGGGAGGAAGTGATGGCCTAATCGTTGCCCTCAGAACCATTTTGACTGTGTCCTATTACTTCATTAATAGGCGATGAGCCCTGGTACTGAATGGGAGAACAAAAAGGCTAGCAGAACCTCATTTGAGCGCGACGTCACGGCAACTGCCCCATTAATGTTTAATTGTTTATGAAATGTCTGTTAGATTAGGTGGAAACTCGATCACTTTGGTCTCTGTCCTCCTCACCCGTCGTCGCAGACTCAACATTTCCAGTAATTTTAGAGATTATTTTATACCGTTGATGCTTCGTATGACATTGAACAGTGGAGAGAGAAGAAATAGGGCAAAGAGTGAAGGTGCAAAATCCTAATTTAAATTCACGACAAGTAAAAATGGTATTCAATTAATATTTGTACTGCCTTTGTAAACGGTTAAATATCTCTAATTACCATTTCCCTATAGTGGCCTAAATCTCCCCCACCTTCAATAAAAGGATTTAAGTCCATTTTCTATATAATAGTGTAAATGAAGTTTTGTACATGAAAGTTATAATTGACTATTCGTTAAGCAGACACTTTCCTGTTGCTACACCTTCTCCATTGTACATATGCAGTTTACAATGATAATGGTTCCAATGCTTCTCATTTCTGGCTTGCGACCATCGATTATACAGATGAACTGACAACTATTGATAGCCGATTTTATCAGCTGAAGCTCGCTAGTTAATTATGGTAAAGCTGCCTCCATGAGTTGGTTGAAAATGCTATGTCTGGCTGTCTTCCTGACTTTTTTAGAACAAGAATCCTGTAAATGGGTCTTTAAAATGTACTTGATAGCTACATACATAATATAAGGTAAACGACTGAGGCTGAAGCTGCATGTCCCAGGTTAAAAAAAAAAAATCTACATCCTTACCAGTTGATGATCCATGAAGAAGACATTCAAACAATGGAGCAGCATTATTCTTGTATTGCAGAGTAGAGCCCCTAGTATTAAGTAAATCCAATAAAGTGCTGGACAAACCTGCCAATGTTAACTTTTCTGATATAGCATCAAGAACCAGCTTCCCAAAAGTGGGGACATACCATGAACAGGTTCTGTTTTTACTCAACCTTTAACCCCATAAACCAATGGAGGACGAAATGCTCCTTTGCCTTGGAGGTAACATTGGGTTACTACTGTAGGAGATAAGCTAGATAGCCACATGCTAATGATTGCTGCTTACATTATAGCAGATAAACACAGTTTAAACCAATCCTTACACTCTTTTTCGTGTATTTTCGGTTTTAGAAAGGCTAACAAAAAACACTGCCTTCCAAACTCTTCAAATGCAGAATATGCTCTCTTTAGAACCCCATGAACACAACTTCAACATGTGGACAAAAAAAAAATTTGGCCAGTTTGTTGCCCCTAGTTACAAATGTTAAGCTATGATTGGACAATCGCTGTTCAGGGCAGGATTTTAGCAAACACTCAATTGCATAGATCTTTTCCATCAACTCTTTTGATGATTCTTTGATATATTTATATACCATATGCCTAAATGTTCATGTGAATTTGACAGCAGTTCATGGCGAGGGTCTCATAAACAAGTTATTGTGACTTTTCCTGTTCTAAAGTGAGTAGCCTAAGTGCAGGGATTTCATGGACATGTAAGGCAATATGGGCTGGGTTTTCCCTCCAAGCTCCACCTGTTTTAATTTTTTACTCTCCTGGGTGAACTTTGCGTCCACAAATACACAGCAGCACTCAAAACTCATACTTACCAGGAATCAACCAGGCCAGTCAAAGGTCAATGGGAGAAGTCTGAATAACAGTAAATTGACCTTTTAATAGATTGAAGTGTACAGATTCTAGCTCTGAAATGTTTTCTTGCACCACAAGTTCAACTTCATACAGTTGTCCAAGATGAAGTGCAGAAAATATACACAGTGAAGCCAGCAGACTCAACGTGTGCAAACACAAGAGGGACAAGTACCAACAAAGTCATAGTACACGCACATGCATGCAATGGGTTCCTCAAACATGAAACCACAAGCACATGACATGAGGTCATGAGTTTGTACTGTCCAAAACAACATTGGAAAAATGCAGAAAATGCTTACCTAGGCCCATTATCTTCCAGGCCTAAAATATATCCATACATCTGACCAGTTACGCAAACAGTGCATGCTGAGTCATTCACATGTCTCACTTTTTAAAACTACACATGCTTTACATACTGTCATATCCACTTACCTCATAAAGCAAACTGTTACATTAATCATATTTATTTCAGCACCATTTGGACTCTGCTCCATTGCACTATTGTCTTACTGTTTACAAATGTTACTGTTGTTGTTTTTTTGTAAAAATATATATTTATCTATATGTACATAATATTTGTCTAGCTTGTTGAACTTGTTGTCCTTGTTTTTAGCCATATTTACAGTATGTCTATTTCTGTGTATGTAAACAGAGCAATGAAAAACGAGAGTCAAATTCCTTGTATGTGTACACTTACCTGGCCAATAAAGCTGATTCTTATAATAACTATTCAAAAACTGTAAAATCATTATGATAATTAATTCTGAGTATAGCAGGTTTTGCAAACTATCACCTGCTAAGTTGACATTTTGGGGAATAATAGGCCCTTATGAGATATTTTTATTAACAAGATATACAGTCTATGTTTAGAAATATTGTACAAGTTTGCATTTTTCATGCTTACATGTTGTATTTGCTTACTATATGCAAAAGCTGCAAGGTGAGAACAATGTATAATAACATAAAAGATGTTCTCATAATACAATATCTATGCTTTTCGGTTATTTATTTTAACAATTAATCCATCATAAACGTAAACCTTTTTTTCCACTCTCTCTTTAAAAATGTACTGGGTTAATGTGTAGGGTTTGTGTGCATGCTGGTTCTTCACTTTTACAAACTCCCCATGGACCTCATAACCCTGACATAAGTGTGTGTGTGTGAGTGTGTGTGTGTGGTGCTCTGTCTCATGCCACAGGTAGTGTTGGACATATTGACTCTGTGGTTAATCAATTACAGGCCAGTGGGACCGAGAAAAGAACAAACCAGCAGCCGAAACTCTTCCGTATCATTCCCCTTGTGGACTCAAGTCCAATTCAAATATCTCAACAACTTTCAAGTGTCAGATATAATTAGGAGACAAGATGGTTTCTGTCCAGTGCAGCATTCACTGATTATATTACTGCGGTAATGAATAACATATGGCAATTCATGCAGCAAGTAAATTATGTTTTGAAATCAGAAAGCTGGTACTTCTATGATTGTTATGATTTGAATTTATACATACTATTTTGTGTTAGCGTTACAACCAAGCGCACAGATAACCTGCTGAATCCTGGGAGCTGATGTGCAAGATGTGGTCTTATATAACCCAAATACTACAGGTGGACACCATTGTAATAACACTGCCAAGAGGTTACTATTGGTGCCATGCTTGATAAAAATAAATAAATAAATCAAAAAAATCTATAAGCGGTACATGGTTTAGCTAACTCAGCTAAATTGGCACAGTGGCTTGACTGAGTCAGTAGTGTTGGAAACCTGTGAGTATTATTATTTACATTATTTTGAAAATAAATTTAAATGCATACATTTATACTTACTAGCAAAGAAGACATTTGTGTGGGTCTTATTTCACGAGAAATTCAATAAACACTGTAATCGTACCCTTATAAACTATAAATCTAACCAAATATATGACTTTGATAAGTGACATCCCACATCAGCGATTATGTCACACATAATGGATGTGGGGGTTAAAGAGGGCATTCACAACGAATGAAAAGATAGAGGGTGGAAAGAGTGATGAGAGAAGAGTGATAAAAGGTAAGAGGACAACGGGAGAGGATTATTTGATCAGTGTGCGGAGGGAGAGCGCCTCAGACCTTATCATGGATAAGTAAACACCCCACACCGTCTGGAGTGACATCATTGTCCTGAGAATCAATAACCAGCCACTTCCTGTGCAGCAGGAAAATCGATGGCTCTGTACACTAGATTACCTTTCTGTGCCTGCTCACCTGAGGAGGCATACACAAACACACACACACACTACACACAACTAATTCACACACTCTAATGCAAAGCACATACATGGGGAACATTAACCGAAACAAACCCACTGTCACACTTTTCACCAAGGGGAACAGTATTTGTGCGGCTTTAGTGCAGAGTCAGCCCATTATGGGATTAGTGGTGGCCACAGCGCAGTGTAGGCCTACTGTTGAAGTCTAAAGGGGATAATGGCTCTGCCAAATCAGATTTCTATCAGGTTTCCCTCACAAACACACACATACCTAAAAACCAAAGCAGCATGGCTCAGCACCAATCCGCAAATCTCTCAGATCCCTGTGTTTTCCTCTGTAGCATTTGTCAACTTCTATTCTCCATGTCTCCTTTTTGCTCAATCTACGGTATATTATTATGCAATACAGGCTGAGTTCAGGGTTAAAAGTTAATAAAAATGAATAAGTGGAGCTTGAAGTAATTTTGAACCACACAGGCATTTGGCATCACTCAAAGAGCTCCTCGTAAATTTTGTCACCCATAAACGAGTGTCCTGTCTGAGTTTTAAGCACCATTAACAAAACTGGATGTCCTGCACAAGATTCTTTCAGCTAAGCAGGGGGGAAAAAATGCATCGCTCCAGGCTTGTTTTCCTCGCTAGATGTCTGGGAGGAAAAGTTCAGCTTCATGAGCATGGCTCTCAGATTGCCACTGTTCCCCTGCCAAGGCGAGCAGTGGAAGAGCAGGCAGCTAGCTGACAGGACTGGATGGGGGACAATGAGTAACTGAGCTCAGTACAGTCGCCCATCACCTGTATGTGTGTGTGCGAGGGAGAGATAGAGTGTTCAACAGGAAGGAGAGGCAGTAAGAGACAAGACAAAAATGGAAACAAAGGGTGAGAAAAATATCAAACAACACTAACACTGTTCAAATCAAACAAACTAAAAAACAGCCAGAGAGAAATGTGTGATTAGAAAAGTTCAAAACTGACTCCTGCTCTCGATTTCAAATACAGAAAAGAAACACAAAAAAAAAGCACAGTGTGTTAACTTCCTGAGGTGACTAAGATAAAGATGCATTTGCTGAGTGGGTGTATTTTTTTTTCTACACAGACCGGATTGGGTTTCATTATCACATACTGTACTGTATATTTCTCTTGTTGGGAACATAATGCGTGGTTAGCCACAGCGGATCTTTCAGTATTGGTTTTGGGCGGGCAAGTACAGCAAAACATGAACAGTAAGCTAACATGACAACCTCCTCTCGTCCTCGCAGTGTGCGGTCACCTGGGGCACCGTCTGTCTGTCTGTCCATGTCCTGCTGAGATGCCAAATGGCACAGAGCAAACCCTGTGTTATAACAGCATGGCCAAGATGGGTATATGAGTAAAGAAGGTCACCAGTCAGTCACTAATAAGATACTTAGATAGATATTCACTTTGAATGAAGGGACTACTGAGCTGTCTTTTTTGAAAGGCTACTTAATCCAATCTTTTGTATTAATCTGTGACTTCTTCTATTAATAAATGTGTTTTGTGCTGCTAATCAAAGCATGTAGCTTGAATCGCTGTTGTAATGACAAATAAAAAGTAATAAGTAGATAAATGATGTGTCTTAAATGATGGTACAGGGTTGACTTAGCCTTGTGTTTTCACATTGCCCCAGCTTTTGCTGGGTTAAATCCAGGAAGCTTACATGATTGTAAAATGTTGTCCAGTCCAGAGTTACAAAGCCCAGTTAGCTCACAGTTAAGCAGTGGCAAGTTAGAATCCATTTAGGCAAGAATAAATTCAGTCTAATTAAAGGAATTGTTCAATATTTAGTATCAATATTCTTATTGGATTTCTTGTTGACAGTTAGAGAAGATTGATAAATGAACAGATTTCTTTACTGGTCACATGAACAATGTAGAAAGTTAAATAAAAAATATATGATCCATCTTCACAACAAGATAGTGGAGGAATCTACAGATATGAATGTGTTAATTTAGTAAAACTAACATTTATTCATGAGAGCGTTTCGGACTTGACCTTTCCCACTCAACTTCTTCACGCTAGTTTTCCGAACTTGTTCATGAAGGCTAATGATGAGCCTGTTTGATCCATAACAATAGTGTGTTTGGCTGTGCGTGTGTCGTTGTGTGCGTGTGTGTGATCATGCACACATGTCTGGAGAGGAAATCTATTCTCTTGATGCACCAGAGCAAAGTTTTGGCCTGTAGCCTTATAAATCTGACCCGCCACTAACCCGACTGTAAGGCCCAGTCAGCTCAGACTGCACAGAGGACCGTCCTGCTGGGTGAGGGTGTGTTCTCTACTGGACTCCCACAGGAAGGAGTCACACAATACTTGGCTCTCCTTGAGGTGGACACACACACAAAGACAGTATAAGACAAACTTCAACGCTCACACATAAAAGGCAAGTACGCAATCCCTCTCACACATGTTACATGCAATGTACTAGCTTGCACACACACTCAGAGTCTCAAGCAGACAATGGACAGTGGAACTGTGCCATAAGGGAAGGCTGTTGTCCAGTCACTGGGCAACTAGGGCAGCAGATGGTCATCTTCCCTTCCACTAACACCAGCGGGGGTGGGGGGGGTGTGGGGGGGGTGGGGGGTCACCAGAGTGGTCTCCGTCTCCGAGCGAACACCTTTCACCAAGTACATGGGAATGACTGAGCCATAACCCATAAAGCAAATGAGCTGCACACTGATTATCTGCAAGTCTGCACAGAGTTACAGCACAGAAATGGAAAGTTTCCTAGACCCAGATGTACTGAGTGAAACGCACAATTTGCCCAAGAGAGGGTATTGCTTTCAGTAGTGTTTGAAATCAATGCCACAGGCTCAAAAAGTCAAACAAACAAAATCGGGGAGAAACCACAAACACAGCAGAAACACTCACACGAGAGGCAAAGACTGAGCTTTAGTGAAGAAAAGCCAAAAGTAGGGGAAAGGCCAATTCTGACATGACGAAGAAAAGAGAAAAAAAAACAGAGAGGTGGTTTCATATCCTGTTGACCAGTTGCTGCCTCTCAGAGAGAAAGTTTTGGTTGAAGAGCACGCTGTTGGTGTGTGTACAGAAGTGTGTGTACGAGAGAGAGAGAGCGAGAGAGAGACACACACACACTCGAGCCTCCTGCTTGCGCCCTGTAAAAATTTGTTTATAGTCTTTGCTCATCTCCTCCTATGTTAATGGGGGGAAAAACAACAACCCTGCATTTTCTCCTTCTTCTATTTTCTGAAGTGTGTCAGGAGGCATGTTTTGGGGTGGCTAAACCCATAACAAGATTTGGCTGCGGCAGGCCGATAGATGCGGGACATTTGAGCTATTTGTGTTCTTGTGTAAAAAAGCACAGAAAATCACTTTGTATGAATAGAGCCTGGACATGCCTGTGTATGCTCAGCAGAGTGTGCTTGCTGTTTTTTAGTTTTACACTTGCTTTTGCAATGTAAAGATCTGTTTCCCATGCCAGTAAAGCCCTTTTGAATTTTAAGAGTCAGAGAGGAAGCAGGAGAGTGCGAGAGAGAGACAAACTGACAAATAGGAACACAAAAAATTATGGCAACCATGATTCGACACGTGAGGTTGAGACAGAGATGTCTCTCCTACAATGTACAACATTCAATAAAATAAGGAACGTTTGGTCAATAAATTCAACTCCGTAATCTCAGATTTCAAAGCGCTAAATTACCTCTCAAAATTACAAATTCTCCTAAGTGAAGGGGACAGGGCAGATCTTGCTGCCCAATATATATCAACACGCCACAACCTGAGGGACAGTGAATGACACGCACACACACACACACACACTTGCAGTGTTTAGTTTTCATTTTCACAATTTATTTTTATTATGATCCTATCTTACTCATCTGTATATATTTTTATATCACACACAGTAAAAAAATACGTGGAAGTATTTAGTTTTCACTTTTTGTATTTGTATTTTAACTGTGCACGTGTACAATTTGTATTACTAATATTATCCTATTTATCTGTATATACTTTAACAAAACAATTCTTCTGTTCATGTAGGTTTTTATTTTGCAAGTGCTTTGGTAATGTTAACATCTGTTTCCAATGCCAATAAAGCCCAATTGAATTGAATTGATGAGAGAGGTCAAAGAAAAGCAAAGGGAAGAGAAAGTGACAGAGCAAATAGGGAAAGTGGGACAAAGGAGATGTGGAAAGAGATGCATTGAAAGGCAACCGGTGGTAGTGTAGGTGGGTCATTAGACGTGGAGGAAATACTGTACGTGTGTGTTTACGTGCATGCATTTAATAGGTAACCTCATTTTTAGTTCACCTGACATACAGTGGTAGCTCGCCCAGTCCAAGTCCACCCTCTGGACTGTTTTCTGTCAAGCTATTAACTTCTGTTCTGTCAATCAATCCCCCTCTTTCTCCATTGCTATTCATTTTACACCTGCCTACCCCTGTTCCTCCGCTTCATTGTTAATTTGTTTCCCTGTTGCCTTGTTATTGTCAATGGGACAGTTAAGAATGTGCTCAAAGCAGGATTCACAGCATGTCTGAGGGCCGGCTGATGTATTGGTCATCTCAGTGAGAAGCAGCTCTGGTCATGCCTGTGCACGTTTGTGTGAGAATGTATGTAAGCAAATTGTTAAATTGTTAACAAAAAAGAAAAAAGGTGAGGAATAACTGTAGTAGGTGCCTATGTGACATGTCTTAATGCGCAATTCTGCTTCTGAGGGCCTGTTAGTCTACTAAAGTACACAAAAACAAATAACGTAACTGTTTTTGATTGCTTCAAGGTGCCTGGGATAAAACCAAACTTTCAAGTTGTTCCCTCAGTGTAGTCTTTCTAAGAACATGCTGGTGGATTCCTAAAAAGCTGGAGGCCAATCTGCATTTCAGGACAATTGCAACAGAGTTTTGAAAAACAACATCGGGCGCCAAGTGCTTGTATAAAGAAATTGATTATTTTATACATTTAACTATGACACAAGAGGGAGTCATAGGAAATACTGTAAGCCCTCCACACCTCGCTTCCGTCCTTTAGTATCCCCCTCCTAGGTATTCCCTTTGCACAAACACAGCTCTGAATAACATGTCAGATTGAAAGAGTGAGGCAACAGAGGGCTGAGGGTAAAAGCGACAGAGAGCGGGAGGGAGTAGAAAGGGAGAAGGGGGGTTAACCTATATAGTAAGCCATGTTTCTTTCCCTTTTGGGCTCCCAGAAGACTCAGCTTCAGCTTGATAAATAGCAGGCCCCCTCAAAGCAACAGATGCTACGGCTCAAACCCAAGCAAATTCATCAGCTCTGTGAAGAAGAAGAAAAAAAAAAACAGAAAGCCCTGAGCCAAGGCCCTTCACGACTGTTCCACATATTGACAGCCTGCATGAAGAGGAACACTGCGAGTATGAACATGGAAAACAGGGCCCCCACTACACCCCCCCTGCAGCCCCCCGCTGCAAAGACATCCAAGTTATAATAGGCCCTCAAGTCCCCAGACTTCGCCACAGAGGGACTTCCAAAATAGTGACTCCTTCCCCAGCTGAATAAGGTCACTGCACTCCCAGCTTTCTGGTCACTTTCAAGGCTTTTTACACCATTTTTTTCTTCCACATATCTGTGGTTGGACACCACAACCATTGCTACTTTTCTTTATCATATTGTACTAGTTACAAGCATTCCCCCTGTGACGTCTAGGCGTCTTCCAACGCTGACACTCCTACAGCTGAAATGATTATACAGCATGGAAACAATTGTGGAAAAAGGAGGCAAATATGTTTTCCATGCCGTTTTCTGTGAACGCTGAAAAACACTGGCTTCTTGAAAAGTGCTTTTCTCTCTCTGAAGACAGATTGTGTTTTCTCTTTAAAGCCAGACAGAGGCCTTTCTTTTGAGGGATTGTTTAGTGTTTTGTGGGCTGTGCAGGAGAACGTTTGCTCTGAAGTGGGGTTGTGCAAGTTGTTTTTGTTTGAAAGAAAATGAAAGAGACAAGAAGTGGGTGAGATATTTAGGGACAAATTTTGGATTGGAGGTGCGAATGAGGTGTTTGAATTAGGCGTGGTGATGCGATCAGCACTTTTTAGTGTTATATTTGGGGACGGTGTCTGGATGCAGGGATGCATCTCTTAATCTGTCCAAAAGTCAGACTGCCTATGAGACTAGACTGACTCGGTCATGGTGTTATTTAAAACACATATGTATTAAAATATCTGCAGCACCAGCCAAGGCTGGTTGGGTAGTTTGTCTGCATCTTACATGGCACATGACAATTGTATTTCTGTTTTGGTCTACAGTTTGCTCTCACAGCATCTGCTTTTAGAAATGCCCCTGAATTCTTCCTGTTTTGTTTCGCCTCTGTCTGGTTTTTATGCACTGGAATTTCCATTTAGAGAAAAATAATGAACTTTAACAGTGAACCTTAAAGGAACTGCTGCTGCTATTCGGTCAGCTCTGGCATGTAGGGCATCAGTCGTGCCTTACATTTACCAGCTATCTATCTCTGTGTGATTGTGCGTGTGTGTGAGTGTGTGTTAACACTTGGAGTGTATTAAAGTGCATATTTCTTAAAGTGCTTCACAAGAGTGGACGCGAGATAGGGAACAGGTCCACCCCTCAGATAGATGGTTTCTATGGAAGCCACATACACACAGTCCTCAGACAGGCCAGAGAAGCTTCCACAAGGTCAAGATATAGTGACACTGACCAGAGCTATAAAAATGTGAGCCTGATCCTTTCTGCCCATATTGTACACCTCACTGTCAGCATCCACCTTAAATAAAAACCCTCAGACACTGTAACCCTGACATTTATCATTAATCTGATGTTAAATGCTCAGGGAGAACAACTGCAGCAGGAGTGTTGGATGCACTCCACTCACTAATTGTATTCCAGTTACTGATTTCTAAAAGTGGCTATATTCAAAATTTTTATAATAGCAATTGATCAAATGACTAAGTGTAATGTAAAAAGGGGTTTGTGTGTAGTGACAAACACAACTCTGCAGTTCTCCTCAGCTCTACGGAGCTTTATAGCTTCTTTCAACACATTGTTTTGGTTCACTCTCACCTATCTCACAGAGTTGCTTTTGGCCGCAGCAGGCAGCTGCTTTCAGTGAAAAACCTCTAAAAAGAAATTGTTTTTTGACATTTATCAGCTAAAGAGCCACATCTTTCCCTCAGGAGTTAGTGAAGACCAAAACAGAGCTAAAAGCAGAGTGAACATGGACTTACATTTGTCAGATGGCCAGAAACACAACTCCAATTGAATGACAATTTTGCTCCGTATCTGTTGTATGTGTAAATAAGCATCCGTTTCACCATATCAACTTATAAGGTGATAATAAAAAAAAAATCGATTATTGCACGTTTAAATAAAAGAACCACTCAAAGGATATGAAATTGTTATCTATCATCTATCTAGCTAGCTATTTCTCTGTCTGTCTGTTTCTGTGTGCTCTCCCAAGTGACTAAGCAAATTATCTATCTATCTATTCTTCTAATTAGCATTTTTGTTGCCAAATTATCTATGGGCTGAGCCTTTCTTCTGACATCACTTCCGGGCCATTTCCCATGGGAACGCAGGAATGACAGAATAGTTCCTAGCCATATCGGTGTAGAAAATCACAACTTTTCATTTTCAGTTGGTCTTAGCACACGATGTAACTACAAAAGAGTCAAGTAGTTTTAAATAGGAAAAATACTGAAAGTGTCTTTGGTTATTTTTGAACGAGATGCTAATGGTCTAATACGATTCAATGATGTAAGCTAAGCAATGCTACCGCCAGATACAAAGATCGGCTGAATGGATTCAAAAATGGTAAAACACAACTATTTAACACTAGGGGATTTGGAAAATGAGCCTATTTTCAAAAAAAGTGGTCTATTCCTTAACAGGCAATATAGGGAGCGAAAACCCTGCTGTTTATTCTGGCATCATGTTTGCAAAAATGATCACAGTCGTGTCCATATATGATAAGTCAATATCGTAACAGGCGATTATTACATATCGAATATATCATACGATGAGTTGATAACGTAATTATTGTGACTAAACATATACATATTATATACAGACAAACCCAATGCTGTGCTACATTTTGTATAAATAATGTTTTAGGAATTTTTTTAGGTTTGCATCCATACACCTTACTCTTAAACAATGCAGTTCACATAAACAAGAGCCAAGATCTTTTTTTTGTCTTGCTCTTTTTGTTTGATTTTTTGTGTTGCCATGTTTGTAAGAGTCGGGACCAGCAGTGTTGACCCCGTAACCTCTCGGCAGGTATCTGTGACGCAGGACGAAGTCTGGTCAGGTGGGATTGATGAAAGACGTGGGTGGAGCACAACAATCAAAGAAAAACAGATAAGAATTCAAAGTGACCAGAGAGAGGCTGGTTTATGACAGGATTTTCACAAGCGGTGACATCACTGTGTGGGAAAGTAACTTCATGTCTTTTCTTATCTGTCTTCGACCTCAGAGGCATCATGATCGTGCGCACACAGTGAAGGTCACATCAAACCACAGCAGAGTCACCCTGTGGCCCATTTTCCAACTGCACCCTCATCAACACCTGCATGTGCACATGTTTCATGCATATTCGTGTACAGAGACTCAGGCCAACGTACACAGCCCTGCACAGTAGATTTCACAAAGTTGGAAGTTATGAAGGAAGCCTGACCAAGATTGTGGCAGCGCAGGAAGGAAGTGGAACACACCCCTGGATCTGAACGGGAAGCAGCCAGGAAAAGAGGACTGACAGGACACACACACTCGCACACATTCACAGAGTTACTGCTCCATGGTTATCAGCTTGAAAACTGACCATGACATAAATTTATGAAGTGCCTTAATAGAAAGGCAGTGTGAACTTAGCTTTCCAAATCATCATTCCCATTAGCTTGTCATTTAAGATTCGCTAGGCAAAAATAGTCTCTGCAAGTCTGAAAAATGAGTTGATCTGGTAACTGAAGGTGAGACAACAGAACATTATAGCAAGATTGTAGAAAAACAAAGATAACCCCTACGGGGGGAAGTTTATTTTTTCACAGTGGTGTATCTGAAAATGCATTCATGCAATATTAATAAACAACAATAATTCCTACGTTATCAACAATGTACCATATTGGGTGGTATTATATTCAAGGAAAAGAAAATTATGTATTTACAACATCAGACTTTTTTTTTTTTAAATGGAGATAATACCGGTATAACACTGGCTGCTTCAGAGACGGTTGCATTATGGGTTGTTTGTAGCCTCAATGTTGCTGGGCTAGTAAGTTTCTGCAAGTCTTTTTGTAGTGTGCTTTAGCGGTGTGTGTAACTCAGTTAAAGTCCAGTTTAACCTACAGTGTCTGATGGGTTATGTAACTTTTTCTGCTGCCACCGACAAAATAAATTCCTGAGTAGTAAAAACAAGCCAAATGTCCAAATGTCCTAACAGCCAGAGAAAATCATCCCAACCGCTTCTCACAGGACAGCGTGTGAGTATGTGGCTGAAAGAGAAGCTGCACAAATCTGAGATTTACATTCTGCTTTAATGGAAGGAATTAATGTTTCACTTAACGAAAGACAAGACTTCAAGGATGATCTTCATCTTATCCATGGACTAATAGTACCTCGGGGAAACTCTTCAAATAGGTATTTTTATAAAAACAGGTACTGAAAAGGGTGCGTCATCTTTTCAAAATGATGCCAAGAACATTGACACTGACTTATGTTATGTTTAACGGTGTTTTTTCTTCAATATATCCCTTTTTTTTTTTTGGTTTACAATTTCTCGTTAATAATTATACCACCAGTCTATTTACATCTGTTAACATAGCAACCAATTTCTTACTTGTTACCACAGTCTTCACAGTCTGTTGACAAATATATTAAAGTCAAGATGACATAGATATCTGGCTATAATATTTTAATCAATATGACTAACACCATCACAGGCTGACTAAAATACAAGACAGTATAGAAAAATAGTCAGGATGACGAATAACTGCAATAGATGACAAGTTGAGAATCGATGAATTGCTGACAAGAGTGTCCTCTATTTACATTTTTTTGGTGTTCTGTATTAGTTAGACTGGATTTACTGGACTCAAAGCCTGAGGAGACAAGACAACACATGCACACACAGCTGCACAGAGTTCCTCAACAATGACCTGCAGGTCTACAATACATGTTTTCAGAGAACAGAAGCACACACACACAGACACACACACCAGTTAAATAAGCAGAGTAAGAGAAGGGTTGCCTGGGGTCTAGGTGGGGTGCTGTTTCTCACAGGCATGTTAATGGACATGTCACCATAGCTGCTCCCAATATTCCTCCGCTTTCCTCTGCAGGGTCAACAGAACATCATGTCCCCTCAGGAAAAGGCCTGGTCTGTGTGTGTAAGCGTGTGTTTGTGTGTACTGTATGTGTGTGTGTGTGTGTGTGTGTGTGTCACTTAACTGTCACCTGGACACCCTGCTGCGCTGCACAGTCAGTAATGATGAGCTAGTTTCATCAGACACAAACAAACAAACACCTAAACATGTGGCTCATTAATTCCACATAGCAGCAGGAGTGTTTTAGAACTTCATGTCAAATGCACTGAGGTTGCTGAGCAAAGAGAGCTGATAGATGCGGCGTGAATTATCATGCACTCGTGTTATGCAACAATTCTCAAACTTCAGGACCTAAGACTGAAAGGACTCGTTTATAAACTGCGTCAGATTGCATATTTCATCATGAGATGGTAAAGTGAAAGCTGTTATCCTGACAGCAAAATTGTTCTTGGTCATGTAGCTCGTTTTACTGTGACCGTAAATGTAATAGATATAACTCAGAGCAAAGGGATGTACAGTAGATGTTCTTGTGCATCAGTGGCACCTAAAACAATCAGACACATTTACATTTAGCAGAGGCTTTTATCCAAAGCGACTTACACATGAGAACATTCACAAACCAAAGACGCAGCGTCAGGAGCATTTTGGGGTTCAGTATCTTGCTCAAGGATACTTCGACACATGGCTGGGGGATCGAACCTTCAACCTTCCGATTGGCAGGCGACCACTCTGCCACCAAGCTACAGCAACCACAGCTTACCTTGAGCGTGAAAGTTAATTCTCAACCATGTAAAACTGTATTTTGCCCTTTTTTCCTGCCTGTATCTCTACTATCACAATTCAATAAAAGAAAAATGTTAAAAAAGTAACTTTTAGTTTAGAGTTCAAAACTGAGTGAGATGTGATTGAAAGCTCCAGAAAAAGCCAGAAAGTGGACCTGGTGTTAGGATTTTTACGATTGTTAAACACAGTATCCTACTTTGCTTCCTTCAAGGAGAGTGAGCAATCTGATTATTTGGGGTATTTACTGTATTTATGCATTTATGTGTGTATCATAAAAAGACATGACTCTAAGAACCATCAGTGGTGGCCTTAAGGTGTCAGTATACAATCAAAGTGGTTGTCGGATGGTCAAACAGCATCTGAAACGCTCTCCTCCCATACCTTTCCAATGTTGGAATTGGTGCATTGTGACAACATTGTGCAGAGGTGAGAAAGCAAGAAGGCTTGAAAAATGAAGGCTTGAGCTCTCTCAAGCAACTGCTTCTGTCACTTTTCATGTGTAAAACCGGACACTTTTGCCTGCAGACGTGGTCAGATGACACTTCGTGCAAACTAGTTTGTTTCGAGCAAACTAATACAACCCG
This sequence comes from Coreoperca whiteheadi, assembly GCA_011952105.1. Taxonomy (NCBI): domain Eukaryota; kingdom Metazoa; phylum Chordata; class Actinopteri; order Centrarchiformes; family Sinipercidae; genus Coreoperca; species Coreoperca whiteheadi. The sequence continues at coordinate 16,481,397 of CM022481.1, read as the reverse complement.
ATTATCTGTTAGCACACACAAAAACTTAAAAGACTAAAAGACAGAATTATAATGGTTTTGGGAGGCCACTGTAGAAGTTTCCACTTAGGTCTGTTTACTCCTCAATAACATATGAACAGCAGCCATTTGATTACATCATCAAATTGTGACAGAAGCAGCCTCACAGCTTCTATATTCTCAGATTGATTTATATCAAAGTTAAAAAAAACAAACACTTTGAGGGCACAGAAGACAAAAACAAGCCACCGATGCCAAAAGGTGAAGGTCTTTAAAATGACTTCAACGTGTGTGTGTGTGTGTGCACGCGAGAGAGAAAAAAAAAAGTGTATCTGTGTGGCTAATATTTTCCTGATCTCTGCTGCGTAGGGGCCTTGTCTAAAGCAGCTGCACGGGCTGTTGGCCAAAATAACCACTCCCACTCTATCCTCGCTAGCGCTGTCATTTCATTGTCTGTTCAGCATCTCCAAATGTGCTCATGTTTTTTTCTTCTCTAATTCCCAGTATTATCTCACCTCAGTCATCTCCCTGTCTGCCCGTTGTTCCTCTTTTCCTCAGACTATCTCTTCCTCTCTCCCTCTTGTCTTCCTTATGGAGACTACAGAGAGCGAAGCCACTTGACATTGATAAGGGAAAAACCTACATCAAAGGCAGACCCATCTGCTAATACAAGAAAAAACACACAAAGTCGAGAAGGGACACAGTCTCCACTGCCCAGTGCTTCTCCTGGGCGGCTCCACTCTTTGTTTGGTTTCTGGTCCTTCCCTTTTCCTTTCTCCATGTTTTTTGGCAGTTCCCACTGCAATATCAGTGTCCAGTGTGTTTCCATGACCCTAGATTCTTCACTGTCCATGTGTGTATTTTCCTGCCCCAAATATGTGTTAAGAGGAAATGCAAAAACATAAACTACAGGACGTATCAGTTTAGGCCAGTGTAGAATGTCACATTGGAGCGTCAGAGTATGGAAATAAACCCCCTGCAGCCTCCACTCTTACCCCAGGGTTACATAACATGGAGGGGCTGAGGTAGTGGTGGTGGTGGGCTGGGTCACATGACTCTTAGCAGGTTGCACCTCAGGTCATTTACCCTGGGAATACAGCTTATAACGTCAGCTGGCATCTATAGCTATATTGCTCACGTTGTATTTGGGTTTTAAAAACATCTTAGCGGTTAGCTGTAATCTGTATCAAACATTGAATTTTGGCACTGACTTCACTCCTATATGTTAACTCTATCATCAGAACTAATGAATATTTATTCACTTGCATTGTATTGCCCCTGTTCATGAAATTTAAGTCTTGTCAAATGCATAACTAAAGCACTATTTCCAGGCAAGGAGAAAAATTAAAAGTCTGTCTCTGGCACCGACTAGGGTTGGACATAAAGTGTTTTTGGGGGGTTCTGGTGTTCGCAGCTAACAACCACAAGATTTATGGTTTTACTTTAAAACAGAAAGGCACTTACTGATATTTCATATCAGGGAGGAAGAGCTGGTTTCACATTTCTCAACATCTTCAGACAGTTAAATACCAAGTTTTAACACTTGCACTGAAGCTAAACCACTCACTGGCCTGATTGTTCCAAGCCTATACCAATTTCTTTGTGACTATATAATGATCACCATTAAAAATCTTCCCAACTCCAGCTGTTGCAGGGGTAGTCAATCATTAAATGTCAGAAACCACAAGAAAATCAAATCTCCCCAATAAGTATGTATCAAATCCAACTTTTCTGGCCCTTCAAATATGTTTATGATACCATGACAACTAAAATAATTAAATGTAATTCAACTTAATTTAGCATGTGTGCCTCAAAGCATGCCATTTAAGGTACTACACTAGGGCTGAAACTAGCACTTATTTTCAGCTCTATAGTACACCCATATCACACAACATATGAAGAGGACTAATCTCTAACAAACAGATCTGAATGCAGAATCTTTAGGCAAGGGACTAGATTTTTGTATCATAAGGGTTCTGGTTTCCATTTGTAGTTCATTCAACCTCATGTATGCGTGTGAAGGTGTAGGTCCACCATATCAGCCTTTCGGGGTGAGAGAGGAAGAACTTCTTGGCCTTCGCCCATCTCCCATGCCCCCTGTTTCCTGCTCCACCCCCCCGGCCGGCCCGAGGATTAGCTGGTGGTCACCCCACTCAGCCTATTCTCTCTCCTCTGTGTGTCTCTCCCTGTCCCTCACAGCTCTGCCACCTCAGCATTTGGGCTGTTTGGACAGGAAAGCCCTCCACCAGCTGCCTACAATAACAAGCCAACCTTAGTCACTGTCAGTGAGTGTGCGAGTTGCTCTCAAAGTGTGCATGTGTGTATGTGAGAAGGTGGGGGGGGGGGCTTCTGTGTGGGGAGAAGAAAAGCTAGCTGGGTGTTAAAAAGATGAAGTAAGAGTGAAAGTAATAAAGTGAGAACATGTAATTGATGTGTGAAATGAGATATTAAAATATCCAAGATCTGAGAGAGAGAACACATGACACAACAGATGATTGTTAACATGGGACATTAGCCAGAGAAGAATAAAGCCTGGATCCCACCGGGCATGGCTGCGTCGTGTTCCGGCTGCGACGCGGCCGCTGATCGTGGCCATTCTAGACAATACTTGTGATCCCACCAGACATGCCGCAGCGCGTCCCCGAACTGGCTCTCCACTCTGCTCCGTGATGAATACAGGCCGAGTCTATTTTTGACAGAAGCCGCGTCAAGCAGCACAGAGCAGATGAACCAGGCAGGAAGTCTGACACAGAACGGCATAGAGAACCCAGTCAATTTTCACAATAAAACACTCTGTGCAGACTCCTTGTCGTAGATATCAACAAAAAACACAACTTAAACACAAATAGAAACCCTACCTTACTTACCCACAGTAGAAGCACAAAAGTCAAGGAAAAGAGGACCAAGTGAACAACGTTGGGCAGGCAAAAGGCTCTGCTTCTGAAACCCTCCCTGTGGGCTCAGAAGCTGCTTGGATAACGGAACAAAACTGCTCGCAGACGCGAAGTTCCTCCACCACAGGCAGTCAACTAAGAGTGTAATCACACTAATAGTTAGTTTTCAGTACAATTAACTGGATTGTTCTATGTGGTTTGTTCAGGTCCCAACTGCCCAGTTACAAGTAAACAAGGAGTTCTTGGCAGTAAGGAGGATTAAAAACCAGTGCAAATCCAATCCCTGTAGATTTACATAATCATGATATAGTCTGCCATCATGTTTTCTGGTGTTCATAGTAGGTAAAAACACACGATGAAATAACTGAATATGAAAGTCAGTCCAAACTGCACGTTGTCTACCAAAAATGTGTCATGCATTATTATCCAAGCAAAACTAATTCTGGCTATAAGATGTCACATTAAACCCTGATTTTGAAGTGGTTTCATGTAGAGCTGGTGCATTTCTGCAGGAACTCAATCTTTCAGGTGTCTCAGTGCTATAATCGGGTGGCACTAAAAGTAATATTCCAGCAATTTAATTGCATTTACATGAAGTTGGGGGACTTGTACAGCTGTTTTCACTGGCTCAAGAGTAAGGCCTCAGTATGCTTGAAACAAAGTGCTTGTCGGATCATCTAGCAGCATCTGAAACCAGCCAGTTCTTGGAGAGAGATCGTTGGGACAGCGTGATGCAGCCAGAGGAGGCTATGATGGAAGACTTTTTGCCAGTGTTGCCATTAGGAACAGGTATAAAAACCTCTGCGCTGTAGACATGTCCAAGTTTGTTTGAAGCATACTAAAGTCTGCACTCCATGTGACTAGCAAATTGACTTTGGCACATAAAGTCATTTAAAATTGAATGGCATTGTTTTTACCCACCCTAACATACCAAAGTAGATGCTCCTAGGTGAGATATAACCATCTTCTGAGGCACTGACACAGCTTCCCATTTGGTGCATGTACTGTAACTGGAGGCTACAGTAGATATCACACACAGCTGTTGAAACCTTGGAGGAACTTTCCCCTGTGGGCTCAAAAGACCTCTTACCCACTCTTTCTACTTCCTGTGCGGGGTAGCACACTCTGAGCCTCACCTCCTGTAAAAGTTGTAGCTTTTTCAGCATCAATTTTTCTTCTTTAAATCAATACACCTTCTTCTCTCCTTCTCATACAGCTATCACTTAGCTATCATTAAGTTATCATTTATTTTTGTAACTGTCTAACCAATTGTTCACGGTTGTGTATTTTCCCCCTGCCTCGCCCACTGTTCCCTCTGTGAAGTAGTGACATTGGAAAGAGTGGCGGTGGTGAGCTTGGCAAAACTGGTTTGTGCAAATCTGCCCACCTGCCCACTTCATCAACCACCACCCTGCAGAGCAAAACCCCTCTGTTATTACAAGGGGCTTTGTGCGGCGAGGCCATAGCCATATAGCTCACAATGACAGATGAACTAGTTTGAACCAGTAAGGACTGTGGGCTCGAGCCAATAAACACCACACAGACCTCATACGGTACTCACAAATCTCCTCACACGCACAATCACATAAATATACAGTTTATCATGCACCCCATGTTGTACACAGTGACACGACTGCTGTTGCTGGGATTTAAATAGTTGTTTTCCATGGCAGAGTCAGTTGCACATTCACAAACACACACACATGGGAGCGATTTGGCCCAAAGACTGCACATTTCACACGAGCTTGTTGCACGACAGCTTCATGAATGGTTTACCAGTTAGCTTATACAAGTGTACAGCTCTGCGTCTGTTTGCATACATACTTTTATGAATGTATAACTGTGACTTATGTATGCACCATTCTGTTAAGTGCTGTAACCTTTCAAATCTGAGTAAACTGACCGAGAGTCAGGAAGAACATCCAGTACAGAGAGCAGGAACGTTCACGTACTTTGTGTACCCACATAGAAACCGAGACTGTGTATGTTCAATGTGGTTTGTGTTCAGCAGATGATTTATGTAGTAGCTTTATGGAAGGGACAGATCAGCTGAGTTCTGATTTGTAGGGCGATACCCCTGCACACAGAGAAACAAGACATCCATAAGGTCTTGCAATTATTTGTTTATATTAAATTTGTTGCCATGAAAATGTGTCCAGAAAGGAAAATGAGACACATGGAGCTACATTATACCTTAGCACAACAAGCCTGAACATGTAAAAGAAGTCTCCTGTAGGGGATGACGAGCAGTTGAATGAAATATAATATATATATAAAAAACACATGCACACTGCCACCGACACACACACATTGTATCACTTGTTTACTCATCTGTGAGTCGTGTGTATTGTGCAATATCTCAGATATGAGTTACATGACTTTGACACAATACTGGGCGAAAATAATGCATTCACACGTCAAAATGAGTAATTGGTCAAAGGGGGAAACTAAAGCTGAGAACAAGGTGACATATTATTTATTCATAGGTAATTAGTGGTTCACTTAACCTCTCCCCCAAATCAGTTTTCTAAACAAAACATAACTAGGTACGGCAGGTCTGTCAAGCTTTGGAGTTGTCCCAACATGCTATAGAAGTGTGCATGGGGCAATAGTAAGAGTGATTCTCCGTAAACAAAAAGTCTGGAAGGTGGTGTCATTTATTTATTTTTTTGCCTTTCCAAAAACACAAAGATTCCAGTATAATGAGTGAATTAAAGAGTGTGTTCATCTCCTCTAATGTAAGCCACTACTAACAGTAGTCTTTTTCTACATCATTAGAGTGCTGATTTAGCATGATATCACTTATATAGGTAGCCATCATATCCTCACCCCCTTTGCGGGATTATTTTAAAACAAGTGAGCCATAAACATTAAAAGTCAGCCGGTTTCAAACCAACTCGTGAAATGAATGTTAATTAGCTAACTGGCTACAGCTGATAAAATCTGCCAGAGAGGGTTGTCATTTCAGCTGCCAAAATCAACAGTCGCCAGAAGCTACTTCTCTCTCTACTTCAGAGTAAAAAGGTAATTTTGTCCCAGTTATTGTAAACGGACTACACACTGAGCCACTGTGGAAGAGGCAGATTTAGATAACGTAGCAGAACAGAATACAGTTTTCATTTTTCTATTTAAAATATGTAAAAGCATTACAAGTAATCAGTTTTATACCCAACCCTCATGCAAGCACACAAACACCCTGGCATACCATAAGCTTAGGCCATCAAACAGCTTGCATGCTCAAAACTATTAGTGCCTATTGCTGTAGCTCAAGCCTAATCAGTAGGCTATTTATTTGAAATAACAGTATGTCTTCCTCTTTTTCTATCACTTTGTTTGTGCAGAGAGCAGATGAACAAGGAGAGCTCTGTTCTGGCAGCCTGAACATCAACAAGAGAGCAGATGATATAAGTACAGCAACCTGAAGAGTGAAGACAAACAAATGTGACATGTGAGGAGAGGGGCGTCGTGACATTAAGGGGACATCTGGTGGTACAACAACATGCATTTTATCAGTACTGGTTCCTGGACACCCCCCTGCTTTTGTCACATGATGCTCAGAGGCGAGTATGTACGAAAGTAACCCTAGCCTTTTCCTCAAGCTAGCTCAGGGGTAACTAATGCCTCTGAGCACACCCAGACACTCTTCTTCAAACACACACACATGGTGAGATGGCAAACGAGGAGTCGATGGCACTGCTATGCTCTCAGCTTTCATAACTAGCACAAATCCCTGGCCTTGACCCTGCTAATAAACACACTTTTTTTTTTCAATACAGCATACGCACACAGAAAGTGTAGCAAGCAGTGTTCAAACACACCTGTATTGAAACTATGACATCTTCGGTACCTTTGACTTCTGTCAGCCCTGGGAACTGCAGTCAAAGGGCAGTAATCTTCTTAGCCTGCAGTGCATGACCCAGCTGTACTCATGTGAGGAGAATGAAATGTCTAGGAAAGTATTTTCTATACCAGAGATAATAACCATACAAAAATCCCAAATTCCTGTATGGGATTCTTTTCTAATCGATGCTGATATATTGTGTATCAGAACTATTTTTGACCTGAACAGAAAAGTGAAGATTTAAGTAATTTATACAACAAAAAATATCAAATATTCCTGTCCTGATTCATGTCTGGATTTTCTGCTTGTCTCTGTTTTACATAATTGTAAATTGGATCCTTTAGGGTTTTAAACTGCTGGACAATTTAAAAAACCTCACATGTGCCCAGGGGGAAATTGTGATGTGCATTTTTCTCTGCTTTCTCTCATGAGTATCTCACTCATGGCATCTGGGATTAGAAAGCAACAACTCTCCTGACGCAGAGCATACCGTTACTGGCTGGTGTGCTTCAACTTCAGAGAGTGACCCGATACGTTCCATACCTGTCAGAACGCAGTATGTCGCATGTGACGAATTACATGCATGCTTCACCCGTGAGACAGCGTCCATGTCTGTCAAATATGAAAAACATGAGTGACTTAGCTGCTGTTGATGATAAACTGTCTTTGTAGCATGCAAAGGAAAGGCCTGCCGGCAGAAACATGTTGGTGTGATTAACAGAGATAAAGTTGTCGATTTTCCTCTATCACAACAAAGCTTACATGTAGTTTTTGGTTAACTTTCTCGGAATTTGGCTCATAAATGGTGCTGACTAAATTAGGTAAGCCTGGTTGTGATTTTAAGGGGGCTCACCACAAACACAAACACAGAGAGAAAGAAGCAAACAAACATCCTAGTTTCCTAGAAGTTTTTGAACAAGCTCCAAGGAATGTTTTCCAGAGTGTACATGTAACTCCCCTTCCTCCCAAATCTTTTCCCTTCAGTTTCTGCACAATCAAACTCCCCCACCCGCCGCCAACCCCATCGCAATCACAACCCAACCCCAATATCCCCTTCCTCCAACCACCCCACCCTCTCGCTTTCTGGCTGCACATAAACAGATTCTAGAGGTGTGTTTCCTCTCAGCCAATAGCAGCCCTCTCAAGCTGTGCATCTGGGCCAATCACAGCAGCCGGTGAGAGCAGCTGTCTCTCCTTCTGCTAACGGCAGTTGTTGTTTTGCTGCTCTCTGTGTTTTCTGCGAGTCTTCACAGTGATGGATGCAGGGAATAAAGAGGAGGTCAGGTCAGGCATTAATAAGCTTCGAGTGCTTGCCCACAATTAGGTGGGGGCTAATCCCAAATTCACAAGTGTGAGCACACACACACACACACACACACACACACACACACTCACATGCTCTTTATCTATCTCTCTCCCTCCTTCAAACGCACACAGACCAGACTTTGTTTCTTGCACATAAACATCATTCACATCCTCTCTCTCCCTCCCACACACACAGACACACACACACAGCCCACAGTTGTTGGTTATATCTGGTTAGAGGGTGTGGAGAACTGGCAAAGGGGAAAGACTGTCTCCTCAGTACAAACAGGACACCTGTCAAACCAGTCAACAAAAGGCACTAACACAGATAATTATGCACAAATCAGCACAAAATAAGTTCAAAATAAGCTGACTGAGTGAAAAGTAGTTCTCGTTTTTATAAGAACATTTGCAAACGATCTCAGGATATCAAAAGTACAAGTAGTTTTAGAATATGGAAAGTTTTTGCGTTTTCAAACAGCACAAGAGATTTTAAATAAATATGTACTACAGGCCTTACTCAGACAGTCACGAGCAATCTGTAGAAGGAAAACATTCATGACTTGTTTTTCTCACTCTTCCCCCCTCCCTCTTATAGTCAAATGTATGCAATGGGGTTGTATTGCACAATGAAGCAACCAGAGAGTTGTTTGCAACTGCTAGTGTGAACGTCTCAAAAGAAAGAGAAGTGTAACCGCTCAGACCTCCTCTGATATCAGCAGGTGATAAAAAGTGCGACTGGTTAGCAAAAAGTATTGTTGTGTGGTGACTGCAAAGGGCCACATCAAATCGGACGTGAAAACCAACTCGTGAGCTCTGAAGATCTGACACGAACGCTCCACTATCGGTTTAGTTTTTCTTCTTCTTACGTATATAGTGAGGGAAAACTTCTGACAAGGGAGTGATGACAGCATGTTTGGACGAACATCTCGGGATGGTCACCTTCACACGCTTGCGTTCAGAAACATGCGGACACTCGTGGTATTTCACAGAGGTTCCTTGGTTAAACAACAGACACTGATCTTTTATACTTCTTCACCCATACACAACCAAGCCCTGCTGACCCATATTCCTATGTGAGGAACGACAGGATAAGTCGCTGCTACAACGCGCCACACAAAACAAGCTTTGACCCACAGAAGAGGAAAAAGCTTTCAACCGTAATATAAGAAGCCTAATTGATGCACAAGAAGTTAATGATACATTTTTCATTTGCCGTTTTTCCTAGTAGGCAGAATAACAAGCCAAAAATGGTTAGTGAGCAGCTCGTCACACATCACACTATACAATTAATTAGTTAAGTTCGGTTCATTTTACAAATTCATTTTCAAGCATGAATGGATCCTAGCGCTGCAACAAATTGTTATTCTTTTAAGTGACTCTTGTATTGATTTTTCTTTTTAACTAGACGATTAACTAAAGCACAACTGATACTGGAAAATAAGACAACAAACTTAAACTGCTTTCAGCACTAGGCAGTGCATGCTAGTTATTTGTTTAAGAAAGCAGCCTTCTGAGTGAATTTGCATACTCATACTGGTGCATAATCGGTGCACAATCCACAAAGAAAATGTCTAATTTCATTCCAGCTCAAAAATTTTATATATTGGCTGCCATATTGGTGATCGGTGAATGTTTCTCCTCTAAAATTGGTATCAGGTCTCAAACATCCTGTATCGCTCGGGCTCTATACTTGAAGGTTAAAAAAATCTGTCAGTGCAATAAAGGCCGATATTCATGAACAAAAGAAAAACATTTTAATAAGGATCACTCAAATTTGGTTATGCAAGAATTGTGACCAGGATATGAACCTAGCGGGTCATTTTACATAAAAAAATAACCTTGCCACGGTTTCTACATTACCACCAACATTGTATTTAGTTTAGTTATCAATATGGAATGTGGAACACAATCTAAACAAGCCAATGTCTGTGCAGCTTTGTATTTTATTAAAATATCAATGCTGGTGTCTTTTCAGCCAGACACCTTCCTAATAGCATGAGTAGGGATTTATTTATATTACAACAATCAATACAATGACCTAATTGCACACCCACTGTCATATCTTTGGCATTCCTGTGCTGCAAAATGCTTATCGGCAGACATATTTGCTGATACTGCTGTATCTGTGAAAAGCTAATATCGGCTGACCAATTTTTACTCTTAAGTTTTAACACATTAAAAAATGTGGAAAATACCAACTGCAATTTCTAAGCCCAAGATGACCTCCTCGAATGGTTTTTTTTGTTTTGACCAACCATACAAAACCCAAAGATTTTTAATTTACAATGTAAGACAATTGAATATGTAAGAAAATCATCACACTGGAGAAGCTGGAAACAAAAAATGTCCACCATTTTCACTTAAGCAACTTTAAAAATTCATTAATGATTGAAATTGGTGCAAAACAGTTAATCAACTAATCTTTTCAGGACACCACCCTATATTTCCACTTTTAACTATAATGACAGTAAATTATGACAAAAATGTCAAATTCTTCGCCACACAGCTACGTAGGTCCTCATGTTTGGATGCACAGCTGTTCAACAGCTAAAGCACGCGAACACTTTTTTCAGTCAGGTTTTTAGACCTGAGCTTCAAGTCGTTTTTTTGTCTGAAACAGTACCATCAGCAGTGACCGTGCACGAGTTGACTAAAAACAACAAATCTGCAACAAAACCTCTTCCATCCAAATAAAAGCAGACATTAAAAATACATGCAGGTAGAGGCACACTTGTGATAATTGGCTTAGTATACCTAGGAAAGCACACAAGCAATAATGGCCAAACAAAGAGAACGGTGTGGAGTTTGCTGCAAGGCAACTACAAAGGAAAATAACCAAAGTGCCCAAAGGAAGTTAAGCAAACACAGAACTGACAAAAAGAAAATGACAGATGGGCAATACAGCCACTGAGAGGGGAACACTGTTTTTGTGTTAACATGTTTGATTACTTGTAAAGTCCACTAAATGACATGTAAAGAATGGGAAGAATTGCCTCATCTATACACCAACCTATCCAACTACTCAGATAATTCTAACTTGAAGGCCAGTTTAGTTGGACTGCAACGTCAGAGAGCAGCTGTAGCATTTAACCTCAATAAATGTTAGTCTAGCTAATTATAAGATAAAAAATCTGCTGCTTCAGACTAATGTGACAATGCCTTGACTCGTTAATTTATTCCTTGGTCACTGGCTGGACACAAGCTGGACTGTGTTGCATAAGTTACCGAACATCACTTTTTAGCTTTCTCTCCTGACATCACACCATGCCCTGTGCTGTGTACAATTTAAGCCAAAGGGTCCTAATAGTGTTCCTTTCTTCAACCTCCCTCTTTCCTGACATCAATTGATGAGAGTGAGCGAATGGGCCACTGACACTCGCTTAAAACAATCCAATGAACGGCAGAGAGCATGTCGCTGATTGATATCCTGAGGGGAGCTCTTTTCTGAATAAGCTCAAGGGGATCTGTTCTTACAGCAGATATGGACTCCTTCTCTCCATGTCTGAGATTAAGGTTTGATGTTGGGGAAAGCTCATATTAGTTCAGGGCTTAGAGATATTTACCAGGATGTTATCCCCAGCGGTGAAAAAGAGGGAAGGAGAAAAAAAACGAGCTGACTGAGTGACTCATATACTTTTTTTTGTATATTTTGTGTTGGTTGGTTGGTTGCCAAACTTTACATGCCTGGTTTCCTAAGGGCCTCAGAGTGTTTACTCCAACATGACTAGAAACCTACAGAGGAACAGACAAGGTGTGGCAACCTGCCAACAAAGACTATTCAGGAACCAGATGGAGATGTTGTTTTTGTCTCTCTCACCATCGATCTCCCTATGGCCTAGATACTTCTGTTCTCTCAAGAGTTTAGCCAAGCTTGGCCCCTACTATTCTTGAACTTCTAAGCTCACTACAAGTCAAGTCAAAATATTAAAAAACAAAAATACAGTACTGGGATTATCTTCCCTACATTTCCCTGTACTGGAGCCTTTTATTCCCACTAATGTGTAAAATCTAGCCTTGTTTTGTCAAGATTCTTTTCTGCAGCCTGACATATCTTCTTTTTGCTACTTTCTTTGCTGTCTCATTGCATGCTTCCCTCCACCTCATTCCTCTCCCCTATTTACTCTCTTTTCTGGATTTTTCTCCCTATACCTTACTGTACCCGTTCATTTTCTCTCTCCTGCTCCTTAAACAATGGATTGCATTGTTTCCAAATATTTCTACTTGTTTAGATCTCTGTCTAATGCGCTCTTTGGCCTCAGAGATTATACTTGGTATTTTCAACGAGGGGCTCATTCTTACTTTTAATCACCATTAGCAGAGACATACTGCAAGCTCACAGTAAGCCTACACACCCTGGCTGAACTGCTCTCTTGAAGGCATTGTGCCCGTTATGTATTATCTGATTTAACAGAACCTGCAAGACCACATAGAGGACCTGGTTTCTATACATATCTATATGTTGTTTACCGGGCCTCCAAACAGACTTCCACACTGCCACAGACCCTACAAAGTTAAAGAATAATCATCAGAAAAGTCACTGGTCATTTCCAGCAGTTATTTTTTAATCATCCTGTAACTGGACTAATTTCTTCTGAATTACAGTTGAGTTTTCCTGTTTTACTGGAGACCCTTTGCAGTACTCTTTATTACTCTTGGGAGTGTCTGAACTCAATTTTGACTACTGCCATAATTCAGCCATCTGACTCAATGACTACTACATTTTCAGCAGGTAAGAAAACATGTTATGAAGCAATCTATTAAGTAAACAAAGGATTGCATCTATCTATAACAACATTCAATGTTACTTTAGTAACAGGAACAATGTGCAGCCCCATCCATCAAAATCAAAGAGCCTGAAATGTTTCGGTGGTCCAATGAAAGGCCTCTGTATGAAATCACTGACATTAACTTCACCTTCACTGAACTGCAGGAATCAAAGACACAAAACAACAATATAGGCAAAAAGCGTAACCAGAGCTTATGATTCTTGTTTTAAAGAACGTTGCTGCAGAAATAAGTCGGATTCTGAGTGAAAATCTGAGAGCAAAGCATTATTAGTCCAGCCACCTGATATTGCAGACTTTCTGGGTCATCCGGAAAGAGAAACAATCTGACTTTTGCTATGTTCTTCAGGTGGTAAAATGTATTTTAGTTGCATTTCATAGGTTAGAATCTCAAACAACCAAACCTCTTCACTGAGAATTTGTGAAAATGCAGTTAACCTTAAAACCAGCTTTTTGTGCACTGATGTCTATTATATATGTTTGTAATATTATGAAGGTGGCTAAAGCCAACATCTGGTATAATTTAGAAGGACGGGACAATCCCAATTATTGGTGCAAACAACAAAACACCGGTATTTTCCTACAAGGCTCATGAGTCAGAAGGGCTCAGCTTACAGAGGCCCGCATGACTACTTTGCAAGTTACATGATGTGTTCAATGAGCAGCTTCCAGCTTAAATTCCATCCGATTCCTGCAAAACAAGTCAGTAAAGTATGACAAAATGCTTACATGTACTACACTGCTATTAGATGATAGATGCTATTAAAATGTGGAGTTGTTAGGTAATGTGCTTGTGCTATCATAGCATACCAGGAGAGCTTAGTGTAGGGCGAGTGTGTGTGTGTGTGTGTGTGTGTGTGTGTGTGTGTCAGGGTGGGTGGCTGGCTGCACCCGGGGGTCTAATAAACCCACAAGGTTTGATGGATGACAACATGATGTAACGGTATCTCTTCCAATTACTGTGTTGGGACATGTAGTACAAGTGTGTGAGCGTTAGGAGGGTAAACAACTCTGTGCACTTGCTTTGCACCATTGAGCTGAAGTTTCCGTTCTTTATTCAGTCATGAACTTCAAAACCGTTGAACTGTTAAACAAAAAAAAAAAAGGGAACATCAGCATTTCCTTTTTTTGGACACGTGAGTCTTCTTTTAGTTAAGACACAAGACACAAGCATCTAAATGTGACCGAATCAACACAGACAGAAACCATATTGGTCTCAGTGAACACACGCACACAAACACCTTCGAGTTTCACTTACCACAGACAGACAGGCTACAGAAACACACAGACAGGCAGATATAGACGGGTGTGACAAAATAGAGGAGAGGCAGAGTGTGAAAAACATGCTTTACAGGCTGCATTCATCCCCCAATTATAGATAATCATCTTTAACACATTTGTGAACCAATTCTATTTGCATTTCTGACAGCCCTTCATTTTGTCCATATTGACTTTCACACACAGTATTTGGTTGATGCTGCTACACAGAGGGGCAATATATTGATGTAATATTCTTATAACTGTGCTAAACCACATATCATGGGGGGATTTTGGTTATTGTTATATCATGGAGTAGCTAAGATGTGTGTTTACCTGGTCTTAAAGGCCAAGTTAACAGTTAAACTTGCAATAAGATAATGTTTTTGGCCACTTGGGGGCAACAGAAACATTGACATATCATCACCTTTGAAGTTGATATGGTGAATTTAGTAACTATGGTAACTCATCCAGCAGTCACAGAGCAACATTATCATTCAGTTGGAGTCGTGTTTCAGCCCATCTGATGAATTTAAATCTAATGGTCACTCTCCTTTTACCTGTGTTTTTGGTCCAACTCCTGAGGGACATACCTGGCTCTTTAGCTACTAAATGCTCCACTATGTTCACCAACTAGTCGCTAATTGTGTCTGTCTGCTGTTTGGTGCTGAGCAGGTAGTGTATAGAGGGTTTTTAGAGCATTTTCGCTGAAAACAAGCTGCCTGCTGCGGCCGAAAACGATGCAGTAGAGGCGGTGAGAGTGATCCAAAACAGTAAAGTTGCGGACAACTTAAAAATTAACGGAAGTTTTCTATAAAGCTCCATAAAGCGTAGAGCTCCAGATTCAGGTGATAATTCTCACCCATTGATCACTAGCAACAAGCCCTTTCACATTGTCTTCACATTTTCATTTGATACAAAATTGTTGCCTATAGCCACTTTAAGTGACTTTTTTGCTTATTCAACTGTTAATATAAATTAGCAATTAATGCTGCTACCCATGTGATCACCAGGTCCACATGAGTAATAACCTTTCTTGAAAATATTATCACATTATACCCATATATATCATTATCAGGCATTTGGTCAAAAATGTTTTGTCAGTATCACCCAGCTGCACTTTACTGTCCATTTACTGTAGGATAAAAATGTATCAGTAGCAATTAATCTTTATCCTCAAAGTGTCTGGGTGGCCGGCGTGGTGGATCAGTATCATGGGTAGTATTTTGGCACAGTATCTGGTTACACTTACAAAACTAGAGGCTTCGTGACAGCTGGCTGCAACCTACAACCATAAATCCCATTAAGGTGAGTGTGGAAAATATAACTTATTTATAGTGAGTATCGTCCTGTAACGGACTATGTAATTAGATTTTTTTATTATGAACATATTTATAGCAGTAGGTAAGTGTGTGTTAACTACATCTTGTACATGTCTTTTTAGCCCCCCAATTTTAGGACAAGGTAGCAGGAAAGTTATCATGAAGATTAAGACATTGACTTTGGAGAAGGTGCTACTTGTGTGGCAAGCTGTCGTTTTTTTTGTGTGTCTGAATGAATTGTTTGTGTGTATTTGTGTTTGCAAATTTGCTTCCCTCAAATTGCACCTTGAGGGACGAATAAAGTAGTCTGCATTGAACTGAATTGAAGATAATGTTTTTTAATGGCAAAATGGTAGATTATTCTTGACTGGCAAAGTCAGTCACCTGACCTCAATCCAAATGAGTATGTGGTTCACTTGCTAAAGACCAGACTGAGGCCGAAAATTGGCAGACCAGCAAAGATACCGTGTTTCTACTGATGTCTGTGTGACACCAAATATTAAAATATTACTTTATTTAAGCGCACATTAACTTGTCTGCTTACTTTCTGTCCCCTAAAAGTGTAGACTATGTATAAAAAGTGCCACAAGTCTTATATTTCTTATTCGATGCAGACATAAATATACTCAAATTAAAAGGTGATCGTTGGCACTTAAACTCCACAGTCATTGTTTCATTTAAAATGTAATGTTCCTGAAAATAGAGCAAACACAGCACTAATATGTCACAGTCCTTAAACCTTCTGACTACAGTATATATGTTTTTGTAAATGTGTGTGTGACATGACACCAAATAACCTCCAACATGAAGGTACATGTCCAGATTTAGGGCAGACACATTGGTCAACATGAAGGAGTGTGTTTTCCTACCCTAAATAAACACTGTGAAGCAAAGCCACTTGTGCACATTTTTACAAACACTGCATGTCAATCACACATGAAGACACACACACTATCCCTCCGTGTCTCTACCACACACACATAAACACACACTTCGGCCTGGCTTTGGAGCCAAAGAGCTGAGGTCAGAGGTGAAAAACTGTGGGAATGCGCAGGTCCCATAGCGTGAAACTGTCCCGGTCCTGACAAACTGACCTGTAATATAAACAAGCACACATACATCAGCCCGGGACAATACCGCAGAGGAGAGAACACAATACCCAGCCTCAACCACTCCACACTGGGACTGAAACAATACCACACACACTGAAAAAACACCGTAGCCACCCCTAAGCCAACATGGCACTGGGCAAAGCTTGAAGCAACACCATTTGGTGAGCTGCACTACACAATGCCTGTAATGGGGAACAATCCATCAGGTGCTGACAAAGCTAAGTTCATGTCTCAAAGTGTGGGGTCTTTGCAAGATTGGATGAGGTGCACAGAGGAGAACAAGTCCTTGTGAGCAATCTAATCTGTTAGCAATTATAAATAAATTAATTAATCATTTGGTCTATGAAGTGTCAAAGCAATGAAAAATGTCCCTCACAATTTTCATTTCATTGGTCTAAAACCAAAAAATATTCAGTTTTCAATTATATACAACAGAGAAAAGAAGCAAATCCTCACATTACAGAGGCTAGATTCAGTAAATTTTTTGGCATTTTTGCTCGACTTAGAACAATAAATCGATCATCAAAACTGATGACAAATAATTTTCGGTTGATCAACTACTGTTGTTCAGTAGCATTTCTGCTCAAGTCAAAGCAGTTAGAGTGAGTTAAATCAATAAAGAATTAGAGCTTTTCACCTGGATTCAGACTGAATGCCATTTCAGTGGTTACACAATATTTCCTGGTCTGAGCAGGAGCGAGTGTCCCTAATATTTTGTTTGTGTATTCCAGCTGGTTAAGCCCGGTGTTGAGCCTGTGTGGTTTGTATCCTAATAGGGGCTACCTCAGACTGAGGCCTGGACCACAGCCACTGAGCTATTCATGCTTTGTGACCTGATCCACAGATGCCTCTAAATCCTGCATGCTCAAATCTCTCAAGACATGTAAACACACACACTCACATTCAAAGCCAGACAGATCAACACGACATAGACACCTAGAAAAAGTCACGCATATACACACACAAATATATTGGACAAATGCCAAGTGACCAAGGCAAAAGGAAAAAATTAAAATCATGCGTAGCATTGCATGCATTCAGCCCAGTACATGGAAAATTCCCATCCAGCAACTTGAGAGGAGAGCAAAAGCAGACTAAAGACTGGTACAGAGTGCCCCCCTGTGCCCACACAGGTGAACTGCAGCTGTTTCCGTGCCTTAAAATGCTGTGTGAGTGATGAAACCACTCAATGGGCCATTCTGTTTCATCAAGTAAAAGGCGGAGCATTAAAGAGTAAGAGGGTGGAGGATAAAAGGAACATATTGATTTTTTAAAATACTGCATCCACTAGACAATAACCTTCATCATTAATTTATGAATTCAATCAAATTAATCCTGAACAGATGGCACGCAAGTCAATAGATGAAAGTGTTGAAGACCAGGGGCAGGGTGTATGAGGTAAGTGGGGTGTTATGCAGCCACTTCTATATCAGATTTATTTAGTTGGATTGTGTGCGTGTGTGTGTGTGTGTGCGCGCGCTCTTGTTTTTCTATATTTGTGGGGCCAAAATGCTGGACCCCACAAGTTTAAAAGGGCTTTTTGAGGGTTAAGACTTGGTTTTAGGGTTAGGGCTAGGGTTAGAATTAGGTTAAGGTTAGGGTTAGAGTAAGGGTTGGGGTTTGGCATTTAGTTGTGATGGTTAGGTTTAGGGTAAGGGGCTAGGGAATGCATTATGTCAATGACGGGTCCCCACGAAGATAGTGCTGCATACCTTTGTGTGTGTGTGTGCGCACCTTTGCGTGTGTATACTTGTACAGCCGTCTTTGTGAGGACCAAATTGCATTTTAGATCTTGGGAGTGAGGGCATTTTTGGAAAGTAAGGACATTTCGGCCAGTCTTCACTTTCAACAGACCTGTTTGAGGGTTAGAATTAGATTTAGGTTAGGGTTAGGGTTAGAATTAGACACTTGTTGTGATGGTTAGGGTAAGGGGCTGGGGAATGCATTATGTCAATGAGCGTTCTCACAAGTATAGAAGTACCAGGTTTTGTGTGTGTGAGTGTCGTTGTTTGAATACTCCCTCTGGCTATCCAAAAGCCTACAGATAAAGAAGGGTGTAGGTTTGGTTTCAGAAATAGAGGAGACACAATAAAGTCAGAGGTTCTTCAAACAAAAAGTATTTGTATGTATGTGTGTTTATTATTATGGCATTAACCTTACTAAAAATCATGTTTAGTTTACTTGATAGAGACTTTATAATTAATAGTGTTGCATTTGAATCCTAAGTACGAAGAGATATGGTCTTCACTGCTGACTCTGATTGATGTTCAATCGCAGTGTTTTTTAGGAGAATATCAACTGTAATTCAGAATATAACTTTATGTTATATTACATAAAGTTATTACGAATATGGTTTTTTTCCCCTGCAATGTAGAAGAAGTGGCGGTACCTCCACCAATTAGGTAGAGGGGTACTATATGTAGCCAGACCGACAAAACTAAGGCATCACATACAGTAGCACTGCTGCTTCTAATGACCAGGGTATACTCAAGAACTAGTTCCTATGACTTCGCGTTAAACCACAGCAAACGGGAAAAGTGTTTAGCGGTGTTCTGGACAGCCATGCTCGGAGCTGAGCGAAAAGCCAGCGTTCATAGAGAGGGACGAAACATGATACTTGTTTTAATATGGGGATAAAGGCGCTCACTTTTGGACAGTCTCTCCTGGACATCATTCATAGTGCCGCACTCATTTGTAAACACAAAAAGTAACAGAAATAGTTGTGTTAAGAAAGAAAAAAAAAAAAGAGGGAGCTTGATAGAGAAGTTTCAAACCAGCTTAATTTCTCACCTCCACACAGCTGGCGATCAGTGCATGGGGTCGGTGTGAATGTCTGTGTGTCAGTTTCAAAAAGGCTCCGTTCCATTAAAGTGTCCCAGCAAACCCTGAAACTGAAGCAGCTAAATGGAATTCAGCCATCATTCATTTGATTATTTACACCTTTGCTTTTACTGTGACATGAACATGTCAGCTGTGGTAAAAGGCCTCCTGCTACAGGATGATGTAATGCTGTTACAAGATTACAGGCTTAATATACTGTGCCTTTCTTACAGCAGACATTTGGACTTGTCATAGCAGGAAAAGCACAAGTCCAATTAATAACATTACTGATGGCTCCTTTCCATTAGCATCAAAGTAAACCATGTCAGTAAGCCAACATGCACAATACCAGTTCCCTGGAAGTGGAGCACCCAAACGGAAGTTAAGTTATTAATTACCTTGGTGCTTTTCATGCTATGAGAAGTCTTAAAATTTGAAACTTCTGTATTTTTAAACCTAAACCCTATTTTCCCATGTTTTGGTGTCTAAGTGAATAATAATAATTTGTCCAGCTTTGAGCGAGGGCGCAGCAGCCGGAAAAAACAGGGCTGCAATATTATCCTTACAGGCAATTGTGCACCATCAACCTACGTCCACTATAAGTGCTTGTTTTTGCCACTGACTCCATTGACAAATACAGTAATTTTATCTCACAGATCATCGTAGCATTCTAACACTTAATTCAAACTCGACAGAAACAAAATAAAACTCACCGAAGCCGTCTTGGTTTGTCTTTCCACTTTCTGTCCTCTTTCCACTGTCTTTTCAAAAATAAATCGTTGTTGAGTAATGAGTATTGTACTACAATACAATACAAATTTCACAACTTGTTGTCCCCATTAGTCACTTAAACACAAAAACATGGCAAAATAGGGTCCAAGTTGAAAGGTTTCCCTTTAATGTCTGCAGTGAAAAGGTGGTCCACAGAGCTGAATAACAATTAAAGTTGCCCCTTTAGATGGACCGGTTTTAAACTTCTAAGCCAACATGATGTCTTTGACATTTAGGAACTTTCCAAGAATGACTTATGGCTGCTACAGTTACACAAGCTTCATTTATACTGGCAACATTAAACTAACAGAAAGGAGACATGCTGGGAAAAGAAATATAAATAGGAGCTAACAAAGCAGCCAAAGGCTTTGCTTTATGAATAATTTGTGAAGTTTAATTCCATATGCTAGTTATAAATATCATATTATGGCAATGAGAAAGAGCCAGCCTTGTTTATTCAACAGCCCCATGTGATCACCCAATCTCTACTCTTAAATCTCCTGATAGGAGCAACACAATAAATCCTACTCTGCCTGAGGTTGAACCATGCATGCAGACACATACTGAAATTATAGTCTGGGCCTTTAGCTCTTAAATTCATGTGACTTTTCGGTGTGTGTTTCTCTCCTTCAAAGAGTTCCTTATTCCTTTCCCACCTCCTGCTGTAGCACTTTGTTACGGTATTCAAACGCCTCGCCTCCTCTCTCCACACAGCCCCATTCCTCCTTCTTCCACAGTCTCGGGGTGTGTGAGTGAGAGGAGCAAAGCTTGGCAGTGTGTTCTTGGTCAGACAGGAGACAACTGGAAGCCAGGGTGGATTGCACAGATGTGGGCTCGTGTTCTTGAAAAAAATGACCTGATTATTAACTTGTTAGGGAGGAATATATTATCTCTTTGGGACTTTGCTCTGATTTAGGGACATTTAAAGCTATTACACGTTGGGTTCAGTTCTGGACAGTAATAATTCAGGTTTTGAGCCAGGCTGGGCTCAGGCTCTGGAGAGCGGGGCTCAGACTCAGGGTGCTAGTAGTTTTCCACTGGAGGTTGTTGACTGAATACAGAGAAAGACAGTGTTTGTTCCACTTCCTCCATCGTCACTTTCAATCGCTGTTACTTTCCTGTCTCACTTGTTCAACCTTCAGTGCATAGACATCATGTTTTGCAACATTCTCTTTCCCACTCATCCATCTGCCTCCCTCTCAATTCAGAAATAATCACAGACAAGCCAGCACCCCCCATCATCCAAGTAATGGTGTCAACAAACCCACCCCGTCATTGTACCTCATGCCACTGGTACCATGACGACTGCTCAGGCTCTGCAAAAGCCCATACCCAACACTAGCCCATCTCTCCCTCTGTGCCGGTATAATACAGCCTTTACATGTTTTAGCGAACAGCCATTGAAGCCATGAAGACTGATGACGCTCACACGGAACAAATTAAAGATTCTTCTTTTTCTTTCTTTAGATTCAGAGATTATTCGCATGTGTAATGTCTAAAAATGGAAAACGGTGCTTTTTTTCATCATTTATTCAGGCTTACAACCGGATTGACAGTGACCTAGTTGCACACTTCCCACATGCCCCCTCCTCTCTAGTCTTTCCGAGTCTGCAGCCGGCAGCATACTGCACTGGCTGGAAAGTGGGGGTCTGTCTATGGTGTAGGATCAAAGTGGGAGCTTGTGTGTTAATATGCTTTCCTAGCATGTTAGAAATTTTCTCTAATATCAAAACAGGCATTTGGTGCTGGAAAGTCAAGATAGTGTATAAATCCTGAGATTCTTGTACAGTTTATTTTCCAGTGCAATTAACTAGAAATACTTAAAATGAAACGTTGCCAATTTTCAACCAGCTTTATATCATTACAATGTGGGTAGTATATGCAAATGAACAATGGTTAACTTCCCTCCATGTTGCCTGCAGCCAGAGCTCCCAGTTCATTTGCTGGCAAAAAGTGTAAAAAAGCCTTAGGTGGCCACAATGGATTGCAACATAAAGCTTAGTAAGACTGAACATCCCACAGACTGTACACAGACACACTGCCAATGCACACATATCCACCCCAGCTCCTATCAGCACTGCCCCATCACTCTGCCCAGCTGGCTAGCAGCTGTAAATCCACAGCTTTATTTCTCTATCACTTCCTCCAGATCCATGGAGCATTTCACTGTACAGTTACTGTGCCAAAGGTCACCGCCTGCTGCTGCTTTCTCTCCCCCCTCAATATGCAATTTGTCTGACCTGGTTCAAACAGAGATCGACCCTAAATCCAGCAGATCTGTCCAGACCACAAGGCTCTCTCTCCATGGGTCCTCCCTCTATTTACAGAGTAAGCAGACTAGAGGTAGCCCGGAGAGGACTGGAGGCATGCACACAAACACGCAGACAGACATACATACAGTGCACTCAGATATGCACACACACATTCATGCACAAAAGCATATAAAAAAAGTGGTGAACTTCCTGTCACTGTGATAGCGAGCAAAAACTTTAGAAATTCGCTGAACTAATGCTATAGTCTAAAAGTGGACTTTGACCCTAACTTCTC
This sequence comes from Coreoperca whiteheadi, assembly GCA_011952105.1. NCBI lineage: Eukaryota > Metazoa > Chordata > Actinopteri > Centrarchiformes > Sinipercidae > Coreoperca > Coreoperca whiteheadi. Next base: position 16,458,744 of record CM022481.1, on the reverse strand, counting down.
AGAAAAGCAATATTGCATCTGTCCACACTCCTGTCTGTCAAGGTTGACAAGTCAAGTTTGTTTATAATATAGTCTTGCCACAAACATGCCACCTTTGAAGCATGCTTATAGACAACAAGCTTTCCGAGGAGTGCCTCAGTAGCTGAATGGTTACTGTACAGTGCATGACACATAGCTCGCAACAAGGGACTAAATCCCCACACAACACCAACCTAATAGAAAACAACCATAAAAATGGATGAAACATTTAAGGGCCAAATGAGAATTTCTTACCAAGACGGCTGATATGCAGTTAGTGCTAGAACGTCATATACTTGAGCACTATCTTTTATGACTGAAAAATGTACTGTCACAATTACTGTCTTGACACACAGATTTAAAGGCAGTGCACGCGGCGTCCTTTAAAACCTGTATGACAGAGACCATGTGCACCTTCCATGAATAAATCAGCCCTGAAAAAGAAATGTGATCAATATCTGATGTCATCTTCGAGGGCCTGGAGATGCTCCCAAGCTTTCCATGTGGAGACAGAAATGTGTTCTGGGTTATTCTGGGAGGAGGCCAGATCCAGGAAGCCATTTTACTTAATTAATCACACACAAGTGTTTATTACAGGGGCTGCTGAGTCATCCTAAATGTCCATAATTAGCTAAATAAGTATGTGTAGAAAATGAGCTGCAGTGAAAGCTTGAAACATCCAAAGCCTTTGCCTTCCTCAGAGACAAACAGGTCTAAAAAATCTAAAAAATGAATCCCTCATCTCTTTTTTGTGCAGTGAAAGCTGCAACATCTGGGTCAAAAAATATTCTGTCTGCTGCACAGTGAAGATTTTTAACCCATTTCCCAAGTTGCAACTCCATCTCCTAATCAAAAAATGAGATGGTCGATTATTTTGTAGAATGAGAGGCCACAAAATTATTAATTCTGTATTATGTATGAAAATATAAAATAATATTAACATGGATAACTACACCTGATAAAAAAAAACATTTTAATTTTAGTTCACATCATACAAATTAAACAAATCAGTTACCATCTTCGTTTGTAGGAAACAGAGTCCCAACTTGGAATATAGGTTAAAAATCTTTATTACACAGCAAACTGAATAAACAGACTGTTTGTGGATTCTGGAAATACTTTCAAAACTGCAGTAAATGAAGAACCTTCTGGGGCTTTGAAAGATTGCCACGGATTTATCTTTCAGAAAAACAGATGCTTAGCTTAGCTCTGTGACTTGTGAATGTTATGATAATACATGAGAGGTACAAAATAGGGCTCTGTTCTTCAGTACAATGCTGAATTGTGTGTTAGTGCACTAGAAAAAGAAAGGCTTGGTTGTGGAACACGCTGCAATACTAACAAAGTAAGATGCTGAATTCCTATATTGTTACAACTACACAATTTTACTCTGCAATATTCTAATGCAACTGAATCTTGGTAGCAAAAAAAAGTCAGACCTAAAATAAACCAGACTGCATTGCCAGTTGACTTAAAGAGACACTAAGTCCATCTGGTATTTACTGTACATTCTTTACATCATCTCATCCCTGTAGGCTGGAGATGAAATCTGAGCAGCACCAGTCTGCATCACAAGAACAGGTTGATCTTTTGAGAGTAGCTCTTAATTCAAGTTAGGGTAGAGGGCTAACACAATGGTGTACTTACATAATACAAAGAAACCCCTCTCTGTCTCTGTCCAGCCGCCCAAGACTGGGCTCCTTTTATCCAGCGAGGGAACATAGTGACCAGAGAAGAGAGTGGGACGATGGAGTCTGCCCACCCCTTTCATAGACCCAGAACAAACACTTACTATTGTCTCTTGATTTATGTGCATGTGCATATATGTGTGTGTGTGTTTGCATGTAGTACCTTTGTCTTAACCCATCGTTATTATGTGTTCCTATATGCATTAGATCAATAAGCTCAGTGAGGTCAACCACCTTAACAATCCCCAGGATGACCCTCTGACAGCTTGTGCGTATTTTACCTTAGTCGCAGGACTGCATGGGATTTTGACCCTTGTATGTTCACCCCAGCAGACATGGACAGCTTAGGGGAACCTAACCCCTCCCCATGCACATAGAACCCTATTTTCAGCCATGACCCCGTAACCCTTAACCCCTGGGACTCCGCATTACTGGAGCAACATAACACAGCAAACATTTGAGCCCACAAGCCCACTCCTTTAGCTGTGATCACAGCTTGTCTTGCATATTTACAGAGTGCCTTGAAAAACAACCGATGACTCAGTTTGCATAAAAAAGGCAAGTGAGGCAAATGTTAGGACCAGAGTCTGCAGCCTTGGATAAGAGATGTTTCAGAATTTCTATTTTATCATACGGGTTCCTCAACTGTTATTGAATCTAAAAGAAGAATGGTAACAGGAGCGAAAATGAAAAAACTATGCCTTTATTCATGAGTAGTCCAGGCCCTTCCAACACGTATCGGCAACCTTGCCTTTAACAATTTTGGGAAATACACTTATTGCTTTCTTGCAGAGAGTTAGATGAGAAGATCAATACCATTCTTATGTCCGTCATTAAATATAAGGCTACAGCCAGCAGCCTGTTAGCTTAGCTTAGCACAAAGACTGGAAGCAGGAAGAAACAGCCAGCCTGGCTCTGTCTGAAGAAAATGTAAAAAAATAATAATAATAAGCGTGAAATGTAAAGTAAAGTCTGAAAATTTGGTTGGCACCACAAGATTTCCAGGCAAGCAGCGGACACTGCAGGAGGTTACTGCGCCCCCCGGTCAGGAAATGGTCTGGCACATAAACCCCCCCTAAAACCAAAACGTGTGTTTTCTACACTTTTACATTAAACAAATGAGTTAACATGATAATTTCTGAGCTTTAGAGGTGGTTGCGCTTCTTTTTCAACTCAAGAAAGGGAATTTCCCAAAATGTCAAACTATTGCTTTAAGTGTGTGTAAGTGTGACATATTTTTTTAAATATACTAGCGCATTATTAAAGGCTTTTTATTTTAACCATCTACATGAGTGCCTGGAACTGGAATGTTTCTTTCCACACTCTACCCATGGGCAAGGGCACATTTCTTCCCTTTTAAAATTATTATTGGATTTACTTTCACGGTTGATAAAATGTACAAAATATACTGTCGATATGCACACTGGGGCAACAAACTAGAAAAACTTGTCCCAGGCCAAATTTTTGCGAGCCATGAGGATATTAGGCGACATTATTCTCACCAAGCAGGAGGCCTTCCTCTTCTAGAGTAGAGGGGGTTGCAATGAGGAAAGGACTGTCTGTGCTTTCAAAGATTTTGTCTTTGAATCAGCGGATCTGGTGGAATTAGAGGTCTGTCTGAGCCCAAGCCCCCCTCCCTTACGCTCTTCCATCCCTGATAACATAAGAAAGGTAGGGGTGTGCGTCTATGTGTGTGTGTGTGCTGGTCAAGGGGAGTCTTCAACCGTGGGACCAGAACGACATGAGCCGCCACATTGGGCTCATAAATGCACCCTTTGGCAAGCCCATGGCAAATGCAGCTTAGCATAATTCAAAAATACCAGACGGTGTGTACTGTGGTGCACTGCTAAATCCACAAAGCAGCTTTCTCCCTCTCTCATCTCTCATTGCCCCTCTCCTCCATCTTCCAAAAACACTTACGCACAAACAGGAATAAATGCCACTGCCAAACAGTCTATTTCCTCAGAATAACAACATGTCAGGCCATCAAAAGTTTGTCAGGCTTAGTTTTGTTTGTTATTAGAGGACTCATTAAGTAGAGCAGGCCACAGCTAACTCTGCAAGTGAATAATGACATTTTTAACTGACAAAATATAATAAATCCAAAATGCTTTAGCACCAACATTAATCATCAAAAAACATTAACCGTGAATGTACATTTATTTTAGGTCATGTCCCCTTCTTAAGGATTTTATTAGTGTTAGTATAGATCATAAAATAAGGCTGAAAGAAGTGACAGAAGACCAACATGAATACGGAAACAAATTCAGGTAAATGCTGTGACCTGAATCCAAATCACACCCCACCACAAATGCAACAACAATAAAAACTGCATGGCATACTGATAGTGCTGGAATAGATTTAGGCTGATAGAAGGATATGATGTTTATGTCAGCAGATGGCTGAGGCAGACCTACCGGCCAATGTGATGTCGCCCATTCAGACAGCCCCGTTCCTTGTAATATTACACCCATTTTAATTAATTCACAGACCTGTGGACTATCACACTTGTCACATGGTGGATCAGCCACAAAAAAGCAATAAAACGACTAATTGAAATGACAGAACATATTGATTGTGTTAAATAAGCTACACTGAAAAAATTATGAAAATGTTGGGCGTGATGTTGATGATGGAGGCCGTTACTGAGAACTTTCAGTAAACAGGTCTTAGCTCTTTGAGAATTGGTGCAGATGGTGTAGATGTTTTTATTGGAAGAACTCATTGTGTCATTGTGAACAGAATGCTGTAACCATTAGGCTACCAAAGCGCTACAAAAGTAAAACAACCCATAAACCTTTTGAGGGGCATTTTATGAATATGTTCTTTAATTTCATAGACTAAACTGAATAAATAAATGGATAATGAAAGTAATCATTAGTTGCAGCCTTCTTACAGTTGCTAAAGGAACCTCCTCCTCTTGAGAAGATCTGTACCAGTAAAACTGCTTCTACTTCTTGACTTGCTCTTGGTTATGCATGTATGCATGTGGTTGAAGGGCTGGATTGGTAAATCCCTGGCTCTTGAAGTGTTTAAGTGTTAATGAGTTCATGCGGTCTCATCGTGTCACTGAATGCAATCCACTTGACAAAACATGCATTGGGTCTTGACAACGTTCTGACTCAACCACAATGTTTGCAATGCTTATGAAGAGGTGACGAGGGGAACAGATGGAAGCGGAACAATAACATAAGCAGTAGTATGGGAGGACATATGACAGCATGTTGCAGCTTAATGCAACATAGAACAAGAAGCTCACCAGGGTTTCATTATAAGCTTTAAGAATTTCCTACCTGGACGGCCTGTAGAAGATGAATGCATCGCTCCCTGATGTCTTCAAAGGGACACCGTTTGGAGAGCATGAGAAGGTGAGTCAGAATGTCATTCAGGTCACTGTTGGGAGGGCTTCCCGAGGCTGGGGGTGACAGGGCCGATGATGGTATGGGCCTGATGGCCTCCACCTTCCTCATGACCTCCTGGCAGATGTTCTCCATGGCTTCTGTTCTGGAGATGGCATCCCGGCTGCCCAGCCCGTCCCATCTCCCCAGAGACTCCTGGTCCTGCACTTCCATCTTTTGATGTAGGACTAACGTTTGTGCTGTCTTACAACAGGCTACGCAACAAAAACCACAGACTAATTTTAAATCACAGCATCAAAACTACCTTTAACAATTTGAATGTTATCCTAAAGAGGAACTGTGGGTGGGCATGCACTTATAATGTAATTCAGTGTCAGACAGCATTGCAGCAATTAGAGCACTGATAAATCAGCCAGTTGATACTATTACCTCATATTAGCCTTTTACAGATATATCGGTATCAGCACATGTCAGCCGATACGTAACAAGAAATTCCTGTACAAACTTTGCTGTAGAAATAGTGTTGCAAATTCCAGTTACCTACTTTGTACATCGGGGAGCACTAACAAGTTTCCACTGTGAAATGTCCACTCAGTAAAAGGGGTGTGTAATATGGATAAATCCTCTATCTATATATGTATTTTTATATGGCAGTATATATTTTGACAAAGTAAATTTTATTGAAAATCACATGAGAAACTAACTGTAACCCAACAAATTAAATACTCGACAAATCACTAATGCAAAAAGTCATATATAAAAATCCAAGTTATTGATTTGCAATACGGCACACAACAGCCTAAGACACTGATATCACTTTGATATCAAAAGGTATAGGTACCACAGTACAAACAGTTGACAAATTTATACTGTCACACTTCTTCAAAAAACAAATTTAAGATATGTTTATCGAATGTTATGCGTTAATATAAGAAACAAAAACAAAAATATCGGCTGATATATGTAAATATCGACATTGGTATTGGCCTCAAAAAGCCAGTATCAGTCGGGGCTCGTGGATGAATAAATGGATTTAAACCCAGATCATGCTGAAAACTGAAAAACAGTTATTTATTAATCGCAACATATTGATATTTGGTCTGTTACCAACTTGGAATAAAAAAGCCTGTTTTTTTATTTAAATTAAAATTTTTATTAATTTTTAATTCATTTGATTATTTTTTATGATATGACAAATCAGCACAAATACATAAAGACAGACTGGTTTTCTTTTTGTATCAAATAGTTTTTAGGTTTAAAGTACAGACTATTTACTGATGTTACAAGCCATCATAATCTGGCAATTAAAGTGTTATTTATTGCCATCTATAGCTTTTGCCAACGATAATGAACCGACGTTGGTTTATGGTTACTGACTTTATATTTAAACATTAGACATATCATGATTACAGACGTGCAAAGACGCAACTTGTCAGTCAGAGAGCTCCATTCAAAATCTCTCTGCCTTTCTTTCGGCTGTCAAGCTGCCCGTTAACAAAGACAACAGTAAAGTACAACAGAACCGTGACGAAAACAACATCCCTACGCACAAACCTTTCACTGTGGACCAAACACAAAAAGTGTCATTGTCTAATACTCACTTTATCCACATTCTTTGGTGCAGGTCTTCTGCTTAGGGACGCCTTGACACAGCACTGACCATTTAACGTTAGTCCAAACTGTAGGAGGCAACGACTTGTGGGTAAACATTTGATCGGCAGAACGGGCTGGCCAATGAAAGGAGTCCGTGGGCATTCTAGGGCGTTGCTGTATGGATTCTGAGAAATGATTGGTTGGAGGCTAGTCGCCAAGCTCGCGGGGGAAGGTTTGATGGGAGTTGAATTCTCTTCCGTCGGAGTGTGTAGTGGAGGGCAGCGCTTCAGAACTGCATCTCCCATCATACATTTCGTCGGCAGCAGCCCCCCTTTCCCTTGTTTATCAGAAATAACTGAAAGGCAGGCAGAGGAGAGGGAAAGAGGGAGAAGTTGTACATTTCCTTTTGATTCGTTTTGTATTCAACCTCATGTTATTTAACTGAACTTCACACTCAAACGGCCAAGCCAGCAGAACAATATGAGCACACAAATTACAACATTGCCTTGAAGAAGTTAAAATTGGATTCTGCTTTGCCATTTAATGCATGTCATTTTTCAATTTAGCTGCAGCAGGCTATTTGCTGTGCAAATGTTTATAGGTTGATTGACTGATTTACTGGCTAAAGACACTTTACTAACTGACAGTAACCTAAGTGATCAGAAAAATGGCTTCAACAATTGTTTTATATACTTGAAAGTGGGCATGTCTCCACATAATATGATGTATTCCAACTTCCCATTTTGCAGAGCAGGAGGGCTCCATTCTTAAATCACATATGTTAATCAAGGCCATAGCTACTAGTGAGGACTCTGGGGTCATGTCCTCTGTATTTTTTGGGAATGTGGTTAAAGAAGAATGGTAACATTTAACAAAAAACAATGTGTAATATGTGTCACCCTTAAGGGGTCTGTTTTCTTCAATAATATGCACACATTTTGACAAAACAAACACAAAAACAGGACTTTAGTTACCTTTTCAGCAATGTGTATGCAAATGATAAAATACTACAAATTTTTGTCCACCACTTAGACATTATTCTAACTAAAGCAGGCAAATATTCTTCTGATCCATAAAAGCTGCATGCAGGACTTATGATCTTGGTACTTCTATATTCCTGGCTATGGCCCTTCAGCTTCACTTTTCTGCTTGTTTTGCAAAGGTTTTAGATTTGTGATTGGTTTTAGAAGTGTAAGCATATTATTAACGCAGTAAGCTGAGCATTCAGAGCACTTAATCTAAAACAGATCACTTATAAATAACCACCCTTATGAAAAGTAGCCAAAATGGGAGTTCGTACTAAATGCCGTTGAACATTTAATCTTGATATGATTATTTTTCAACATTTTAATTTTATCTTGTTAAAATGTTTCCTTCAGTGTGGAGTGGGTGTAGGCCTAGATTGTTTTTAGGGGGAACCAGAAAGGTGAAATTATACTACTATTCTGACAAGTTTCCCCTTTTCATTTAATCTAAGGTGTCAGATAGTGTCTCCCCGACGAAACCTTTATCGGATGTAAGTATCAATCCTGAACTACATTGAAAAGTCTGGATCAGATCACCGCAGATTGGGGATGTGGAGCAGGAAACAGCGCGCAGGCGGAACCACAGTGACGGAGGCGGCAAAGAGGAGGGAAATTTAAAACGCCCGGACTTCCTGGAAACGCTCGAAGAAACAAGTTACCCTTGCTACATAATAAACATTTATAACTTACATAAGCAGCCCGGGAATGTTAGATGTCAACACATGAGTCTTTTCGAAAGCAGTATCGCCCTCTGTGTGACAGAATGGAGACTCTCTACGATCAGGTAACATTCGCAAACCAGCCGTTAGCTGCGGATGAGGCTAACACGTTAGCTTTAGCGTTGTTTACCTACGCTAGTTGCCGTTACTCGGGAGGTTATCCGGAGAATCTTTTCTATTTGGCGTTGTTACGTTTATTTAGCGTAACTTACCCGAGGACGGTTGCAACGGGGGGTCGTTGCTGTTGACAATAAGCTATCCCTATGATTATAACGTTAAATACAGCGGTTTGTTTTCGCTTGTGTAAGTTATCGTTAGCAAGTTTGAAATTCCTGAAGCTTTTAGGAGCGTAACAGCGAGCTTGTTGATAAAAGAGCCTTCTTGTTGCAGAAAGCTTGTTCACTGAGGTATAGTACAGAGCTTAAACGATTGGTCGATTAATCGGTTAGCCTAGTCGATCGTCGGATTGTTTACCGACAGCATTTATTGAAATATTTTATACAGTATAAAAAAACAAAAACCTGAACTTATCTGGTTCCAGCTTCTCAAATCTAAGAATGTGCTGGTTTTCTTTGTTTTCTATTATTATAAATTGAATACCTTTATTATATTTGTAGTGGACTGTTGGACAGTCAAACAAAACAACCCATAAACCTTTTAAGGGGCATTTTATGAATAGGTATCAATTTCATAGACTAAACTGAATAAATAAATGGATAATGAAAGTAATCATTAGTTGCAGCCTTCTTACAGTTGCAAAAAGGAACTTTCTCCTCTTGTTGTCTGTAGATTTTGGACTCACCCTCCAAAAACAGTTACATTGGCAGCTATTACCAGCCTCCAGACAGGATACTACCAATACCAAGACAGCTGGAGCTCTCCGCACACTCATCCATCAGCATGGACCCACAGATGACCGGCCCCCGGGTGTCCCAGACCAAACCAAATATTGACAGCAGAGGTATGGCACAGCCATTATGTCAAGCTTCTTGTCTCATATAATGTTTTTGTTATGCCCACCTTCTGCTACAATTCCCAGGTATGCTTTTCTGTTTTTGCTAACTCCTTTTTAGCTGTTGTTGATGCTCTGAAGACCCTCCAGGAGAAAATCAGGAGGTTGGAGCTGGAAAGGAAGCAAGCGGTGAAGAGCTACCAGCAGTTCTCCCATGATGCTCAGAATCATCAACAGGTCAAAGCAACTGACACGGTGCCCGGTCAACCAGCAGCCAGCCTGCCTGAGACAGATAACTCCAGCAGGAAAGGTAGGGGATGGAGGGTGCAAAGGGAGAGGCCACTGCTATTTTTTGGGACATTATGAAAATGCTAACTCTTTTCTGTAGCTGCTGTGTAATAGTTGGGTCTGGGTTTATGATAACAGAGCTGGACTTGAAGCTGCAGTCTGCAGAGGGTCGGTGTAAGGTTCTTGAGAAGCAGCTGGACTACATGAGGAAGATGGTTGAAAACGCTAAGACGGAGAGGAATGCTCTCATGGAGAATCAGGTAGTCCAAAAGGCTACAAACTAAAAGAAACAAAATGTATCTTTCTTGAGAAGTACACCCTAACTATAAGGCTAATATGATATAGAAAAAAAACATGCGTAATATCTTTTAAATAAAATTAAATGAACTCTTTCTCAAAAGGATAAAAAGTGATGTTTATATCCTAACCCCATTCAACATCTGTTCCAGTACTTACTAGCATCTCTGGATGTACTTTAAGTGGCATAAATGCATGTTACTAAGCCACCATATAATCTCTGTTTACCTCCCCACTAGGCTTCATTGCAGAACCAGCAGCCAGGCAGCTCAAACATCCATTCTCAGCGGGAGAAGCTGGAAAAACTTGAATCAGAGTGTCTCAAATTGAGTAGGACCCAAACTCTGGCAGAGGTCATTCACAGTTTTCCAATTAATTAGTCTTAACACTTATCATCACAAGCTGAATGATCAGACCACTATTTCAATGCTATTTTGCTTTCAGACGAAGCTTGCCATTCTGGAGCAAAAGCTACTGAAAGAAGAGCATGAGCGTAAACTTGTGCAGGAGAAAGCAAACGAGGTCCGTACATGCACGCTTTACTTTTTGGATCAGCTCTTTGAAGTGACAATGACACAATAATCCACATTTTCACTTTGTTTTTTAATTCTCCTTACCCCGACATGCAGATATTTTACAATAAATGCAGAAAAATAAGCAATTATTTTTATATTTTTGTGTTATATGAAATTTCCATTACTTTTAGTTCCTATTAAATGATCGCTAGTGAGTTTTAAGTTTCATAAAACTCACTGTCTATTAATGGTAAAATGCCAGCAAGGAATGTTGAACAGGAAAAAAAGAAATGAGCTTTTCCTGACTTTAACCATGCTATTGTTGCCATGTCCACAGCTGCGGAAGGAGTTGGACATCAACCTTCGATTGTCTGTGCCAACATCTGAAGAGATGAAGCCAAAGAAGAAAACAAAAAAGACCATCAAGGTAATTTTCTTATTGATAAGCTAATAAGCCGGCTGTATTTAGTTGATGAGGTTTGCACAGTGATAACAGCTGTCTCCTACCTCAGAAAACCTCCAGACAGATCGAGCTGGCATCACCAAGTGGCCCAAGGCACAAAACAATTCCCTTCGTTGCAGGAACAGTAAGTCAGTTCTGATGCTCTGGATTGACTCTAAAAACCACGCATTATTATTAAGCGTTTCCCTTCTTTGATTGCTTTGATTTCCCCTACCTGTTGCAGTCGACAAGCCCAAGCCATTCCATCCACGCCAACATACAAAGTATACTTCACATGATGAAGCACCATCAGCCCCAGCTGTGCGAACGAGTGAGCTCTCTGCACAGGTCGGGTTGTGGAGCCAAGAAAAACCTCCAGAAGGACTTTTCTCCATCTTCCACCACTTCTCACAAGCCAGACAGGGAGCCCGAGCAAGCAGATCAGTCCCTGGGCTCGCTGTCTGACCTGCTCTTGGCTCTGCAGGACGAGCTAGGACAAATGAGCTTGTGAGTAAGCTTTTATTTGTGTTTTCTTTTTCTTTTTTATTATATTGTTTTAATTTTTCTTATACATAGTTAGTAACCCATGTCTGTTTTGCTTTTTTTGTCAGTGAGCATCAGGAGTTGGTAGGTCAGATAGATGCAACCCAGCATCGTGAGCAGAGGCAGGATCTGCAGGGAGAACTGGAGAGGTTGGTTGCCAGGATGGAGGAGAAGGGAGCTCAGATCACTAAGCTCCGCAAACACCAGCAGACGGTATGTGAACCATCACTCAGAACAATCCAGAGAAACGTTTGTAAAAATGGTCAGTTGTACAGTTTCTGACCGCGTTAAGGAACTTTATAGATGTGTAAAAGGTGTTGTATGCTAGCAGAAATTGAAGTGTGTTCAGTGTCTGATGATCTCCATCACTAATTACTGTGATAGTGAAAGTGTCAAATGTTTTCTGTCTATGGCTCCTGCACAGGTCCATAGATTGACCCAGAGCCAGCCATGTGCTGAGGAACAAGCAGCCAAGAAATTGAGTGGGATCAAGCCACCTGTTCCATCTCCTGTTAAGGCTAAACAGAAAGTAAAGACAGGCGGGGCCACACACAACAACCTGCAGCTGCTGCGAGAGACCCAGAAGTTCAGAAATAGCCTAAAACAAGACGACCTAGCTTGGGAAACATGAGGTTCTCTGGAAGACCGTTCTGTGTGCGGGCTTTGATACTACAGCTGGTTTAACCACAAAAGACTTTGGTTCCTTGCAGCCTGCTTTTCCCTCTCTTCAAATGCCCTCTAGGAAAACTTTAGTAAGAAATAAAAGTAGGGAATAAAGTGTTTTTGTGTTTTACACAGGACTTGATAATGTGTTACTCATCAAACCTATTAAGCAGTGGGTGATTGACTTAAATGAAATCTTGGACATACAGGGTCCTTCATAGGTAGAGGGTGTATAGTTTATGAACCATGACCCTATATCTCATCTCAAATGATGCTGGAGTAATCTGTTTTTAATATTTAAAATAAAGCTTATTCTCTTTACATATTGTAAATAAGTTTTGTTTGCATTTTACTTGCATGCCAACACAAATATTTAACTCTAATTCTGCACCATTGTTTGAACTTCATACTGGGCACCACTAGGTGGTAGTGTTCAGCCTATGTATTTTACAAATGTCTTTTACTCCTGACACACCATACAGTTGTATGTATAATAATAAGACATAACTTTATAATGGTGCGTGCAGCATCAAGCTCCTGCTGTCTTGAACAGTCCAAATAGAGATGGATCAAATGCTTTGTGAACTCTGTTACAGCAGCTGGCTGGACAGCTGAGTAAATTTAGCCCTGACCACAAGACAAACGGATGTGGTTGGTATCGCTGTGCACAAGTGGGAGGAACTGCTTTTTGACACAGGATTTTGCTTTTTCACACAAGGAAAATGGCTAAAATCTCTTAAATCCAACTATGAAAGCTATTACTCATCTTAATTGCAGACTGGTCAGATGACAGGTCACCTTCCTGGGATCGCTGAGGCTTTCACATTTGCTCAGTTTATCTGAGTCCGCTGCCTTTTATGGGATGAATAACCACACATGAAACTGCCTCATAACATTCCTGCATTATCTCCTCATTATCAGGCCTCAGTCAACATTTTATATTTTCTCATCAGGTCACATTTAATACAAAAGACGCATTTTTTTTTAGCTTAAAGCTAATTTCAGTCACTCCCTGTACCACCAGCTGGAATAAAAACAAAAAATAAAACTGCATCCTTAACTTCCCTGTCCAAGCTTCTGGGTCATGGGAGAAGAAAAACAGCTGCTTGTTATTGTTGCTCTCTGCATTCAGCCTTTTCAGTTGATTATCTAGGTATCTAGATCACTTGCTTGGTCTTGGTATTCTTGGCATGACTCGGAGTTCACCGCATTGTTAAATGGACTGAGCTGGTGTATTAGAGAGACTAAACCTAATGCATTGTTTCTCCATATTAGATTACAGAGCATGACTGGACACAGCAATCTGGTTAGCTGAGGCAAGTCAAGACCCCTCCATGCCAACATACAACATCACCATCCCGTCCTATCCACTCTAATGACTCTGCAGCTCCGATCCCTTGTGACTGCACACCTCTCTTTTTGTCTTGTGCTGAATAGCAGTGGTGTGTTCAGAGAGCAGTGTACGTAGGAGGGCTGGGTAGATTTGAGTTTGTGTAAGGCATTTGGTTGTGGGTGTGTGAAAGGATTGCCTATAAACAGCAGTCCATCATGTTATGAAGATATGTCTACAGTGTAACATTCAAACAAGAAGTGCATTTGCCTACAATCAAGTTTACATGAAAATTGAAAAGTTACATCCACAGCGTGTGAACACGAGTTTACTGGCGCTTAAAACGTTGGTTGACAGTAGGATTTTCCACTTAGGGAAAGGCCCATAAGAGATGTTCTTGATAGAGCAGCACAAGCGTTTCTATCTCTGTCTAGTTAGAGCACATGCAAGTACAAGGTTGCAGATTGTTTTTAATGGTCACACAAGAGAGTAATTGTGGTGTGGTTGTCCAAAAAACATTCTCTCCTTAAACTCTCTTTGCTTCTGGGAAACCGTGCCAGCTGGGGACTCTGGGCCACTGGAAGAATAACAGTCTGCTCAGCACAAACACATTTTGTACGCACACACCTCATTCAAGAATGTAGTCAAGTGTGCGGACCATGATTCTTGTGTGCACACACAGACACCCATGCACACTCACATTTCCTTTGGCGCTAACAGTTTTTGCTACATAAGCAGAACCTTGCTGTGACCTTGGAAGTGTGCATGTGTCCTGTCAGGACACAGTGAAAACAAACAGGTTGTTTTGAACAGAGGGTTGGTTTATTGGGTTTTGGCTATCATTTGACCTGTTCGGATATTAATAATAAATGACAGCAAATAATTGCGGTGATATTAATGTTTGCACATGGCTGCAATAAACATACTTTTTTTCAAAAACAAGTTGATTACTATCATACACAGAAAGTAGTAAACATCAAGCGAATAAGATATACCATAGAGATATACCAGTTATCACCAAGCTGGGTGTGCACCAGTTCAAGTGTTAGTCCACTTAATAAACTTAATTATATAACATATTATATAGACTTTAGGAAAATTTGTGACCATACAGTGGATGATTGTAGGCCTTTTAGTTTGTGAATGGTCAAAGGGGGGCACTAGTGTCACCAAAAAAACCTCAGGTATAATCAGGTAGAGGGTTGGGTGGATCCAACATGTAAATCACTAATCAATGTCAATAAGAAACTGATTATGCCTGTAAATTATACTGGTGCTTTTCCCAATAGACTCCAAGCATAATGACCAACACACTCAGACAGAGGAGCAGGTAAAGCTGACAATGGGGTGAAACAAAGTCCCTCAGCCAGTTACGGATATTGTTAAAAAAAAAAACAGTTTGTCAGTTTAGAGGCAAAAGGTTTAAATGCATAGTTTGGCATTTTGGGAAAGACGCACATTTGCTCTATTGCCGAGAGATGAGATACAACTCTTAACATCTGTACGGTGAATATGGAGCCAACTCCAGCAGCTGGTTAGCTTAGCTTAGCATAAAATCTGGAAACACCTAACCTGGCTTGGTCCAAAGGCAACAAAATACACCTAGAAATATATTTATTGTCAAATCCAAATCTCATAGGTAAGGAATGCTGAATTTACAGATACCCAAGTGTTTAAATACTGCAAGTATGATTTGATTAAATGGTTTGTTCAGCACTGCTTTAGTGTTAATTTCTTCTTTAACAAGATAACTTGTTTACCTAGCATTAGTTACACACACACACACACACACGACAAGACAAGACAAGACAAGACAAAGCAAAGCCTGAACTTGATATCTTGTTGTCTGGGCAACTAGCCCTTCAGTTGTAACCATGGCGATAGAGCCTTTCACTGAGACCTGGCTGTGTATCACCGTCCCACTTGTGATTTGTCATGTAAATTACCAGCTCCAAGACAGTGACACTGTTGTCAAATGAAGGTAAATAGAGTGATTTGTTTTAACAATATTCAAACTTTATTGGTTTTGCTTTGTGAAACTAAAGGCAACACTAAAAAAAACAAGGCACAAAATAAAAGGTTTGCGGGGGGGTCACAAAATAAGCACAAAACATTTCAGGAGGCATAGTGTCTACATATGGCTGTGTGTCAAAGTGTGGTGGGAGCAAAGCCAACAAAATTGTACCTACAAGACTGATGGCCTCTAACACAAAAGGACAAATATAGAGCACTACAGAGTGTGCACATAGCAATAAAGCCACAAGGCAAAGGAGGGAATCAAAAAGCTTTTTTACTCGTTACTCTTGGAATTGAACACTGCAAGGCTGAAAACTGACAGGAGAGCCCTCCATGACCAAGCAAATTTGGATTTTGAATTTAAAATCCTACCAGACAGAACAAGTCATTCAACGCAAAAATTGACAATTACAACCAAAGTTAACTTCAAGTCATCACATTGCATTATGGAGGAAATGTCGCAGTAAAGAACACCAGAGGTCTGTGGCTGTGGTTACAACATTACCGATAAGTTATTTCTATAACAATGTGTTGGTGAGAAGTTGTCCAAGCTACATCCAGGCCTCAACTAGCCATTTCAGCAGCATTTAAACAAATATAGTTCTATTGTGTGATTGGTCAAAAGGTTCCCACTTAAATGCTACAGAAATGCCAGCCATGAAGTACAAGATACACCTAACAAACAAACTTTTCAAACAAAAGCAGCCTGGTAATTGCCTGGACAAGCTTGTTACTAGCAAATTTTCTGTGGGTTTGATGAAGAAGTTAAGGCTGAGTGTGACTAAACAGACATTTAAGCAGAATACAACACAGAAAACCACCTCACAGGGGTCTGAAAGTGCTGAGTCACATTGGTATTTAATATGTGTGGCATATCATTTTACAAACTACAACTATATGGATATTAACTGAATAAGGCACTTTTCCTTAAGAGGTGCACGGACTGAGTTAGTGACTCGGAGGAGAAGCTGCAGAGAGGCAACACAATGGACATCTAATGGTATCCATGGATACCAGAGGTGTTTTGACACAGCGCGATGTCAACATGTGATGCTGTGTTCTTAAGGAATGCAGCTACTATGTCGACAACTCTGACTGGATTCAGTGGTTACACAGCATACCACCCAAAAGCTGCGAATAAAACTCTTATTTCTCTAAATTTGGGTGAAGGCTCTCCACATGCAGAGAATGTACAAATGGGTGCAGCTAAGGCAAAACTCTGTAGCCTACTCGCTATTGGGTCTTTGGGCTGTAGCCTAATGCCACCAGGTGACTAGGTTAAAAGGCGTGTTAATGGTGAGCAGCAGAACACATGTAATCCTAAATTAGGAAAGCCAAAACAAAAAGAACTAAACCCTACCTGCACTCGTGAATTTATTACTGTTGTGGTCATACAAAACAAGGTGGTTATTTATCCATTATCTGGTTAATTAATATTCAAGACTGAGTATTTATACAAGCTTCTGATTGTTTTGGCTGAACCAGGAAAACATTTGACAAAGACAAAGTTACAAAACAAAGCGTGTCAGTGCAATGCTCAATTTCCATGCCAAAACTGAAGACTTTGGCTTAATGCACACTGTTTCAAGGCATTCTGTCAACTAGTATATGTGCTAATCACAAATAATCAAGTGGTTTTTAAGTGTCTAAATCCTTAGGAGCATATGCAATGTGGGGGGCGGGGGGGGATCACAACTCTAAGCATCCAGCATGCAATAATGAACATTCGTGACACTGACAAGCCTCTACAAGCAAAATGTACTGATAAACACTCCTTCATTTAGCCTTTCCTCAAGTTGAAACCTAGAAGATAAACAAAAGCAGGACATGGCTATGTACAGGAGCAACACAATGGGTAAGAAGAAGAAGAAGAAAAAAATAATAATAATCACAAAGTTAGCAGCAAGCTAATTAGAGAACATGCCATGAGCTCTAGCATGACCACCTAGTTGGTGCAGTTCTGCACTTCATTCAAAATCCTCTCATTTACATGGCAAAGTCAGAAATCAGAGGTGCATTTAACCAAACCAGCACTCAAACAGTTCCAAATTTTTTACCTCAATGCACTCCCCAAACCTCAAATTAAGCCCAGTATTTTGGCATTTTCTTTTTTAAAAAAAAACAACAAAAAAAACTACACTTCCAAATTTATAGCACTTGACAGTTGTTCCAAATTTCCTGCCAGCTCATTGTTCATGTTTGGAAATTAAACACAATTTACAACTGATTTCTGAAACATAAATAGTGAATTGGGAGGAAATTTGGGTAAAGTACTGGGCGCAACTATAGGGAGAGCACCTTTAAATTATTCATTTACACAAGGTCACCAGTTAGAAGACCTTAGGTTTCATGCACCGAATATAGTCCTCTACTTACAGGGAAAAATTTGTATCTTGACTGATCAAGGCCCTAGAATGACAACTATCTACTGTATTATTCAACAATAAAAAGGCTATTCAGTCCAGCTGGGATACTATGGTTCTCACCAATATCAGCACTGTGGTACCGTTTCTTACTTAGAAACATGAACTAATGATAACATTCAGGCCTCAGCCAGAAAGAACCGACTCATCCGCTTCGATTTCTCTCTTTAAGTCATACTGGACATTAAAGGCACTTCACTGCTATCACTGTCCGCATCAAGAAGGTGCATGCCATTTTCTTTATCTCCCCATTCACTATTTTATACATTATTAAAACAAATTAATTATTCATATTTCTGAAATATTCTACAATCTTTCATTCTGACCCACACACCCTTTTTGACTACTCCACAGAAATGGGGCCCGAAGGTTCAGCTCGACGTTGGTAACCCGAATGGATAGGTTTTGATGTCGGTAGAAGATCAGAAATAACAGTTGGGAGATTAAGGGATGGGAGATGAACTTGTCATATGATTTATTGCATTGAGCTTCTCTATTGGCAGTTGGTTTTTTGACATTTTTTTACAACTAGTATCGGGTGAAAGATTTCCCCAGGTAAGTCAACAGCAGAAAACGCTCAGCACTCCTAATCGCCAAGAGAGACACCCAAAATACGAATATTTACCATGGGAATCGCCATTTTTGTCAGTCTGACATCAGATGACTGGGTGTTGCTTTTATTCCCTCGTAAGTAACCCCACCTTTTTTGCATCATCTAAGAACACATATACATGATACGGCTGCAAGGGGGAGAGGGAACCTGCCCACGATTCAACAGGCTGAAAGCAATACCTGATCATTACAGTCGTCACGTTTAAGAATAGATGGGAACTCAAACAGTGTTTCTAAATCAAGACCAAAAAAAGTATGTAATTGCTACCAGTTTGCAGCTGTACTACTCTCAAGAATCAACAGGAAAGTTACTTTATATATTTATGAGTCATTTTTTAACTGGCGTATTGAATTGAGGAATCATGAGAGGGGCTGTAAATAACACAAACCCCCTCAATTCACTGGAAAATGCTCTTCGCTGAGTGACTAACAGCATGATGGAGGTGGGAGTAGCAGCCAGATGATGTATCATAATGAATCCATATGCTCAAGGCTTAAATGTCAAATCACTGGAGATCTGTTTAGTTGTACAAGTTAGTGCGACATGAATTATCATACATACAGGCCTGAGTGGGTGGTTTAAAAAAGGGACAGTGCACCCCAAAATCAAAAAATACGTATTATTCCTCTCACCTGTAGTGCCATTTATCCATCTAGATTGTTGTGGTGTGAGCTGGTGAGTTTTGGAGATATCGGCTGTAGAGATGTCTGCATTTGTTTTAATTACATTTTTTAATGTAACGGGACAGTATGGCACTCGGCTTGTGGTGCTCAAAGCGCCAAAAAAAAATTCAAAACTCAACATCAGCAACATGTCTCTTTCCAGAAATCATGACCCGGTTACTCAAGATATTTCACAGAGTTGTTGCGAGCAGTTTTATGTAGGAACTATTTTCTTTTTACCAACCTTAAATGAAACTGCTCGCAACATATCTGTGGATTATCTTGGAGTAACCGGGTCATGATTTCTGGAAAGAGACATCTTGCTGATGTCGAGTTTTTCAAATCGATTTTTTTTTACGCTTTGAGCTCCAAAAGCCGAGTGTCATCATCATATTGAAAGAAAGGCAGACATCTCTATAATCGATACCTCCGAAACTCAGCAACTCACACCCAAGTGCTATTTTTCCATCTAGATGAATAAATAGCACTACAGGCAAGTTGAAACTATATTTGATTTTGGGGTGAACTGTCCCTTTAACAGACTACAACAGCAGTGCTAATGCAGGCCTAAACCACAAGTGGCACGAACATCAAAGATCTAGAAAACCTGCTTGAAAACACTGTTGGAGTCCGTCGCGACGAGTGTGTGCCGAGTCTTCTCTGGAAGGTTCAGGTTGGTGGGGATATCGAGTGATGCGGATCCAAACGTGAGGCTGCTTCAGAGTGTGTGGTAGTTGCGGTCCTTGGACTTGCAGAATTTGTAGAGGAAGAAGATCACAGCCTGCAGGCCCAGGACCAGAACTATTCCACCAATGAAGCTTGCAGCGTCGAAGGTGTTCTTGTGAAGGTCAGGAGAGGGGGAAATCGGTGTGGTACTTGTGCTAGTTCCAGCTGTGATAAAAGACAGAGCAAAGGAAAATGGAGATAAGTTATTGTTTTTGTACAGGACAGATTTAAAAACATTCTCGCTCTATCACGTCAGACTTTGCCACTTACTTGAAGTAGAGGATGGAGCCGTAGGGGTGGAGATATTACCACTGTGCGTGGGGGCAACGGTGGAAATAATGGTTCCATTGCCTGTAAGAACACATCCATTAGCCTTTACACCATTTGACTTGTTGAAAGTTGTAATCCTTAAGATTTAGTGCTGACCGGGCTTTTGCGGTCCAGGCCCCTCAGCTGTGGAACTCCCTGCCTGAGGATCTCAGGAAGCCAAACACGGTATCCTCCTTTAAATCGCTTCTTAATACTCCCTTTTATCATATGGCTTTTCCTTAATCTGATGGTATTTGTGGTAATTATTTAAATTATTTTATCATGTTTATATCTTAAAAGGTCCAGCATATAACATTTAGGAGGCGCTATTAGCAGAAACAGAATGATATTCTGATGATATATGAGTATGTTTTCATTAGTGTATAATCGCCTTAAAATAAGATTCGTTGTGTTTTCCTTACCTTAGAATGAGCCGTTTTTAATCTACAGAGGGAGCGGGTCCCCTTCCACTGAGGTCGCCATGTTGCACCGCCATGTTTCTACAGTGGCCCAGTACGGACAAACCAAACACTGGCTCTAGATAGGGCCTTTTAGGAGTGTCGTGGCTACCGTAGTTTCTCCTGCACGCTTGGAACGGGAGGATGAGCCGATTAAAATAGTTGCAAGCTGCAATTTTAAAGCTAGTTGCCACTAAATCCTACATACTGGACCTTTAAGTTCTGGATCTTATTTGCTTTATTCTATGTTTTATTGTAAAACAGTTTGTAACTGTTTTGAAAGGTGCTATATAAATAAAGTTATCAGTATTATTTTTTTTACAATCCTGGTAGATTTGCAGACACCTGCGGAAACTCGTGGTATCTTTAAGTGCGGTGTAATACTAAAACAAAACACCCCTTGAACAGCTACTTTGTCAGAAACTCAAACACTGAGTGAAGTACAGCCAAACAAACAAGGTGTTTTAATTAAGACGTCCGTCAATAATAATTGCAACCACGATCTGATTTTATGCTGCACACAGGCAAGTAGCTTTCCACACAACAGCAGGGCACAGTAAAGTTTGTTGCCTTGCTGAGGTGTTCGAGGTGTGCAGCCTGTTGCCTGTAACTCTAGCCCACCGTGGCTGGTCCCTCTTGTTCCATTAGTCCCTTGCCATAAATAAAAACTGAGACGTAAAAATGCTGAAAGTGACGGTCTTGGTCTTGTTTTGAAGATGCACTTTTGATGAACAAGCCGCAGTGACAAAATACATTGTGTTTCCTGCGACTGCTTCACAATAACAGTTCTTTAAATGTGAAGCAGCAGCAGCATGAAATATTGGATTTGCTTTAGCAGTAACTTAATACAGCTCTGATAAGATGTAGAGAGAGTGAACAGTAAACAGTGAGGCTGTTATCAGTGAGATGAAATTAAAAACATTAACACTGGAGTACACGCATCACTTCCTGAGGAATCCCTCGTGCATGTGAAGGCAATTTGAACATGAAATTCTTAAGGATTATAACTTTAAGCGATAAATAAAACAACCATTTAAAACTTTGTATGCTGGATAACACAGACTGCAGCAGGGAAGGGAGTAGCAGAGGTTTTCAGGGACTGGTTACCTGTGGTGCTGCTGTTAGCGGTGGTGGTGACAACAGAGGAAGGGGAGACTGTAGCAGGGGGGGGGGCAGTCGAAGGAGAAGAGGCAGTTGAAGTCAAGGCTGCGGTGGGTTGAAAAGCTGGACAGGGAACCAACACCAAGACATAGTGAAAGGGGGAACGCAAGAGACGCCGCCCACACAACAAGGTTACACAACGCTCCCTCGTCATTTCTCTTAGGCAGGTGAAAATAATGCCTAGCCCAGTCTTTTGGACACAAACAGGGGAGACAGATAAGAGACAGACCCAAAGTGCTGAGACCGACCATTAACTGACATATTATTAGTTAGAGAATACCTAGACCCAAACAGAATCTGCAGAGAATGTATACTCCCAACATGGAGAAATGTGTTTCTTGATATACAAATACGGGGTCTGCTGATTCTCTTAGGGCCTAAAAGAACATGTTAATATAAAATGTTAATTTCCAGTCTGATATTTAGAACCACTATGCTGTTAGACTTACCTGAGCAGCTGGCATTGCTGCAGGTCTCATTTACTGACAGAAGAGTCTTGTTGTAACAGCCAACAGGTACTGGAAGAGACAAAAGTATCATGAATTACATGCTTGATTCATCCTTTATATGAATTACGTTTACCCAAGCAGCCAACGTAGATTTCAGAGCAATGGCACGTCATTTTATTCAATCAAGTTCAGTTCTGAGTTATTTTGAGCGGACGACTGGGCCATATCTCAGTGAAGTCTCATAACACCCTCCTTTCACAAGTCGAATAACCACCAACATCACTGTGTGTCCAAAACATGATGGCCTACAGTCTTGATCTCAATGTCGTAAATCACGTTCATATTTTAATGTTCACACAGCTGCATCGTATGGTCTCTCTCTCAGCATACAAATAGTTAAGCAACATGATATGCAGTGGGGCAATTCTCTTTTCTTATCTGCTCACAGGAAGGTCAGAGCAGTTGCTCACTCAGGCCCACATCCTGCAGTTGGGAGGATGGCGTTCCTTCCACCCTGCTGCCCTCATCATAACACTTGATTATTTGAAGTTAGCCATGACCGAAACCTGTTTGTTTGGTTTTTTTAATGTATTTTTGTTTTTCATTTTTACCGCATCAGTAGTGTAGCAATTTAAGATTATGACTCGATGCATCGTTTATTTATAGATCACCGATAACAGAAAATAAAACAACTTAAGACCAGCGGTGGAATAAGTATTCAGATCATACACTCATACAAGTGACTGTAGCAAAACTACAAGTAAAAGTCAAAATATTACTTAAGTAAAAGTACAGATAAATGTACTTAAAGCATCAAAAGTAAAAGTATTTGTTAGGCAACATAAGGGCCCCTGTCAGAGTTATATAACTAAAGGATTATGTTACTAACGTATAAGAATTGTAATGTTGTAGCTGGTCGAGGTGGCGCTAATTCTAACAACTTCATACACTGTTAGGTAGTTTAATCAGTCACAATGCATTATATTTCATAAACTAAAAATATTTTGTCTGTTAAATGTTTATCTGGAAAGTAACTAGTAAATAAAAATTTCAAATAAATGTACTGTTCCCTGTGAAATATAGTGGAGTACAAGTACCTTAAGAGTTTAGTAAATTTACTTTGTTTCACTCCACAACCGCGTAAGACTGAAGACTTTTTTATTTGTATTCTGTATGTTCAGTTTGCTGAGTCATTGTTTGATCATCTAGGTGTATTCTCTTTTATTGTAAAATCAGATTACTAATTAACCATGACAGAAAGGGACTTTGCCCCACCGTGAAGTCATTGCTGTCCCATATACTTGATTTATTCATTTACCAAGGAAACTTAATTCACAGACATGATTAAATATAGCAAGAAGAAATGTCATAAGTTAAACAACACAGATGTCTATCAATTTGTGTTAGTTTCTTCACATGGTACAACTTTGCCTGTGTCACAGTGACGAAGCCATGAGACACGACTGACAAGCACCTTGTGACTACAGGCTCTTTCACACCTAGTTATATGCAATATTGACTGTGTCAAAGCTGTCAACAGATTTTTATCAAAAGCTTTAGCACAGACATCCACACATCAGAAATATGTACAGGAAATTATTTGATAAATTGGGTACAGTCGTTTCAAAGTTCCTTCATGTAAAAAAGCATTGGGGATTCAGAACGTGTGTTAAGTTGAGATATCCTATAACGCATTATAGCTTAAATGAAGATGAAGGTAACAGCTGAAGATGGCATACATGATAGTAAATTGAATATATTTGATTTTTGGACTTTTTGACAGATAAAAAAAGCTATTTGAAAGATTAATTTTTCAAAGCTTTCAAAGACATGTTATAAATTAAAAACCAAAATGTAAAAGCCTTAGTTGTCTTCAAATGTTAAGTGCTTTGTAATTTGTCTTGAAAAACGCTATCTAAATAAAGTTATAATTTATTATTATTAGTATTATTATTTATTCATTCCATAATATACTAGCAGCTCAACAATGCTTTAATTTGCACTGGACATGGATACAGTAATGAGAACTCATTAACAGTATACAACTATCCAGCATGGCCGCACTTTGCCTTCACTTGTCTCAGTCCTGTCTGGAATGCTGTTTTAAAGATCCTGAAACTTGACTTCTCAAGCCATATGGAAGTGGAAAATATATTTCCCATAAAACTTCAATAATGGTTATATAGAGTGACAGGGAAGGCCTTAAAGGCCAGTGACCTTGTCATTGTGTAAAAAAAAAAAAAACTGAAATAAAAAATCCGCTCTTGATTTAGTTTCTATGGGCATATGGTGCTATTATCATCCTGAAATACAGGAACTTCATAAAAGGAACTGCTCCATGTTAGTGCACCTGGTGCTGTAAAATGCCTTGCTACACCTTCCTTGCTCGTTATACTATAATCCACGGCAACCAAACCTAATAACTTCTGCTAGATGGCTGCCCATAAATTCAAACTGCCCAACTTTAACAGTAAGGCTCCAGCCAATGTTGAAAGCATCTTTTGGCTTTCTCCAAATAGGGTCAAAAATCCCTCACGAGTCTGCGTTACATTTTCCACAGCTCACAGGGCTATATTTTGTGGTCCTTGTATCAGGCTATGCATCTTTGTGCACTGCCTTGGATACAAGCAACTACCAAATGGCTGTCCCGTGATAATGATTAGTTTGTGGAGCCCATGATGTTCAGTTTCGGTTGAGACTGTGTCACTTTGTTTAATTATGTGGTTATTATTGAAGCCAAGGTTTTGTGGTATTTGGTAGCTATTCTGTCAGGTGTCTATCGCGGTCACTGAGCATTGACTTGCCCCCGTTTCTCTTTCCAACGCTGATTTCTCCATGTTTTATGTATGTTTTCAACGTTACATGATTTAGCAGTTCTGTTATGAGTGACCAGCACAAAAAAAAAAATAAGTTGCCTCATAAATTTTAAACTAAAAAAAGTGTAACTTTTGAAAGCTGGAAACTTTATGACTCACTGCCTTTCTAACTGTGATTTAGTTATATCAAAGATCAAGTCATTTTGAAAGTGTTGGCTGCATTATTTTTCACACTCGCCACACGTCATGTCGAGCCATGTGGGAGGAGGGTTTTTCACTCTCCAGTAGGTCAGAGGGATGTTATCTCACAGGCAGCTGTGAAAGGTAGGACTGGCTCTCACCCCTTTTTCAAGATGGTGAGTTCATCATCACCATGAGGTACATCCACAGCTTGCTCAAGCCAGAGGTGTCAGTGAAAGCCTCAAAGGCCCATCTTACCACAGAAAACAGCCTCTTGGTTTAGAGCACTCAACAAGCTTTTTGCACTTAGAGGCGCTACAGAGCTTGCGTGTACACGTGTAGTTTTTGAGCATTTAACACGGGGCTGCCGGGAAACATGCCTCTGACGCCAAAGGCTTGTTT
The DNA here is from genome assembly GCA_011952105.1 of Coreoperca whiteheadi. Lineage (NCBI taxonomy): Eukaryota > Metazoa > Chordata > Actinopteri > Centrarchiformes > Sinipercidae > Coreoperca > Coreoperca whiteheadi. Next base: position 16,433,097 of record CM022481.1, on the reverse strand, counting down.
ACACAAAATCCCTAAACCGAAGATAGAGCCGGTAATGACAATGTGGTAGGCGCTAGCTTGCTGCAGCAGTGTGGTTAAGCTGTGCTCCAGCAAAGCCATCTCTGCTGGCCAGAGCTGACCTTTCCGGTTTTTGCTGAGTCCATATCAAATACTGTAGGTGATCTCTTCTTGAGTTTGTGCAAGACTTTAGCTCTAGGCCTACTTGGTGTGTGTGGATGTGTGTTTGTGTGGTAAGACGTCAGTATTGTTCAGCACAGTTGTGCCTGCTTGTATCCTGTGCGGGTGTGAGTTGCTTGTTCTGGTGTGTAACAGCACTGAGAAGAAGCTTTGATAAGTCAGGGTAGAAGAGACACATTTTCCAACTAGAACAAGATGAAAACAGCCAGACCTCCCTGAAACTTTTAGCAAGGAGTCGTTAAATTGTTTAACATTAACATCAGATGATAAACGGAAAAAAATACCTGCTACTCTTTTGTGCAATAAAAACACACACAACATAGCATAAAAATTATGACTACAAAACATATCTTAATACAGTTGTAAATTGTGTTTTTTTTTGTGTGTGTCTTTGGGTGGTGGGTTTTTATTTCCTCATGTGAATGTGTTTAATTGTGTTGTAATTGTAAACCTGTACAGGTTTCTCCCTTGCATAGTTGTCATCTTACCTGTCTGGTTCAACAAATCATTACAGGGCCATTTAACATTCAGAGACAAAGCAGAAGGAGGGAATGGGATCACCTCTCAATACAGCCATTCCTGGAGTGAGTCAAGCTTCTCATTGATGAAGTTGTCAAACGGGTCCGCGCCCATGAGATGTAAAGTACCTGCTTGTCCTAATCTAGTAAACTGGTGTAGGAGCAAAGCTTTTCTATATGCTTGACCAAGGAGTAATACAGTCAAGATTACACACACGTTACAGTATATTCCCTTCTTTGAGCCTAATGACAACTGAAAAGTAAGACGAGATCAAAGTATACCATCATCCTGAACTGCATCCAAGGCTTAAATTATGAAAACAACAAGACACATAAAACTTATCTTTTATCTGCACACTCTTTTCTCTCCCTCGTGCCTTCATCCTCTCCTTCCTTCTGTTCCCCAGTGTGAGGATATTGCAGGCTTCCTGCCACCCATCCCCTCGCTTCCTCTTCTCTTCTTCTTCTTTACAGTCACTAGAGAACTGTGTGTGTCTGACTACACATACTGAACCCAGGCCAGCATTGGAGTAAAGCCCTCTAGGGTGATGTGCTCAATAATCACAGTACTCATGAGGATTTTTTTTTTTTCCCACCTACAAGGTTCAGATTTTGGCCAGAGGTCTACTGCAGCCTCTACTGCACCAAACAGCGTGCTTTAAAGCCAATAATCACAAGGGTTTATTGCACAATCTTATTCATATCACCTGAATGAAATTGCGTGACAAACCTACAATTTTAAGAGACAAGATTATGTCGGCTGATCTCTGTTTTACCCATAAAACCTGCAACCGTATTTCCTGATAACAACCAGCTCCTCTACTGACCTACTAAAAACACAAACCATAGAGGGAGCCCGCAGTGGATGGGAAGCCGGTGGTTGACTCAGGAAGCAATCTGTCAAGCACTTTTGTCATGGAAACACCTTTTTACTGAATGATGCATATTTCTAATCACAACAGGCAGACTTCCAAATTAGTTAGCAGCATATTTCTCCACATCGCCCCCTGTAGTTGCGAAGTCAGAGAAATTTCTCATATCCTGAGCACTCACGTTTAGACTGATATGCCCATTAACATAATGAAATTACAGAACGGCGACGCAGATGTAGGCGAAGGACAGCAAAACCACAATCAGAACTGAAGTGAGACATAGATATTCAGTCTTTTTAGAGAAAACATCATCCTCTGCACTATCAAGCCTCAACAATGGATTTATTGTGATAATAAATAGTACTAATTCTATGCAATCGGCTGCATAATTTGGCCAACCTAGGCCCCTCACCCTATGTAGCCTTGTGCCAAAAATATACCCCCAAACGAGTCTGTCCAGATCCACAGTATAGGTTGCTGTTGCCAGACGATTACAGCTCAGGCTTGAGAGAAATTGAGATGACATAATCTAAAAGTCAGCATCCACTGCCATCCATTCTCTCCATACATAGAAATCATGTGTCCAATCAGCTCCACTGTGTGGACAATTTAGGACACACAAAGCCCAACCTGTGCCTCTGGCTCCACAACCTGCCGCACACTTAGGACGGATACTCACGTGTTGTGCAGTTAAACCACTGGCAGTCACTAGTGGCTTCACATGAATCACACGTCAGATTGAAACATCCATCTGCAAAGAAGTCATAAATCAGATTTAGTTGCGGTAGTAGAAAGATAGAAAATGAAACTGTACCTCTCCAGATGTTGCCATAAAGTGGTGCTGCTAAAAATGGTCCCACTTTCAATAGCAATGTTAAATTATTTCAGCACAAACAAACACAGCTGGGCGCTGAAATGTGATGAATCTTGAAATGTGACACAACAGAGAGGCACAATGTCAGGCTGTTACATAACAAGCTGCTCTGGTCCCTGCTACCTGATCAACCGGATCTGACAATTAGGGTTACACCAGTCTGGTTTCTGCCCTGTGTCCTCTCCCAAGTCACGTTATGACAGAAACACTGCCGTTCATTTAAATCTAATGTCAGGTCACATTGCTTGCTAGCAGGCTAAAGCATTAGCTCGTCCTGACAACTTGAGTCCCACTGCCCAGCGTGGAAATAAAACTGGCCAACTTGCCTAAAAAGACATGTTATACATATATATATATATTTTTGGTAAACCAAAACACGGATGAGTGACAACTGTCAACCTAAGAGGCGAGGCATCTAATTGGCTCCAGAGTGACCAAAAATGGAGGCAAACACAGATGAAAATCAGCGAAGTGGGGCTCTTGACTGAGCTAAGGAGGTACACGGCAGGCTGTAGCTAGCCGCTAGCTCAGCGAGGAGAGGTCGCAAACTTACCTGAGTCTGTTGCGGCTGATGCGCCAATCAGAGCTACAACCACAGTGAAAAACACCACCCTCAAGTACATGACTGCGGCCAACTTATTGCTCTTATATGCGCGGCGGGGGAAACGTTATCTGCTGAGAAACGTCGAGATGGGACTTCAGAGGTTTCACGGCTTCCTCTCGTCTTGCGTTTCTGTCGCTGCTCGGTACGTAGCTCGCCACTTCCTACTCGACAGGTCATGTGGCACTTTGTTACTGGGAGGGCTGAGAAGTGTGCGGGAGCTGCTAACACGTCAAAGGCGGGCGAGAGAGAGAGGGGGGGGGGCAGTCTAAATTGTCATTAGCCCAAAACTGCCGGGTTTCACTTCTGCTTGGCTCGAGTCATAACGTTTTAAGTGCTTGACATTTTTAGGGGATACAATTTGCAATTTGAAATAATATCAGGAGCTTCCTACGTTAGCCAGCTTCGAGACCTCTGAATCCTCTCCAATCTGTTCATGTAGAATATATTAGATGAAACAACCTGGGGATTCAGTCTGATTAACAGGCTACCTCTATGTGACTTCAGAAACAGATACAGGTGCAGGCTGTGCTACACGGTGGGGCCCATCGTACTGTAAGGCCCCAATTTCATTTATATAATTCTGAGCTGTAATCATAGGTCAAAAATACATTTGGACCTTTTTATTGCACATTTTCACAATATACAAACTGCAGGCTACACTGTGTCCCATTTAATCGCTAATAACCCTCCCAGCCCGCCAGACCTGCAGCAGTAAATTGGAAGAAGTCATTTTTCACACTTGTCGAAGAGGAAAAGCACACAAACAAAATAAAATAACCAAACAGACAAACGAACATGCAACAACAAAACAAGTCAAAGGCTTAGACATATAAAATCTTAAACTTACTTATTGTCATGACAGAGACAATTGAGTTGCCCAGCAATACATTACATGTTAAAGACAAATAGTGTCAGTTCCTCCCACTTTATTTTCAGCATTGTGTTTGCATTTCAATACCTGCACAGGTTTACTCTGGGCTGCTGCATGTATACTCAATACAGAATAGCATTAGGGAATGTTGTGAATATTGTTGGGTTCTACCTGTAAGTATTTTGTGAATAAACACATTAAATGTAACTTTCTCTTTGTTATCTCTCTCATACACATATTAATCGATGTGGAACCCCTTAAGAATATTGAAATGATAGCTGACAAGGGCACACAAATTTTATCTGAGTCTTGCAAAGTATAAACACAAAATTACAAATTACAAGTAAATATAAATGGTTTTGTAGGAAAGCAAAATTCTTTTTTGTAAATGTGTGTATGCAAATGTAAGTCGTAGGTTACATGTGTCGTTTATTTTGCTACATGAGTAGTCATCAGTAATTAATATGTAGGTGCTAAAACCTAAACACTCCACAATCTGTAACTTTACATTCATACTTGGGTCTCTCATTGGAAGTAGGAGCCTCTTCTAATCTCCTGAGGACGTCGACACCCTCCACCACTTGACTAGAATGGAAAATGAAGACATTAGGCTTGAGCAAAACTCTATAAGAGATCTGAGATTATGCAGAATTTGGAAATTAAACGAACCCAAAGGCAACATAGGTCCTGTCCATCCAGGGTGCTGGCTGCAGGGTGATGTAGAACTGGGATCCATTGCTGTGGGGACCCTTATTGGCCATTCCTAGAGTGCCCCGTTTAGTGTGGAACACAGCAAAGCTCTCATCTAAAAAGGAGAAAGGACACATGTTACAGACAGTACGACTAAATCCACTAATTCTTCTCATCGTAATACTGTAGATGTCTTAGGCTGTTTATTACCTTCAAAAGTTGCTCCATAGATTGACTCCCCTCCATTACCTTTCCTTTCTGGAGAAATATCTGCTAAATTGAAACATACAGTTACCACGTTACCAGACCACAGTGATTCTGCAAAAAACACAATTCAAGATATTTTCGATTCACTTCCTCAATCTCACAATATGTTGTCGATGACTTTAGGTGCTTTGACAATCTAAACAAAAAATAATGAGCAATGTGGATAAGAAGTTAGAGGTGTTCACTGCATATTTCATATAACTGTAAATAGAAGAGCCAGATAAGGTCAAAAAAGTATATCACTCAACTGTAATGCAGCCTTTAAGAGCAGAAATAGATGACTTTTAATTCTTTTAATCAATTTTATTTATTTTTAATCATTTAAAATTTTGGACTATACATTGGACAACACAAGCATTGTGAAGGTGTCACTGTGGGCTCTGGGTAATTGTGACGGCATTTTTTTCAGAATGTTTACACACCAAACAATCAATCTATCAAATTAGAAAATAATCAGCAGATGAATCCATAATGAAAATAATCACTAGCTGCCGTTCTACACAAAATAGTTAAAAATTAGCTCCACATCAACCAGCTACAACAGTAAAATCCTGCATTTACATGAATGGATGAGTAACACTTTTATTTTAAGTACATTTTCCTGATCATACTTAAGTAACATTTTAAATGCGGGACTTGTACTAAATGAAGTATTTTTACAGTGGTATTAGTACTTTTACTTAAGTAAAAGATCTGAATAGTTCCTCCACTATTGCTGGTTTCAAATTGCCGTACTGATAATTTATTGATAGATTTCCCGAGTACCCCATGTGGAGATGTATATCAAATTAACTGAACCGATGCTAAAGTTGGATGGGAGATAATGCATTTCTATTTGAATTGTATTTAATTTGTAGGACTAGTGTGGACCATACCTCCACCTTGCACCCAGCCGTTGGGCACCACACGATGAAACACAGAGTCCTTGTAGCAAAGTGGGAGGCCGCTCTGAGACAGACCTCTCTCTCCTGTGCACAGAGCCTCGAAGTTCTTTGATGTCTTCGGACAAACATCTGAGAACAGCTGAGGAGAGGGAGAACAATGTGCCTTGTTAACACGCTGCCATTCTGTAACGGTCATCTAGTTTCTTACATCAGCAATTTCAACAATGTCTCTCAATGTTCTATTAAATTTTACTATGAAGAGTGCTTACAATAGTCAGAGGGTTGAGCTGACACAGGTGGCACGTGTCAGAGTTGCCTCACCTCAAACAATAACCTCCCTGCTGCCTCTCCTGCTATCTCAATGTCCATGAAGACAAACGGATGCTATAATGAAAGGACAGAGATGTGTAATGTTTTCATTTCAATGTTTCAAGGTCGAACAAATATAATAAATACGCCATTTTTAGAGAGAAATATTCAGCTAGAAGAGCCACTGATGACTGTAACTATGACTGGAGCCTGATGGTTTGCAAATCTTCCTTTTCATTCATCTAAATATGTCACAAGTTGAATGTAATTGCTAATTAAATTATGTCAGTCAGTCAGTCATTTTCTACAGCTTGTTCCCGTTGGGGGTCACAGGTGACTGGAGCCTGTCCCAGTAACTTTGGGCCTTAGGCAGGGTACACCCTGGACAGTGGCCAACTCGTCGCAGGGCCTAATTAAAGTATGTACTAAATAAATGAGTAAATAATATACAGAAGTTAAAGAAATGCTTCCAGATACCCACCACAAACGGAAAATCAACCTTCCATACATCCACATTCTTTACCTATTTATTATTTATGGGACTGTGGTGTAGACTTGCCCCAGTTTTCTGGAGGTGTTGGGTGTAGTAGTCCTCAGTGAGAGCCATGTAGAAAGCCTGAGGCCGAGTGAAAGTGAAACTCCACTGATTCTTGGCCCAGCTGGCAAGATCCTTCTCATTACCAAGGAGAAGGCCGCTCAGAAAGCACATCAGGCTGCTGGAGTACTGCCACACTTCACCACGCAGCTCCTTGAATCACAAGCGTTGAACAACAAATGTGTTGTGATTCAGCGTTTCAGAATAGCCATAACGTCAAACTGCGGCAGCATTTTGTTGTGTAGGTGTGTTTAGTTCAGTATAGTAGAGCGTCACAACTCTCAGCAAGCTGCTGCAGTTCATACATTCGCCTCCATTATTTATAGCAGCATTATCTTCAGTCATATCAGATGAGGTCATCAATGTAGAACAATAGTGGAAGGTAATAAGTATATTTACTCAAGTACTGTACAATTTTTATGTACAGTACTTGAGTAAATATAAAATTATACTATACAATTTTTTTATATTTTAAACTTCTACTATGCTGTATTTCCAAGGCAAATATTGTACTCTTTACTCCATTGTATTCATTTGAGGAATTTAATTACAAGTTACTTTGCGGATTAAGATTCAAAAGCTATGAAAATCTATAAAATACAATGTCCAACAGTATATAAGTCAATGCAAATTAGCTCCACTTCGAACAGTTACAAACTTTAAATGCTGTCTACAAAGTAATGCCTCATGTTGAGGTAGGCCCAGCCTCACCTCCCTCCGAGTTGGTTGATGAGAAGAGATTCACCAGAGACCTTTGAAACTCAAACTAGTTTATTTCACAGCATAGTACATACAGATTAATCTGGGGGGCACAACGCAACCACCTCAGGCTTCTGTTCCCCGTGATGCCTGCGTTGTGTTCTCCCCAGCTAAGACAGCAAAACTCTTGGTTATATTCTACACCATCCCCCGTCCCACATTCTCAGTACTTTACGTAGCTTGTTAACTCCGCATGCCTCTGTTCCTTTTGGCCTTGGTCTACCTATTTCTCCCTTGTCCTCTTATCTTAGCCTTCAATTTGTTGCATTCTATGATGCAGCTACTGCTATGAGCTGGGGCAGGAGTCAGACATGTATAGAGACACATATCTGAAATACAGGGTGTCAACAATATCCAGAATCCACACTCATTAATAATAATCTAATTTAATAGTAATAATAAGAATAAGAAGATAATAATTACCCTATAGTAATATAGCACTGACATGGGCCATACTGCCTAATGAGTAGCCTACATTTACTTCCTTAATAAGTTTTTTTTTGAATTTAGAGTTCAAACAAATATAATCAGACAACTTACCCTTTTCTTGTTGCACAGATATGTGTGCCAGTCAAATTCGAATAGTGGTTGAATTTTTGGTTTCAGAAATGCATCAGGAAACTTCTGTTTTAGTCCCTGTTGTGGTCAAAAGATACAAGTGGTGTTAACGCTCAGGTGAAAACATATGGTTTAACGTTAACTATATGAAACTCTACATTTGAGAATTTAAAAAAAAGCAACGGTTTACCTCGGCAATGCTTTTGGCAACATGGAAGCTAGGGTGTTTAATTGAGCCGACAATTTCTAGCTGCGTTTTTGAGTCCATGGCTGAAAAGAAAAACACACAAAAAAACCCCACTAAAACCAAAAAAGTCTGTAAACAAGAGCCTCGTATCCATAGCAACAAGCCTTTGGAGGCGCTTTATTATGACGTCCATGTCAAAATGTCGGGCTCCGATCGACTTCGTGAGAGCGCTCCCTTTCTTTCCACCTTGCTTTTTTATAATCAAGATGATTCACAGTGTCAGTGCTATATTTACTACACAGAAAGCCCAGTAACGAATTATATTTAATTCAACGGTTGAATTCACTTTCTTGTTAACGTCGTGACAATTAATACCGCGACAAGGCCGCGTAGTACAGAGACGTTCAACGAATTGGAACGTGGCCCAACCGCGCCACTCTTTGAAATCTCCGGGTCGTTGTCCTCTTTTGTGTTGTTTAGCATTGACGGCTTCTACTCATTTGCTCTTGTTCAATCCGTTAAACCCCGTTTTGGGGTAGTTATGGGTGTTCACGATTTGTGGTCTATCGTCGAGCCGGTTCGTGAGTCGGTGCCGCTCTACAGTTTGAGCGGAAAGACGCTTGCAGTTGACCTGAGTTTATGGGTGTGCGAGGCCCAGCATGTCCAAGCAATGATGGGGAGAGTTACCAAGCCCCACCTGAGGTGATTGTTACACATTGTTCTTTGATTAGTTCCTCATGATGTTAGCTTCAGTTATAATATTTAAAACCTTACGTGTTTGTACGTTTGCTGGTCATAGATCACCCAAAGGCAATGCTCTTTTGTGTCCAGGAATTTATTTTTTAGGGTGTCATCCCTCACGCTTATGGGGGTGAAGCTTGTCTTTGTGATGGAAGGAGAAGCCCCCACACTTAAAGCAGAAACCATGAGCAAGCGGACAGAAGCAAGATATGGCGGATTCAAAAAGGCGCCTGCCTCTAAGGCTAACGTTACAGCAACCACCAGCAGAGGGCGCTTTAAAGCTGTACTTCGAGAGGTCGGTTGGTCCTCCACTCCTCTGCATCTCTCATCATAGCCGGTCATAATAAATGCACGCTATTTTTAAGCACTCCTGTCCTTCTCTTGCCTCTGTAGTGTTCAGAGATGTTGGACTATCTGGGTGTGCCGTGGGTGACAGCTGCTGGGGAGGCCGAGGCCATGTGTGCCTACCTGGACTCACAGGGCCTGGTGGACGGCTGCATCACTAATGATGGAGACGCATTCTTGTATGGAGCCCGGACTGTCTACAGGAACTTCAATATGAACAGTAAAGTATGTTTGTGAGAGTTCATCTCAATCATCCACAGCGTTTTTAGATTAAATGCTCTTCAGAACACAAAAGTAACACTTGGGCACCTGCCAGAGCTGTGTGTTCACAACACAAATCACCTGTTGAGTGCCTGAAGGCAAAACTGTATATCATGGTTCTGTTCCTAATTGCATCCCTAAAACACCTACATGGTTAAGCTATAGGGGTGAAGTGTTAGTTTTTCATCACACTTAAAGAACACTATTTATATTAAGAATACAAGTGTAGCAAGTTTAAATTAGCCCGGGAAGGAGGAGTGTTTATATCTGGTTCTAGTTTTAGACAAAATCATTGTTATTTTATTATTTATATGCAAAATCATTAGTCATGTAATTAACTAAGAAACTGACAGCTAATTAATACATTTCAATTTTGTTCATCAGTATTTTGTTTATAGTATTTATCAAGTAAAAATAAATCAGCAAATGCGACTAGGTGGTTGCTTTTCTCTATTCCATATTCGTTTGGCTGCTGTCAAGAGCAGGAAACTTTAAGGCACGTGTTATGGTAACTTTCTGATGGGCATTTAACATTTACTTAGGCAGTTACATCATCAAAAAATCATACAATAATCAGTAATAAAAATGATTGTTAGCTGCAGGACCTTCAGTTTAACTAGCCAGTGTTTCCTGTATCTTTCTATCTATTTGTTGTATTCTGTTTATTTTTCTACTGATGCCTTGACTGTAAAAGCCATCGCATCTGCATCATGTTGTGACACACTTTTCCCTCCAGGACCCTCAGTTGGACTGTTACAGGACCTCCAGGGTACAAGCACAGTTACAGCTCTCCAGAGAGAATCTTGTCGGTCTGGCCATCCTCCTTGGCTGTGATTATATTCCTAAAGTAGGGAGGGCAGCTTAATCTGAAATTTGCAACATCAAAATCACCGATATGAATGACTTACGGCATGTTAACTGTACATTGTCATTTTTCCATAAGGGCATACCAGGTGTTGGTAAAGAGCAAGCTCTGAGGCTTATCCAGATGCTGAAAGGACAGACAATGCTGCAGAGGTAGGGAACGCACACCTGCAGGTTATTTTAGCAGTTTTTAATCTCTGTATACTGTTTCCCACATAAAGACAGACACATATATATATTAGTGTTGTGCTCCTGCATTTGTAACCTTTCTCTGATCACCTCAGGTTCATCCAGTGGAAGGAGGAGAATGCAGATTTGTCTGAGGGAGTTGTGAAGAAGGTTGCTCACTGTCTCGTATGTCGACATCCTGGTGAGTGGCACCCTGCTTTGAACTCTGACCCCTGATCCTGATAAGGGATGGAAAGCAAAAGGGCGGGGGGGCTGATTTAACAGGTCATGTTAATGACATGTGAGAGATGGGTTAGTCTTAGTAAGCCTCCGACTTTACACCCAAGTTGTAATAGTCTGTTAGATTTTAAAGTTTTTTGTTTGTCTTGGCTTTTTACCTACTTCTTCTGTTTTATCAAACATTTATTCTGATTCATCTCTTGCCTTTTTCAGGCTCAGCGAAGGTACATGAACGTGGTGGCTGTGTTCTTTGCGACAGTAAACGTTTCTGTCAACCTCAGGACTTTGACTACCAGTGTCCCTGTGACTGGCACCGCTATGAACAGACCCGCCAGGCCCTGTCTTTTGAGGCAAACATCAGGAAGTATGTGATTTTCTGTAAATAAACAGTAGTTTAATTTTATCACACAAACAGTACATGGAAATGCAGAAAATGAAAATCCCACAAACGTAAAAGCAGAATGGAATGAGACAGCAAGAGCATAAGTGCAACATATTAAAAAGACTTCTATCAATGTTCATCTTCAGTCAGTCTGAGGAAGTGAAGTAACTGATAGTGCTACATAAGTGCTGAAACAATTTGCTAATTCATGAATTAGTTACTGTCAGAAATATAATCAGCAGTCATTTTGCTTTTGCCTATTCATTAAGGCATTTTTAATAAAATATGGCCAAACATTAATTGTTTCCAGCTACTCAAAATATGACTATTTTCTGGATTCTTAGTCTTCTATGATAGTAAACCTGATATCTGTGGGTTGTGGACTATTAGTCAGACAAAACAAAACTTAAAGTGGTCACCATGAGCTTTGGAAACTCGTAATAGGTGTATTCTGTTCTAGCCCTGCGATGAGTTGGCCGCTGTCCAGGGTGTACCCCTCCTAAGGCCCAAAGTCACTGGGGTAGGCTCCAGTCACCCGCGGCCCCTAACCGGAACAAGCGGTAGCCAATGACTGACTGACTGTATTCTGTTCTTTTTAAAAGTGTTTCATTTCTTTTTTAGGAAAACACTGGCAAGTCAACAGTTCCCCTTTACAGAGGTACAGCTGCTATGGTTTATGTGTTATTGTTTTATAGCTGGTATAATAATAAAGTATATGGTTTTTAATACTTAAATTGCATTTTGCAGATCATTCGTGAGTTCCTGATCTCCAAGGATAAACCTGTGCCACATTTCAAGAGGAGACAGCCAAATATGCTTTTGATGCAGGTGATGGGTATATTTAAATTACTTGTTCATTTAGTTCTCTCTTTAGTGAGTTAAAACAATGTTTAAAAAAAAACAACAACTTATTTTTTGCAGAGATTTGCGTATGACAAGATGGAGTGGCCGAAGCACTACACCAGTGAAAAGGTTTTAGTCTTGATGACCTACACAGAGTTGATGAACAGAAAATATGGAAGAGAAATGTCCTCCAAAATCAAGCCCCTCAGGTAGTCCTACAAGTTTAATTTAAATTTTTAACAACAAAGAAATTATTGGAATAACATGTTATCTCAGTACATGCTTAATTAAACACCTTTTTATCCTACAAAAGAATATTGAAACCGAGGGTGAGGAATGCCGTCGCTTGCTTCGAAATCATCTGGAGCACACCAGGTCAGTATAAATCATTCAACAAAGGATGCTGTTGCACGTCAATGTAATCAGGGTTGCTCTGTTTTCCTGCAGTCTTCATATTCTCAGATTAGAAGATCAGAGTAAAAAGCGATATTTTAAGAACACATGCTCTGGGTCGAGTGACATGACTGCTGCATTAAGCGGAGGTCGGGGTGCTCATCACCCGGTTGTCTGTTATTGATGTGCTGTGAGGTGGGGTTCGGAGGTGACAGATCGGTCACAACAGCCACTAGGTGCTAAACTGGTTTCCTTCCCAGGCTTTGAAATCTGTCATATCAAAGTCCACTTCACTAACAAGCCCGCCTGACGTAGATGCCCTGAGAAAGTCTCAATGAATGAATTCAGAATGTGGTTCTTCATTTCTTGTTTTATATCATGCAAAAGAAGTTATTTATACAACTCAATTATTACATCATGGATATATATTTATAAATTACATAAATTACTGAATATTCTAAAGTTACAATACCCAAAATCATTGATTACAAATATATGGTTTTCATCATCCTGTCTCGGGTCCAAACAGGCAAATATTGTTGAATTGGGTGGTAGCTATTAAGGTTTATTTGTAATGGATCTAAATTTGCTGAATTCCGAAAGTACATTATCTCACTACACTCGTACATGTAAATTTAACACATGTATGTATGCCAAAATTCCATCATCAAGAAAGTGGTTGAAATGTTATGACTGCATTTATGATTAAAAGGGCTGAAATATTAGCCTTTTGTATAAAAATGCGCTGTATTTGCATATGTTTCTTACGTATATATTCTCTTGATTGTGTGAGGAACAGTGCATCTGCAAATCACGCTGAAAGTCGAATATATGTCGATCAATTGAATAGTTAATGGTGGGGTATTTGATTCTAATCCAATACACGTCTTTTTGTGAAATTCTGCAAACATCTCCTCGTGGTCCGCTGTCTGTTCAGTGCACTGAAAACTCCAGTGTTTGTACTCAGCCCTGGATCTGTAAATGGGAAATAAACGAAGGGCTCGGAACGACCCACACAACACTATTCCAACCATGATTTGTGTGTCAGGTAACATTGCTTGACTTGCCCACGGACATATAGATTACTTTCTAGTTTGCCAATATATGCTGCTGTTTCGATGTATAGCAGCAGGAGAGTTGTGAGATGTTGGTGTGCTGCTCTGAGAAACGTCTCGTCCTCTTTGGCTGCTAGCTTCGCAGCAGCAACAGTTTGCTAACAGTTAGTTACATTACTTGCTGTGTCGTCATTCAGTATATTAAAAAATGGTATTTGATTTCTCCAGAATCGCATACCCCACCTTTTTAATCTGCGGGAAATTACTTTTGATAATCGCTTAATCATTCATGTCATTTTTCAAGCAGAATTACCAAACGTTTGATGGTTGCAGGTTCTCAAATGTGAGACTTTGCTGACTTTCCTTTACTAATATTTTAGTGACTCAAATATTTTTGTGTTTTTGACTGTTGACTTGAAATGTCTTTCAGTTTTCGGATGTTTATACACCAAACGATTCATCGAAAATATAATTGGCAGAATAATTGACGATAAAAGTAATCGTTAGTTGCAGCTCTAATGAAAAGTTACATTTCTTAAAAATGCCTTCCAGTGGTGGTGTACCACAAGTAGTAATTCTCTCACATTTTAACACCTCAACTCTGTGTCCGCCCTCTTCTTTTCTTTTTTACCATATCAGTAAAGAACAGAGAAGTTAAGCACATGTTTTCCTTTGTAAGGTAAATGAGGGACTTAATGAGACCTGACCTTGACATTTTTGCTGCAGAACATTATGTGTTTCCAGAGGATCGGCCTGCAGAGGAGCAACATGAGGTGAGGACGGTGGAGGAAGAGTCTCTTTTCCGTGTGGCCTACCCAGAGGTGGTGGAGAGCTACCTGAAAGACAAAGCTCTGGCCGAAGAGAACAAGACCAAGAGTAAGACAATAATAATCACTTTAAAGAAATTCATACTAGTACATAAACATACGATATCCTAGAAATATATAATATTTTACTATGAAGATTTTTGTAAAATGAATTATGTCTGACAGTAAATGTAGCTACATTATTCACAACAAAAATTGGAGCCCCCCACAAACTTGAAAAGCGCTAAGACTTACCACACTGTGCTGACAAGGACGTCCTGATCAAAGGCACCTGGAGCTTTGACATGTTTTTCAAGGCTGTCTATTACAGCAGGTCTGACACCTGAAAATGTAGAGTTTGGATGCTCGGCTAGTTCACACCAAAGGCTTTGATGGAGCCGAGAGGTGTCTGTCTCACAGGGCTCGCTGTCACTTTATGCAGGTTGTACTTTGCTCCCCCGCTGGTCATAACTGCTTCACTTCCTAATGTGTAGGCAAACTAGCCACTGAAATTGAAAGAGCTTTACATTCAAGAGATACCCAAGTGGATATGTTCACTGTAGCCATTAACTGATTGAAAATGTGTTTCAAATCCTTTTAGATATTGAACATTGACATCCAGTCTCAATCGTCTTTACAGGGAAGAAGCCAAAGACTAAAAAGGAGAAGCGATCTGATGTCTCCGATGGTATTTCTGACCTCTTGGCTCAGATGACCCTTCAGAGTTCCTCTAACACTCAACCACAAACGCTGCTCCCTGCCATTTCAAACACAGAGAAGCCAGATGTGGTGGTTTCGGACACTACAGTGAGCCATAAACAGCAGCGGCAGTCAAAAGAAGACCACAGCAGTCTGAGTGATTGCCCCAATACTCCTCTGTCTCATGCAGAATCAGAGGCTGTTGCTTCGCCTTCTGTCTCTGCTGTTATCGACGCTCTACAACTGAGTGATATTGACTGGATTGCTTTGTCCTTCACATCCTCTCCAACTCCACAATCAGCCACAAACCACACCACTGAGCCCAACCTAAGCAAAACCGCAGACCGTGAGATCAAGGAAACAGAGGACCAAAAAACCTCAAGAGAAGCAGACTCCAGGTCTGCTCCAGAGTTGTTCTACACAGAGTGTCCTCTAAGGGACAGGGTGCTCATGAGGAACACAGCTAAAGCTATAGACCAGATAGAGATACACAATGATGTGGTCTCAAAACAACTAAACTATGAGTTAGCTTGTCTCAAACACATTTCTTCTCATAACTCACAATCAAATGGACAGATCCCCAGTAAAAGTAGCAAAGACAGGAAGTTGTCAGGAAAGGAATCTGCTGTTAACAAAAAAGAACCACTCACTGACAAAAGGCAGTGTGCAACAAATAATGCAGAGACCAAACCTCACAGTTCAAAGGAGCAATTAAGGCCTGCGGAACAAGCTCAAAGTAAGACCAAGGACAAATGTAATGGCTCTCAAAAGCCTCCTAAGAAATATACATTTTTCAGAACATCATCGGCCGTCCCACCGCAGAGGTGCTGCTCTGACCCAGGTCAAAGCGACAAGGACAGGAATCTGCCACAGACCACCAAGACCAGTGTGTGTATGAGCATAAGTTTGTCTAGCGAGGACAGCGATGCAGAGAACCAGCAGTTAGGACCTCAAAGAAAAGCCAAGATCAAGTCCATAAACAAGATGAAGGGCAGCATCCTTTCAGGCTTCCCCCTGAAACCAGTTTCTGGGCATAAAACAACCAAACCCACAGGGACAACGTACCAACTAATACCCCTATCAACTAAAAGCACATGCCAGGATGTCTCACCAGCTGATGTGGATTGTGATGTGTCCCTTCAGACTCCGGCGTCACCTGTCGCTGTGTTAGATAGTGATGATTCATTGATTTGTAGTGAGAGTCCGCTGCCACTTGCAGAGAGACTGAGACTCAAATTCCTGAAGTGAGCAGCATGATTACAGGATGATGGACAAGAACATGTATGCTATTGTAAGTTGAATGTGAAAGTTTATTTAACCTTGGAAATAGATTTAGACAAAAAAATCCTAAGTCAAGGTCCACTCACTCGCTTTACAGCAGAACTGCAACAATTAATCGATTAGTCAACTAACAGAAAACTAATCAGCAACTCTTGACAATTCAATAATAGTTCAAGCTGTTTTTCAGGCAAATAAGTCACACTTTTGATGATTCCAGCTTCTCAAATATGAGACTGTGCTGCTCTTTGTCTTAACATTATAATAAATTGAATATCTTTGGGTATTGGACTGTTCATCAGACAAAACAAGACATTGGATGGCATCAGTTAGGGCTTAATTCAAATTGTGATAGGCATTTTTCAGTTTTTTGTACCAAACCGGTGATCAAGAAAATAAAAGTTAGTTTTAGCTTTACCACAACCTGTGATCCTAAATGGAACAGTGTCTATAGTTGTGCAATATCACAGTTTTAAGTATTAAATGAGTGAGAGGTGGTTTGAAAGCTCCAGAAAAAGATACTATTTGAGTCAAAGTTTTTTAAAATCTGTTTCTTTACATACGATTATTTTTGTGTGTCTGTGTATAAAGGGATATCTTTCAGCAGAACTGAAAGGAACACACTGCTCATAAGAAGAATATTACACACATGATTGTATTAAATGATTTGTCATTACGTGTTTGGTGCACTATATCTTGTGAGATTGATAGTATAGACTAACTGTCTGGCCAACGCACAAAACGTGAAATAGTTCAAATAAATAAGTTGTTTATGAATGTTTTGTTGCACCAAAGTTTGCCTTGCCATGACATGTTGCTCTGATCATGAAAGGAACTGCTTATGTAAATCAGGGGAAACTGTTGTGGATTAGGACCGTTTTCAGTGTTAAATGCCGTTTTAAAGCCCCACTTGTGCTTATTTGGTCCCACTGCTATTTGACAAGCTACATTTCACTTAGCATAGCTAGAGAGAGAAGGCACACCAGCTGAGGGGGACGGAGAGGACGCTGAGCCGCTGGTTTTACAACCTGCCAGTGTTGGTCCCCTTGATCATGAGTGAGGCCTTACACACCTTTTCAGACATGAAAGGTCTGGCATGAGCTTGGTGACAGCTGCATCCTCTGCCCAAATAACAACTCAGCCCTAGTACTGGGTCTTAAGTGTTATTTGTCCTAAAGCAAATACTGAAAATCTGAAAGTTTGTCAGAATTATTGAGATTATCAGCTTGTCCCCCAAAGTATATTGAGTCATGTGTAATCTTCTTGTGAAGATACATTTACACTTGGAAAAACTCAAAAAACAGGAAACAAGTAGCAAGTGGCGAACTTTGTGCACATTTTAAGGTAAAACAAGATTTTAAGATACAAATAATAAATTATAATTTTTTAATTATTCAGGCCTTTAATTACGCCATCTCCAGACAGGGCAATGATTGTTGCTGATTCTGAACCTTTAGGTGCTCCAATACATATAAACGAGTTGGCTGTGTAAGGCTATACTCTCCATAAGTTAAAAATAGTATTGACTTTTGTTGGGGGTTTTTGCCCATATAACATCCAGACTGAAGACACACGCAGGTCTGACTTGCCAAAGAGGTGTGAAGATCTCAGGTGAAGCGGCGTCCCCTCAATCCTTCATTTGACAAATCACATCAAACTGATAATTGTCGTCGTGCAGACTTTAAAGAGTCATTTCCCACAAAGGGAATCTAATTATTTTTCTTTCTATCACATAATCCGTCTATTTAGCCTTATTCACACCCCAGTGATAACGAACAACGTCTTTCGGGAAGGTCGCATTTTGGCACTTGAGATTTTCTTTGAACTTTTTTCGCCTGAGCTGTGAACCCATAAACCTCCGGAGATCTGCTTCTATATAAAACCGCTTTGGCAAAATCACCATCACAGAATCTTCCTGTCATTCAGCTTAATGTCCTCCTGCATGTCTGCATGAACGTCTGGAAGTCTCGTGACCTAACATGGACCTGAAGGTCGCTAAAATACTGTCTGAGTGGAAAATTCACGAGTGTACTTTTGGAGAGGACCTGGACTCACTTCAGTCCACCTCACCGGAGTCCTCGGTGGACTCCATGTGCTCTTCACCGGAGATGTGCTACCCCAGCGGGCATCAGGAGATCAATGATTTCTCATACGGCTTGACGGGACGCAGGGTGACCCCAGCTGCGCAGAGGCTGAGCAAGCCCAAGATGTCCACCAAAAGACGCATGAAGGCCAGCGAGAGGGAGAAGATGCGGATGAGGAGTCTTGCAGAGGCCTTGCACCAGCTCCGTGACTACCTGCCGCCGGACTACAGCAAGAGAGGCCAACCCCTGACCAAGATACAAACCCTCAAATACACAATTGAATACATCAACAAGCTTTCAGACATCCTGGGCCGCGCGTAACGGACGCAAATGGACCACTTTTACGCATCAGGTTTACTCTCATCTGGACACTGATGGAGTTAGTTTTATATCTCTGATGAGTAATGTAACATTTTTAAGATAACTTAATCATTCGATATGAATTCATTTTTTTCCTCCTCTGTTTTTGCCCTTCTCTTGATGTAGATATTTTTTTAGCGGGCACTTGGCGATTATGTTTGTATATGAGGCTGCCTTTGTTGGAATTATGAATTCAATGTCTGGAAATACAGTTTGCTGTGTATTGGTATGTATATGTTTCGTTTATGGTAACTTGATGGGTATGAAATACAGCTTTACTAAAGAAGAATCTCTCCAATATTCCTATGTTTCTGTTAACAGAGAATTTAGAGAAACCTCGTCACACTTGTTTTTAATCTCTTGTACTTTGTTTCTGGTTTATTTTAGAACTTAAGTAGCTGCATGATATTTTAAAGTTTTGTTGTGTTTTTTCAGTTAAATTGTCTATCCTATCCTTCATATATTTTTTTTCAATTGTATATCAGGCTTGATTACACTGTTAAACAAATCCATTGAATTCACCGTGTGTCATATCCAGGGTATATCCGCAAACATGTTTTCTACCTAAACAAATACAATAAATCAGCGTTATGTGTTGAACTTGTGGCCGAGTTAATTAACGGTCTTCAGGATGAGCACGACACGTCAGTCGATTCCTCCAATCAGAATGCCAAAACACCGAACGCCGACGGAATGAGAACAACAAGGGGCCAATCAGACAGCAGCATTGTTCCGGGCGGGCGTAACTTCCACATAACGTTTTCCTCACAAAGAAATCCCAACCTTGGATGTAGTCAAGTCTGAGGAAGCCGCCATTTCAAAGCGCAAAGAAGCTCTTGGAAATTTTGTACATTTTTTTATTTTTCTAATATATTTTTATTTTTCTTAGCAAATAGGAAAATTGTATTACTGTTTGAATCTACCTCGCGCGCATCACCAATTGAAGTAAGTCATTCCTTCTCTACATTTCACCGGAGCACCAAGCCGTTTGAAAATCACAGGAACGCCCCTTTCATACATGAATAACATTCAAATGCACTTGTTATTAACCTTATTTATTTTAGTATTTTCTATTAGGAAGGTTGCTATCCAAACGTTGAAGGCGTAACGTTACTTGAATACTATGTATGACGAAGCAACACTTTTGGACACAACGTATAACGTTAGATCTGTTCTGCGAGTTTCATCCCAGGAATCAGATCGGGCCCTTCCAGCATTATAATTTAGCTAGCTGTGCTCAACATCATATGCTATGCAGTATTTAGGAGTATTATTACTGGAGACTAAGTGTATTTGTTATACAGGGCCCCTCTGATGGTCCTAGCTTAATATTTAAGAGGTCACAGCTCCAAACGCCTCTCAGGATCAAATGTTTCCATGACGCTCGACGTGCCTTTATCTTCTCTTCTTCTTGTGCTGCTGCTGCTTCTTCTTCTTCATCTATAAGTGTGCGTTACCGCCAACTGCTGGATTGTATCAGCTTCACAGTGTGAACTAATTTTAGTGTTCCCACTCATGACATAGTCCCTTCTTTTGCTCAGACCCTAAAATAATGTAACATCTAGATCTTCTCCAGATATGTCCACAACGTTCAAGTATCTCCTTGCACATCTTAATCCTTTCAAATTTATATCCCCTTTTATAGCACATTTTATAACAATGGCAATGAAGGCCAGAAATCGTTTGTTTGTCCACGCAGATGCTCTTATCAGCTCCACTCCTATTTTGCTCCTTTTCCTTTTCCACTGCCCTCATTTCCCCATTTCTCTTTTACTTCCTTAATTCTTTTTGGGCACTGTGCTGACCCCATATGGTGATTTCTCTTGCAGTGCAGGCACTTTGCTTGCTCTTTCTCCACTTTGGACTCCTCCACATTACAGTTATCCTTCCCATATATCCCACATCTCCTGAGTCCTCTACATACGGCAGCAGCATGTCCATATTCCTGACAGCAGAAACATCTGAGAGGAGCTCTCTCATATGGCCTCACCCTGTAACACACGTAGTCAAGATAAACTCTTGACTATTTATTACTATTTTATAAATTCCCCCCCGAAAAGTCAAACACACCGAATTGCTGTCCTTTTTCCCTTTACGGATCTTGTCGGTCTTCTTTCCTCATGCGCACCTTCAACCTCCCGAAATGACTCGAGCTCTACCGTCAGTGGCACGCCACCTACTACTCCCTTCTTCTGTGCTTATCTGAGTGGGAAGCAAGTCACACTGCTAAAATATCCGAATACACAAATCTTCAGGGCTCTATCTCTCTGACGCTTTGATGCACAATCAATGATAACCGTCCCACTTCTTGTTATCCTGACCGATCTTACATCTCCAAGCTTTCCGACCTCCTGTGGATCCTCGAAAATCCCGTCTGTTTGTGTCACAGCTGAATCCCAACAGGATACATCTCCTCTTTCCTCATTATCTGACTGGAATCACTTGAACTACTGTTCTTCCTTTTCTTATTATTTTCAAATCCTCTCGTGTCCTTGTTTCCAATTTCGCGCTCCAATTCCTCCTCCGTTTCCTGTAAGCCACCATCTCTTCCCAAGCTCTGCCTTTGGCTCTGTAGGCTTATTTACCTTAAAATAACACTGTTTATGTCACTAATTATGTCTGTGTACAGTAAGTGACAGTCCTCCATGGTATGGTTACAGTCTTCAAAGCTTCATGTTTATTGTCATATGTATTAGAGGCAGCGAATTCCAAGCACGTAGGAGTCTATATATCTAGATATGTGTAAATATATGTATAAGATATGCAAATATAGTGATAGATAGAGGGAGTCGACTCTTATTGATATAAATGTTTGGATAACATATTAGAAACACCATTCAGTATAGGGTAATAGTACAAACTACAGCCTCCAAAATGCCCATAAGCACAATAATTTAACCTTCATTAAGTTAGGCTTAATTGCAGACCTTTTGTTTTAGACTTTATACATTTTAGCTAAGTGTACTTTTTACAAGTCACTGTACATACAGTTCATAGAGAGTATGGAACAAAACTAAATACAAAACACAGATATAAATATACAGCAGTAGCTGCATCAATTAAAACAGTCTATAAAGGTGCTGAAACTCACAGTTCATCAGTCTTTGAAGGATAACAAATGTCTCAAATCCTAAATCTTTGTTTGTTTATTTTAGACCTCCATAGACTTTTTTTGTTTGCTTAAAAGTCCATAAATAAGACATAATGTTCCTGCATGAAGGGTAATAAATAGTAAGCTCACGGTGACCTTGTCATACATAAATAATCTGTTATTCCTACAAGAACTTAACAGTTGTGGTATATGTTTATTGTGTCCTTATAGAATTTATCTTAGAATATGGTTATTTTAAAAAAGGTATTAAGCTAATGTGTGGCCCTCTTAAGCTCATGGGAATTGTTGGATGTTCAGCAAAAGTATCAGACGCACTGGAAGAAAAACAAGTTACAGGTGTCGCTGTCAGTTCATGTTCTTCTTCTGGGGTAGTTCCTCCCTCAGGGCAAATTTTTAAAATCATCTCAAAAATGCAAATTCCCCACATGTTACTTTTCCCCTAAACCACTATAGTCCACTCTCCACTGTGTAGCAGTGTCACTGATGCTGCGCTTCACAGTAGTGATCAGGGCTTTGGGGCTATTAATAATTGTCCCACTATCAGCTTTGACTTGCAGTTGCCTGTGCTTAACTCGCAAACTTGTCACCTGCTTCTGTACGACGCGTATACAGTGTGTCACACCTAGTGAAAGAGCAATGCAGTGAATGCAACACTGAGGTTTTATGTTTCCATGATCTGGTTTGCACGCGGACACAACAAACTGTCCCACTTGGTTGGAACTCCTCCTTGTGTGTTGTTATAGCGTCCAAGCAACATTTGAACATCACTTTTGGTTGTGTCCTGTTTTCCCTGATGGGAAATAAGGCTGTAGAGAGTTCACTAAATAGCTACCTGTGCTATTTATTGGTTATAATTACTTTACATCATGCTTGAATACCTTATAACTGCTTGGAACTTATTTCTGCATGAATTTATTTTATTTTATTTATTTTTAATCTATTTTATATTCTAAAATGATAAAATGCCCTTTTTGACCTACAGAGCTTGAATAACACATTTTGCATGTGGAAGCAAAATGCATTTTTGCATGTATACATCTTTTTCATGTCAAGGCAGCTGTTGCATATGTCTTTTTTGTTTTGTGTGCAGGAAACATGAGAATGTTATTTTTCTACTACTAATGTTAAAAGAGGTTGCCATTGTGTCATAGTACTGTATAGCAATTTTGACCTGCATGGTTTCAGATGGATGCTGACACAGAAGAAAAGATGACAGAAACATTAAAAACTTCCAAGGATGAATCTGAGAAACCCATAATGGACAACAAAGCTAGGTCAGTCTTATGGTTCCTTACAGGATAATACTGTATTTATGGAATCATAATGGTTTGTGTAAACTGCAATGTAAAGGTTTCGTCAATGTGCAGAGTTGCCTATTACAACTTTATATGATTGAACTTGGACTGGTGTCAGTTTTCCTAATATTTTTTAATCTCCTCAGGGGTCGTGGGTTCAGAGGCCGTGGTCGAGGGGGTCGGACGAGTCGAGGCGGCATGCGTGGTGGGCGGGGCATGATGAAAGGGTTTGGTCCACCTGGACATGGGAGGGGTCGACCAAAAGATGGAGCCATGAATGGATTTGCACCTATGAGGTGCTGACATTTGAAATATACATGGTGATAAGTGTAAATGATAACATGTTGCTTTTATTAATTAGTTAGTATGCCAACACCTAGTGTGGTTATAAAACACATATATGTATATATACAAAACGGTTTTAAAAAATGTGTATTTTTTTGTTGGAGATTTACAGCAACAACTACCCTTGATATGTTCCATATTTTAAATTAAAATGCTTAACTTTGTGGGTAAACTACACTTCCTGCCCTTCCCTTGCAGAGGAATGAGGAGGATGCGACCTTACCCAGACCTAAGAGGTCATCGAGGTAGGGGTGGACCAATGGGCATGGGCCCTCCTCCTCTCCCACCACCTCCCATGCACCTCAGAGGCCCCTTCCCACCCATGCCCAGGTTACCACCTCACACAAACACACACAATCATACGCACAGACACCCATGGAAGCAAAGTGGACTGGATAGAGTTGTTTGTCTAAGATTTAACAATGATCCACCTAAGTTTAAAAGTTTTTGTTTGTCCTAAAAAAGTAGTGTTTTGTGTGGATACTGTAGGCAAAGTAAACATACATTTAAGTTATATCTTTTTATGGAGCAACTTGCACCTTTCACTTTTAACTTTTTGAATCACTAGCCTCCAGTGGGTAGATGTGTGTTATTGCTCAACTAATCTTACATTTGCATCAACACTGGCTCATATGTCAAAAGTGTATTGTATTGCTGTTGTGCTTGTCCTTGTCTGTAGGCACGGACCCCCTCCACCCCCTCCTCCAGGTCATCCTGGTTTCAGAGGGCGTCCACCACACCCTCGAGGCCGTGGCATGCCGCCCCCTGGACCTCCACGCCACTTCCACCCCCGAGGCCCTAGAGGGTAAGAGCTGTTTGAATATTAATATCTTGCTTAAGCTTTGCAAGTCACAATTCTCTGTACTGTTCTTGCACACTTTTAAGATTCCTAAGCATTTGAGATGTGCTCACACCAGTTATATTCTTTTAAATCTGTGATGCAAATACGCAGTAAACTGCAAGCCAAAAGTCTGAGGGTTGTGACATAATGCACAGTCCTTTCTGTCCCTTTTCCCTTAAGCCTCATTATAGCTTAATTTCCTTCACTTTAACTTGTCCTCTAATTATCATATTTCTTTGTGTTCTTTTCTTTTGTTTGTCTATCAAATAGAAAAAAGAAAATAGCTTTTTGCCCAAATAGTTTGTCTTAGTACAACACTTGTTGAATCCAAGAATGTTAACTTATAAATAAATAATAAATATACTTACTGCTCAACTATTTGAAGCCAGACTCTTAAATAGTGCATGGAATAATGAAATTGCAAAAGACATCACACTGTATTTTGCCATTCAAAGGTTCACAGTAACAGAGGGGATGACATCCCTGACTGGAATAGTTCAGAAGGCTGCTCTTATCAGAGTGTGCCCCCTATTGGCCAAAGCCAAGAATCCAATGTGTGATTTTATCCTTTTACACAGCTACCACAATGGACCGGTCTCTCCTCCGCCTCACCCCCCACATGGCAGAGGCCAGAGGTGGCCAGGGCCCCCTGGTGGCCGACACTTTTAACACAGCCTGCCCTAAAAACAATAACCAAGCAGTTGTTAATGTAGAAGGGGCCTAAAGTGGTGCAGTACATGAAATGCCCCTCAATTATGTGTTATACAAAGTCTCTGAGTATCTTCATGACATACTCTGTGGCCAAATGTCTGGTTATTTTACTACTACTTATTGTCTACTGGCAAAGAAATAATGTGAAAATGACTAATGACAACCGAGGACACATAAAATGCCTCAATATTAACAATGTAAAGGCATTCTGTTATCTATGTTAAAGAAATACTGTTGGTACTGTAGGAACTATTTGAAGTTGTTGAGAAAAAGCTGTTAAAACAAGTTTGAAACCGCTGTTCTCAAAGGGAGAAACATTCTTGTCCAAGTACATTAAATGTTCTGTGGTTCTTGTTACAGTCACCCTGTGAGCCTTAAATTTTCCTGATCCTCAATAAAGAATAAAAAATGGGTGACACTGCATATTTTAAGGTGGGGAACCTCTTTATGAAAGAGGGCACAAAAGCCCTCAAGCACCATTGTTACTAGTTTAGTACACCTTGGACCTCCCTAACCTTTCCTTATGTTACATGGAAATAGTTATGTATTATAACCTCACCAAGCAGTGCAGCAAATATTTTACACTTTTTTCAAGAGAAAAGACAATATTCCACTTGTCAAGTATTCATGAGTATTTAATTTTATATTTTTTATGGTTATGTGCAGCTCTTCTAAGTTATGAGTATTGCTGTTTGGAACATTCATGTTTGTCTTCAAAAAAGAAAATACATTATAAATGAATAGCATACTGAAATATATATCTAATAGCTTTTATAAATGAAAGTAAATTCCATTAGTATTTGCTTCAGTTAAGTTTACTGTGTTAGTTTTTGAAGTGTTATAAAAAAAACTTTATTCACTGTAATTAACCTAACTTGTGAACCTGTGAATGTGTTTTATGAAAATCGTCAAGACATATGACATAGTCGTCGGAGAAGAAAAAATAAAACTAAAAATAAACTCAACTTCTTTTTTTTGTTTATTCACAAACACAAGTCTGAGAGTTGTCATTACAATTTACAACAATTATGATATGAAAGAGAATGAATTGCAATGTCAAAACCAGTACTGTACACAGTGGCACAGTAGCAGTGTTTCATATTTGCAAGTGAACATTTGATCCATATGCACATAATTATATAGACATTTTTGGATGAGTGTGGAGGACCAAGAGCCCTTAATGAATGTAATATTCAGTGGATCTTCATGAATCATTTCTATAGACTTGCAGAGGGCTGCAGATACTGCACTTGAAAGATGAATTTCACTCACTCAAGTGCATTACCATTTATCTTAGCATGTAAATTTAACTGGAGGACTCCATCAACCGCTCCACTTGAAAAGCTTTTGACCGTACGTCATGTCACAGTTCAAATTCAGTGGTAGCATGTCTAAAAGGAGGACATCATCTGCAAAGGATAAACACTCTGATATGACCATGGACTTTCATATTTTCTTGCTGTTATAAGATATTGTCAGTAATTTAAATTCGACTTCAAAGGGGTTCGCGGAATCTCATTATTGTGCATTCTGACCAATGTGTTTTTCTATTCTTATAATTTTAATTCTTTATTATATTCTTATAATATATCATTTCTCCTATACTTGCATACATTTTAAATCTTTATAAAAGAAATTATTTGTTGCCATGCATGTTGTTGCAAATGAAGTTGCTGTACCTTTTATAGCAAAGAGTAGTAACAGATTATCAAGTTAAATCAGATTTACTCTTAATTCAGTGATATACATTAATGGCACCATCATCAAAAGTGGACAGCAATTCAAAATATTTCAGCTCTTTAGGTTTCGCAAGCTTTCTGAATGGATGTAGCCCTTTTTCCATATTGTGGTACTAATTTAGGTTTACTGAATTTATAAAAATAAAAATAAAAAAGCACAGTTATATGAAGAGACATTTATTATTAGCACTGCATGTTGTATGTACTGCTGGCACAAACAGGGATTTGGCATTATTTCTGGACGAAAGAGAATTTTATTCTCTGAGTCGCTAAGGCACTGAAGAATATTTAAGTATTTCTGCAGACTTCAAGAGATATTCATCACAGGTTGTCTGTTTCATAAATAAGCCACAGGCAGGTGTTGGCTCTCTCCCCCCGTCCCCCTACTCTATCTGTCGTTTTCCATCTCTTCAGCACTTTCAGTACATTTTGCTGCCTCTTCAGTCTCTGCAGTCCCTTCTTGTTTCTCCCTTTGGTTGATTATAACAGACTGACTGTTGTTGTCTCCTGAAGGGGGGCACACAGTACAGTTAACCTCCCAGGCCCCAGGAACCCAGGCCCTCCCTCACATCTCTCCCCTCCTTCACCAGCGGTGTGACACCTGAGGTCCGGCACTTCACTTGAAAAGGTGAGGCTCCTCTTGTGTCTTAATCCCTAAACCCCTCCCTCACTGATCCCTGGAGATTCTCTCTTTCAGGATGGAAGTTGAAACGACTACAGAGTCGTACCAAACACGGTGAGACACGGAGGACTGTGGGTTAATAGGTTATGGTACTTTATCTTTAATTAATGGCTCCAAACAATAAAAGGTGGTTTGGAAGATTCTTGCTCGAGTTACGAGAAAGTACGTCGGTACTGTAGGAGCATGCATGGATATGCAGGAAAAGATGGGTCTATAAACCAGTGTTATTCCCCTAATAACTGGCATGAAAACATTTGGACATGTCACAGTGGGGAAAGCACAGGTGTGAATAATAAAATTAAGGATGGCTGAATTCCATTTAGCTGCTTCAGTTTCAGGGTCCTGGT
This sequence comes from Coreoperca whiteheadi, assembly GCA_011952105.1. Classification (NCBI taxonomy): domain Eukaryota; kingdom Metazoa; phylum Chordata; class Actinopteri; order Centrarchiformes; family Sinipercidae; genus Coreoperca; species Coreoperca whiteheadi. Next base: position 16,405,341 of record CM022481.1, on the reverse strand, counting down.
ATTGTGCATGCTGGCTCACTGTCACACTGTCATGGTCGTTAATGTTATTAGTAGTGATGGGCGGATGAAACTCTAGGAGTCTGTGGGACTTTCTATTTCTTCAAATTGCTTAAAGCACAGTGACATCTGGTGGCTTGTAACACTTAACAGCAACCCTACAACACTGGAGCCTAAGCACCACCACACCTCTGATTTTAATAGTTTTAAGTCTCACATGTGTGCATTAAAAGTCCAAGGAGCCTCCGTCTTCTTACTAAGTCTGTAATACGTTTGTTCAGAGGTGCTGCATTAAATGTAGTTGTTATTGTCCAATATGTTACAGTAAAATAATGAATAAATGCATTAAACAAAAAGCCTATATATAAAATATTTTTGCTGACACAAAATGAATGTACCTTATTGGTGTAGTTTCGGCATGGGGGCTCATGCATTTTAACTTTATGGTTAATATTTACATTTCATATGAGTTGCAATGTGATGTGATATACATTACATTAGCCTATTAGTTTTATGACATTATGAGTTGGTATTAGGTGGAAATGTTCTCATATGCTCTCACATGGTATTCAGAATCAGAATAAGAAACAGGTTTATTGCCAAGTAGGTTTTCACACACAAGGAATTTGCCTTGTTATTTTGGTGTATAACGGTCACCATAAACATTGTAAGAGACGAGAAAAAAACAAGTCAAGTCAAGAATCATAAATATAGAAATTTTCTGCGATTAGTAAAAATACTGAATAAAAATTGTTGCATAACTTTATTTTAGGAAGTATAGTTGCATCTTACGCAATAGTTATGTATGAATCTCAAATTAACTTAAATTTAAGTGGATATGAACAATCTTTATTATAACTTTGTCTCATGGACAGAGCATTTTTAGGATTTAGGTGTTTGGGCATATTTACGTAAGCGGGGACCACAAAGGGAAGGTCAATTTCTGTGAGATTTCTGTGCATCTTGCTGACCTGAGGTTTTCAAACCTGCAGTATCCAGACAAAACCAGAAGCAAATGTAGTCAGCTCAGGTTTAGAATTTTGGTATGGTAATTTCTGTCACAGGAAGTGGTTATAAATACCTACATAACCATAGTAGGTAAATGGCCAAGTAGGCACAGAAATGATGGTCATTACAGTAGAGGAAATATAAATATATACGAGGCCAACAGTATTTAAAATCAGAGAGCATTCCTGCAACCGTACCCACCACCAGGTATATCCAAAAGTGAGGAGGGGCTAAAACTTACTCTAACAATGTTATTTGTGTTGTATGGCTGAAAACGTTGATAGTCTCTTTGAAGCAAAAAAAGATTAAAGCTTCTTACTGTTTCCTCTGTGGAGGTGATGCACTGTATGATTTATGTACTGTATGACAGCTCATTTTAATACAGGAAGAGGAGGGAGGGCCAGTCCTCAACAGTGTTTAAATAGAACATGGAGAAGTGTCGATGATGATAAATACCGGGACTTTTACCAGGAAAGCTCCTTAAAATGACAGGAGGTATTAGCCTTAAATCACTGAGCATAAGTACGCCATGTTGTTTTTACTGTTAAGCAGAAGATGTTAAATCCACAGATTTTTTTTCTCTGTGTTTTGCCTCAAGGATTCTTGTAGACTTTTCAATAAATGCAAAAAAAGAAATGTCTTGTGTGCTGGTCTTGTGTCCTACAGAATCTGTGTGTTCATACAGAATAACAATCCGATATCACTGAATATTAAGTTAAACAGAAACGTAATATTAATGCACAAGAAGTATTCGAATCACAATTCTGACAAAATAACAGCACAAAACGTTGAGTTCAGGGTTGTCATTAAAATGCAGAATTTATTTATGAACATACATTACAACATACAATTGATCCCACACTGTTTTGCCAGAAAGAAGAGACAATGAAAACACACAACTGCCAGTAAATGAAGACTGTTACACACCGTTACTGTTGCCATAATTAATTTAAGTCATTTTTCTGTGGTGTTCAACTCTGTATTGATGATAATGTTCAACGTTCACGAGTCCATGACAAGCATATATTAATATTGCATTGTTTCATGTCTTCCCATTTACCCAACATAATCACTGATGTCTGCGAAAAGACATCCAATGAGCATCTGTTGCTCATTAATGAATTCACCGGCTGGGCTTGTCGTCAATGGGGTGGTCCTTCCACATGGGTTCAAGGATGTGATCTGGAACCTTCTCCATGGCAGTCTGATAACATGAACAAAAAAGAAAACAAATAATTAATCCCATTCATTCACGCACAATTAGATTGAGCTGGTGGGATTGTTCCCGGTGTACGACTGACTCTGCAGTAACTTACCTTTGTCACCTGCATGGCTACACCTTCAGGGAGGTTCCTCTGGATGTACTCAAGGTATACCTGTGCTGTGCAGCCGGTTATGTGAGACAGCTACAAGAGAAGAGACAATCGCAAACTATTGTGAGACTTAAATAACAAATATATTCTTTTGAAACAAATGGGATGACTACTGGGTTCATTTTAAGTTGTACGGACACTACAAAGTCCCCAGTTGAATAAAGGCTGATTGCTTGGAGGGAGCCTAAATACTTAATACTAAAAAAAAAAAAAAAAAAAAAAGACTGTGTCCTGTTAGTGACTAATGAATTAAAAAAACGTAAAAAGCCAAGTTCAGGCTCATCACCTCAATGCACCGGTAGTGTGTCCTCATCTCGTACTGTACCCTGTGTTTTTTGAAGATGTGAACTGACTTCAGGAGTGTAAACCTCTCCATGTCCTTGGGAGGTTCATAACTGGGAAAATAACGTCAGTTAGAAAGATATACTATAACGTATGGCTAACATTGCTACTGTCTTGAGTGGCAGCTTAACCCTTTTAGAACTCACACTTTGTTGATGGTGATGCCCAGCTCTTTAGCTGCCATGGAGGCAAAGAACTCGTAGCTGTCCAACACGGCCCTGTCATGACCTTTGACCAGCAGTGACACCTTCTGAAACAGCGTGTCAGGCTCCTCTGTGACAGTGATCTGCAAGGAAACATAACGTAAGCAGGAAACAAGATACATGAGTGCGTATTATTTTAATATTGGGCTGTTAAAAAACAGTCTGAGAAGAATAAAGAAGTTGTACTGAGAACTCACAGACGAAGGTGTTGATGAAAACACTGTTGCTGTGTGGAAGGAAGTGCTGGATGTCGATGGGAGACGGGACCTGCAGAGGCAGAGCACTGAATCATTTTCTGGAATATTAACACTTGTTATTAAAATGTCGACTTTAGCACAAATGACTGTGTAACTTTACTATGAGATAACCGCGTACAGAGTAGATGTTTATGGTTTTGGCTTCACACTCAATCCTGTGTTAAGTGCATTGAATATATTATAACTGTTGTGAAATGCAAACATGGTGCATGCTCCTGCATTGATTCAAATGTTGACTAAAGCAAGACTTGGGTTTCAGAACTGAATGCCAAAGTGTGGAATACTCTCCTTCTGTGGTTATGGACAGTTTCATTAAATACAACTATAATACTATAATTTGACTATATAACTACATAAACTTTTTACTGTATAAAATGCCCTCATGGGTTTGATTAACTTTTTTTTTTTTTTTTTTTCTATTTTCACCTATGCTTTTGCACTCACTGTAAAACACATTACATTTTAATACAGCCAACTAAAGTGCTGATTAATGCTCTGCATAGATACAGTGACTTATTCACTAATGTTAAACAAAATGAGCAATATTACTTACACAATTTATGGCAACTTAGGTGAGTAAATATGTCGATTTAAGTCACACCAGTGAAAACGTTGCAATGACGACTGCTGCATCATTGGTTTACTGTATAAAACAGCTCAAAGGTGCCGTGCACAGCTGTTTATTACCGTTATTAATAACCAATGTAAACTTCAAACGAGAAAAAAGAAAAGCTGTGGCCTACCTGATTATATTACATTTCCTGTGACCTGAACAGGCGCCCAAAGCTCTCGGTCCCTGTAAAGAAACTTACATTAGTAGACATTTAGAGACGACATTTACTGTGCAACCGGGGAGGTTTTCTCCTAACCCTGAACTGTCAATTCATCTCGCACTTTGCCCTTGTGCAAGAAAAAAGAAAGAAGAAACTTAGTTACTATACCAAATGTGAGATTCCACTCAATATCCTTGCCAAAGAACACAATTCTCGTCTGACAGCCATGGGAGCAGCCATGTTTTTGGAGAAGGTGGGACAAAAGGAAGAATATCTATCCGGTGCTGCCCTCATGTGTACTGGAGGATAAACTACTACTGTGACAACTTGGTGGGAAACGGCTGAAACTTCACATATAGAGAATAGAATAAACAACAAAGCTACAGAGAGAACATGTATTTAAGCTATCCAATGCAGAAGCCAAAGGAAGCAAATACTTATTTTAAAGAGTAAAACCATTATGCTTGAAGGTTGAGATACAGAGAGATACATATTATCACATATAAATACAGAGTTATAGCCTTGCAAATTACATTTCAGATGTATGGCATTGAAGTTGGTTATTTTTGGCTTGTTTAAGAATTTGCTGGTACTTCCCAAAAATCAAAAGCAGGTTAACAATGTTTTAAGATATCACCATTTCTAACAGCACCAATTTATCTTTAAAGCCAACAGATATGCTTCTTCTTCGTTCGAAAAAAATCCATCATTTTGTAAATTAAATGACCCGACAGTCTGACAGTAAAATAAGCTCAACCACAACCAGCCACAATATCAAAATTGCACTACCCGTTAATGCAATTATAACTGAAAAATAATTCACAATAACACACCATTCACAAGGGCATTTTTTCTGCATGAGTACTGTTGATGCTTAAAAAGTAAAATGTTTAGGATAACACCTATGTACTTTCACTTAAGTAAGACTTTGGAATGCAGGACCTTTACTTGTAAATTGATACTTTTACTTTGATCCGGATACTTCTTCCACCATTGCGGTCTATTATAGATGTCTGGGCAGACCAATGTTAACAACTGAATTCTTTCTATCTTGACAATAAGGACCATGCCGTCTCACATTCTCAACGCGACAGTAATGAGGGGAACGGGGATCTCTGAACGGGTCTAAATCACGTGCCCGTCACGTGACCCGGCTGTGGGCCCTGCCAGGGTACAGAAGCAGGCTGCAGGCAGAGGAAGCGGCAGCAGCGATTCAGAGCCGAGGTGAGCACATCTCTGGCCATTGATGTTTCTCCCGCTTTGTTGACGACAGGTTTGATGTTATTCTTCCACTTTGTCCACTGCGCAGCCGACCTGTTGTTATTTTGAATAGCTACATACTAATATAAAAAAAACGTTAGAATAAACGGTCGGCTAACGCGCTAGTTGCCCTAGCCTGTTAGCGGTGAGTGCCAGCGGCGGACGCACGGAGCCAGTCTCCGCTGATGGTGGTTCAGCTTCAGCTAGCTGCTCGCTTAGCCGGTTAGCTGTCCCTGGCTGTTTTTCTGTGGAGGGGACAGCACAGGCAGCCAACGTTAGCTGCGTTCCCGAACATCTCCGTTAGGTTAGAGTTGCTGTATAAAAGCAGCTAAATTAAGAGGCAAGATTAATCCCGCTGCGGACGTGTTTGTTTGGATCCCACGGAGCCCTCTGTCCTGATACACAGTCCAGGATCTAGCTAGCTGTAGCTAGCAGGAAGCTCACGGTGATGTGTCGGTGTTTTGGGTGTTTTGGCTGTTTTGGCATCATCACACGGGCTTCGACATTATTCGGACGTCAGTTAACGTTAACTTATCTTCTTTCTTAACGTTAACGGTACAACAGACCGGCATTATTTTTACGGTATCTTCTGCTAGAGGTATATGGGATGTTCTTGTACCGTTATTGATTAATTGGAATTGGTTTGGATACTATCCTTTTGCATAATGACAGTTGACCTAATCCAAATGTCGGTTAACGTGATATTCTTATGCAGCAGTTGTCCATCGCGTCTCCTTTCATTGGCAGATGATGACAGTCAATAGCATCGCGAATCTTAACGTCCGTTAGTGCCCACTGGTCTGTCTGTCTGTCGGACCTCGTTGGATTAATTGTATTTTTTTTCCTTTATCTTTCTCTCCCCACTTTTCTCACGTTGTTTTTCTCGTTACCCCTCGTCTGTTCTTCCAGTTTTAATGCTTCATTCACCGTTTAGCCGCGAGAGGCTGCTTTGGTTTCGGCGTCGCTAACGTTAGCCTATTACATTGGTAGCTACAATGATACATGGTTCTTCTAAATAATTAAGCAATTAGTTAACTATCCTTCCGCAGAGCAGGCTAGTCCTTGAACTAAAGTGATTGCTCAGGCAGACAGAAGTAGCGGTAAGTGAGGGCTAATTTTAGGCTAGCGCATTAATATTTAAATTAACGGCTGTGTGCGGCAGGTGAGTGCTTTCAGCGCTTCCCTGGTTGTATCGTGACACCGTCCGCATTATTAAACGATTTAAACCGGCGTTGTTGTGTTTTTGTTATAACACACGCTTGTTAATTTGGTAGCGACAGTTTCAGTGTGATAATGACGGTTTCTTTTTGTCTTATCCAGCATTCCTCCATGGGATCCCCGAGGCGGGTTGAAAAGGCAGACTGGCTGACGTGATGACGTTACCGGGAGAAGCGGCTCTCCTGCGGGCTGACAGCTGATGGAGAGGAGTCCCTGCTCCTCCTCACACAAAAACACACGGCCGGGTGGTATGAGGAGGACGCGGAACCAAGAAAAGACACACTGAACTGGACAGAAGCTTTACTCCCATCAACTGGAAGCACTGGGACGTGTTGAATGAAAGGGATGCCTTTTTCCTGTTGAGCTTACGTGATAAAGCTTTTTTTTTTTGTGGATGCTTGTTTTTGATCAGCAAACACACATCCTGAATCTGCCATAGTGGCTTTCAAAATAATTTTTCGATACTCTCATCTGTTGCCTTGACAGTGAAACAGCATGAACAAGGCCGCTCACTGATCAAACACATCAAAATGACTTGAATGAGTGCCTTTTGTTGTGTATGCAGCCCATTCGGCTCTGTCTAGAATCCAGCAATGCTAAATTCCACAGCTTTGTGACCTCATTTGTGCTTTTGGAGAAGTTTCACTGATCACCTTTTTAATCAGTATTGCAAATCACTTAGATAGCAGAGGGAGAGCGCAAGTACTATGCACCGTTGTCGCTGTCTCGCATCCGACACCGAACCAGTAACCTCAGCTGAGGAGAGGCGCTCATAACGGTACCGACCCATCCGAAGAAGCCGCGACCTCCCTCTAGGTATTTTTGGGTTTTTGTTTTTTATATATATCTATATATCCACGGGGGGCATAGAGAGCTGCAGGGATGTTCGCTGCCGTGGAGCATGGCCCGGTCCTCTGCAGCGACTCCAACATCCTTTGCCTGTCCTGGAAGGGCCGGGTCCCCAAGAGCGAGAAGGAGAAGCCAGTGTGCAGGAAGCGCTACTACGAGGAGGGCTGGCTCGCTACCGGCAATGGACGGGGAGTTGTCGGGGTCACGTTCACGTCCAGCCACTGCAGACGGGACCGGCCCACCCCGCAGAGAGTAAACTTCAACCTCAGAGGACACAACAGCGAGGTAAGAGGAGTAACCTGGGATAATGCATATTAGATTGTACCTAATCGTTGTGTAAAACAAATACAGATATTTATTTTTGTTGTAAAGGACAAGCGTCAAATATGAGTAGAAATCATTGTAGAAGTTGCAGTGTTTAGTTACAGTATTTATTTCAATACAAATATGCCCCAACAACCAGTACTATTTCAGTGATGCTCTTCAGATTTTTTTTTCACAATTCAAAATCATTAAATCGAATATTATCCCCATAAGAACTGTAGCTTACTCTATTACTGACTTTTCCCAAAAGTAGTTTAGAAGTTTTAATAAAGGAAAAAGCTTCTCAATAATACAGTGGTAGATCACTTTTAATTAGTTACTTTACACATCCACCCCTCTTCTAATTGAAATTGTCCTCTACACTACAAAGAAATAACTCAGTTTCACCTACATTTATTCTTATGATGATAGATTATTGAGCCCATTGATTGTCTTCCAACAGGCCTCCCCAATCCTTTACACTCAGGATGCAGAGGAATGCAAATGGAAGGAAGTTGTCTTTTTATTTCTAGTAGCACTCTGGGTTCACAAAGATATCATTGAAGGGTTCGGCCTTCACTCGGTCACTTTGTCCTTCTCCCAGCTGCATGGTCAGGTGCAGAAAATGTCCTTGAAGCTTCCAGTCTTTGTACTTGTTTAGGGCAGGTGTTGGGCAACAAGAATCTTGTCTAGCACAAAGATGTTTGACTTTAGTTGACGGGTGTCAGACCCTGTGCCAGAGTCTGAGAGTTTTGAGTCTTTCTGTAGCAGGTGAGTTCACTGTTTTAACTAGAGTGGGGAGAGTAATCAACTTGTGTAGTGTTTGGTTGGAAGCACGACCTGTGTAGTCTCTGTGGCTCATGGTTTGACACCTATGCATTAGATCTCCCTGCTGCTCCTAGTCAAAACATTTATGTGCTCCACTCTTTGTCATTGCTCTTATCTCCCACCATGGTTTTACTCTCCATAGTTTCCCACCACTAGTGCACTGAGACCATTTATTTTGTTATTGGAAAGATGAGCTGAGTAATGTCGGGATCTGTTGGCCGCCATGTATACGAAATTTTCCGTCGGTATATAGCAGTGCTGGCACAAGTGGAAATTGCACACAGGTTGCGTTTTCTCTTTTAGTGGGTGTAGCTGTTGGTCAGATGGAGCAAGGTGCTGTGTCAGCTTTCCATAAGGCAGCTGAGGGGAGAGTGGATGAATCCCTACAGAGAGTGACTGAAGCGCAGCAGAAATGTCATTTAACTCTGCCCACTTGAATGTGGTCCAAGTACTGAAATTTCCCTTTTGTTGTTTTGGTGCATGCAGTGTGGAGGAGTAAACCCATACTCTAATTTACCGACCTTTTTTTTTTTTCCCTCTCCTCTCATATGTGAATTTGACTTTATCCACCTATTTAGTCAGCTTAAAATTCATTATGACTCATATACGGTGTGTGGGAGTTGTATGATATTGGTGTTTCTTGCATTTCTTTTTAATTGGACCCCCATTTGGTGTTGCAAATGCAACAGCTATCCTTCGATTGATTCAAACATTACTTAATAGCTTATACATTTTCTATAGCTGTAATCAATCCATCAAAATGAATACATATTGCACACAGCTCTTCTCCAGTAAGCCATGCTTTATTGACCAAATGTTTTTTGACTATCTTGCCATCATCAGTGAATAAAGCGAGGTGTACTGAAGGTGAGATGTTTTGATTTTGACGGGCTTGCATTGAATCTCACACTTGCCTCGCTTCTCAAAGTTAGAAATTGTACCGTTCAGTTGCGTCCATAGTTTACCCCATACAGCTTTCTGTCTCTGACTTTATTGTAATGCTGTTTAGATAATTATGTGTAATTTATTATTTTTTTCCTTTGTGATTATTTATTTATTTTTGCATCTGTGAAGATGCTTTTCACATTAAACGCAGATGCAACTGGGAGAAAAATGTCCCCACTGACCTCATTCCAGCACCAGTAATGAAAGCAGTAATGTCCTCTCCACTTTCACTTTAGATTTGATATAAATGCTTTGGGAAATGCAAAATCCATCACTCGTTCACCCTATGCATAATTTGGGGTTTCTGACAGTGGTGGAAATCATACCGCTTAATGAATTCTGTCAAGTTATGACAGATCTGTTCACTCACTTGCATCATTTTCCATACTAGTTTTGGAGAGGAGAGAATGGTGTTTGCAGTATACAGTCCAACACCAAAATTACCCCCAAGAGCTTTGTATATAGTCTCCAGTCCTGTAAAGGTATTAAAATGTGTTTTAGAACAGGCAAAAACTCTACTCAAGCCAACATTCTAAAAAATGTTTAACGTATTTTTCAAAGAGCTATGTCGATACATTTAGGTAACCTTTCCCTGTCTTCAAAAGCTGCAAGCTCAGCAGTAAAAGCAGTCGCGTCCTCTGACAGTCCTGTCCTTTAAACGTCAATACTGTCATTGAACGCTTGTCGTCGTTGATTAGTGTCCTTTCACGTAAATTAGCTCAAGTCATGTAATGAATGAACGAACACACACACACATACAAAATGCAACATGAACTCATCCTGTAGGAGTCCAGTCCTGCCAAGATCAATGCTCATGCCAGCATCCTTAGGTTTGGCCATTATTCCTGTTGATGTATAGACCAGAGTGTCCTGTGATCATTTTAATGTAAGAGAGTGTCTGAAGTGATGTGTTTTTTGGACTTGGCCCAATACGAGCAATGTAGCAAAGTAAAGGGCGGATCTTAAGCTGTCAGACATCTGTTAAGAAGAGGGCAGATGGGTAGAGGACTGTATTCCTGTAGATTGTTGCACTGCCTCTGCCTGGATAAGGGGTTTTATTTACACTTTAGTTCACCCACGATAAAAAAAGGTTGGAACTGATGGCACTACAAGATGCTTTGGCTAAAAGCATCTCTAGTACCTACGCCTATTAGATTTGTTATTGTTAAATTGAGTGTGGTTTAAGTGCGCTTATAGTCCGTCATTGATTGTTGATCCCATCCAAAAAAAAATCTGCTCTATTGGTCTTATCTAGGGCTGCAACTAAAGATTATTTTCATCTATACATTTTTGTTTTTTAGCTATCAACTTTTTTATTAACAATAACACAGATACGAACCGAATACCCCCCTCCCCACAGAACACGGTCAACAATGGGTTAATTACAAAACCAAAATCAAATAAAACAGGATTACACAGTAGACGTAAAGCATTACCACACAGGAGTCTCAGAAGTCATGACGGCAACGCCTTAACATCATCTGCGGCTTTTCCCCACATCTCCAACGTCCGTGGATTAGAATTAATAATGCGAGCTGATGACCACTTGAGGCAGATCACTTCGAGAAGCGCTTGTAGCCAATGCTTTATTGATAACTGATGTGGTGGAAGCCACCTTAAAACTATAATTTTTTTTTTTTTTTGCTGCAGTCATGCCCGCCAACCAGAGCTTACGTTCTGCCTCAGCAGTCTTAACCTGGAGTCATGATTTAAGAGAAGAAGTGTCGGTTCCAGAGGCCCTATCAGATCAGAAACCTTATCCACAACTTCATCCCAGAACCTTTGTACATCCGGACACCCACACAAGACATGCGTCAATGTACCCATAAACGCCCGGACTATAAACTGTGCAGTCAGGACTGGGAGCTAAACCCATCAAATATCTTTTACGTGGTGTTTCATTTATTGATTCATATTTCGATTGAGTTGAGTCTTTGAAATGTCATGTCAAAATGCTCTTCAAATAGCTTTATTATCTGACCAGCAGTCCACGACCCACAGACACTCAGTTTACAATGATGTAAAGCAGCAAATTTGTACATTGGAGTAGCTGGAACCAGTGAATGTTTTGCTTTTTCTTTGCTTGAAAAATTGCCTAAAATGATGAATCAATTATCAATATAATTGCTGTTAAGGAACTAATAATTTCAGCACTAGTCTTGTCTTAATTAGCATGACTTAACATGGCTGCTACTTCTGGTTTCTGTTTCAAACTGATTTAAGGTAATTGATCTATGGGTTGATGTTAATTCTGTTTTGTTCTGAAAGAGTTTATTTCACATAATAGCGACTTTGTATCTCAGCACAGAATAACAGTTTAAGTCTGTTTGCTAGAGTAACATCTTTTTAGACTAAAAATAAATCAACCACCAAGTAAAAAAAAAAAGTTGTATTGAAAGATATTTTGCCCTTGAACGTCCTGATACTATTTTAATATTGTTCTCTAAACAGAGCTGCTGACCTTAAGCAGCACGCGTGTCAGTTACACCATACTTGTGTAAAAACATGAAAGCAATAAGTTTTGCGTCTTTTTATGTGACTATACTCCTGATGCCGCAGAGTCCCTCTGGGATGTGTATCAGAATAGATCAACACCTCTTTTGACAATCCGGTGCTTTTTTGTTCCCCCATTACAGTGCACTCAGATGCTGAACAGAGTGAGCAGCTAGTCACTAAGAGTCTTTCATTCTCCATGAAAGCTGAATGTCCAAGACAGCCTTGACTATTTTTATTTCCAGTGAAAATATCCACTGCTCTGGTACTATCCCATTGTAGATTCAGTGTGTCATTCAGGTGGAGTTTTTTCTCTTTTTTTTAGTTTTTAAAGAAATAAGTCTAAAATATGAGCATGCTAGTGTTTTATTTTGAAGTGAGTAAACATTGGATAAAAAAGTGACTTTTGTTTGCCGCAACACAAATGTGTTTACTGTATACCTTGAGATCCTGGCATAAGCCTCTTTTATTGCTACTACATCTTTGGGCCATAAGTGTGCGTTTGTGACAGTAAGCAGTGACACAGTGAGAGAAAGTAGAACATAAAGTGATGATCTCAAGGGAGGTGTTTTCACTTTGGTTGCAAAAATATGCATCCTGATAAAGACCTCAGAACAATGTAATTGTGTTTAAGAATTGTTGTGACTGAAACCCTTTTTTAGTGATGGAGGCTTTGTGTGACATCTGAAACCGTTAATACACATTTCTGCTACCATTTCAACGAGGCTTATGGGTGGATTATTTCTCAAAGGCAGTCGTCCCACTTGTTGGTTTTCTCTTTGAGGCCGGATCCAGGGTCTTCGCTTTAGGCGAAAACTGACAAATGTCTAAGGCCCTAATCCAACACGGACAGGTGACCCCAGGGCATCAGCTCATGTTTACTTACAGTGCAGCTTCTTTGGCTTTCTGTAGACTACATGCCCATCTGGAAACTGATTTGTGTCTGATCAAATGTTCCTCGCTTTAGTACTAGTACAGTGATAATGCTTAGAGTTGTACCTCTTGTTTAAGGGTGTTGTCCTCTGAAAATTTTTGACTTTTAAATCTTCATGGTGTCTTTGGACTCGTCTACTAATGCTGCTGATCGTGCTAGATCAGAGGAAATTAATCACTATTTTAGATGAACCCCACCACTGTTTACCTCTCTGCCCTTCATTTTTCACTGTTATGTTTTCGTGCCTTTTTTTTTTTTTTTTAAGTTGTATCCCGGCTAAGCCTCATTAAATCTATCTATCTATTATATCTGTGATAGAGGACCTGTGCAAGAAGCAGCACTGATCTGTGATCTGCAGAGTCCTTTTAAATGGGCAGGGAGGAGGAAGAGGATCCTGGACGTCTTCTGTGGTGCAGTGTAACTAACCTGTCTGTTCAGACTTAATGGGGACTATGATAATGGATTGCAAGACATGCAGAATGCAGCATCAGGTTTACTGCAATACAAGCTGAGGAAAGCTGGAGTAAAGTCATCACTTTTAATGGACCGTGCCCACTCAGTTTTGCTCAGTGTCACTCCCCTCAGCTTCCATTACCACCTGTGTCCAGACACTTATGTGTTCCTTGGTCTTGTTCTATTTCTTAGTAGTTCCACATTGTGCACCTCCATCATCCTTCTATCTTGATCTTCTGTGCTGGTCACTGTCCTGTCTTTACACATCTTCTTGAGTACCATTTTCTGCTCTGTCCTTATGTGACCTCTTGGCATTAGAAACCCTGCTCAGGATTGAAGAATACCTATTCACTGCATTAAAATGATCTCACCGAATGTGCTTAGTGGAAATGGCTTTAGTGTGCTAATCCATCCTTGGAGAGGACATGTTGCACAACAGTCAGGTCCCCTGCTTCCTCAGATTCAGGTGTACTTGTCTACTCACAAGAAATGTTCCAAGAGCGACAGCGTGGCCTGTACAGTGCAGGTTCTTTTAGCTATGAACAATGTTTGTAGTCAAGGCCCGGACAGAAATATCTGCATGCTTGGGTTTACTTTGTCTTAGAGTCGTGCTATTTGCAGGATAAAACCTTCTCATTCCAGCCTACACAGCAAATGGCTGTAGAGACAAAAATGTTCATGAAAATGTTCAGACTGCTCGTTAGGTTTGTCTTTTTCTGTTTATGCTACTTTACGTTTGCTGTTTGTTTCAGAGGTTCAGTTTTTACAACAAACAGTAACACAAACTGACACATTTCCATACTCATCAGTTTGACTCAGTCCAGAAACACATCTAAGAAATGGCAAAAACCATTAAATACAATATAGCAAACTGTAGAAAGGTATTAGTTAATAGTTAGGTTGTCTTGTGATGCTACAGATTTATTTATGCATGCCATGATTCTTTCCCGCAATGCCTATTGCATTATGACTTGGGCGCAGCCTAGAAAAATCATATTGCAGTTTTGCAATGCACCATGTGAGGCAGTGTACAGGGGCATACAATAAAGCCTAAGCAACCAGACCATAACGTTGTTGGATCACATAAAATGTAAGCAGTAAATACTAATGGTTTTTTTTTTGCATAAAATTATCATTTTATTCATCTTTCTTGCATTGAATCTAATGTAGTCAGCACCATATCAGCAATGTACTCAACAACTGTCGAAGGCCAGCATTGTAGGGAGAGAATATAACCAAATGCTGCATACATTAAATAATTAATGAAAAGATTATCAAAACAGTTTTTCAAGAATTTAACTGCAGAGACAAGTCAGTATGTCCACCTTGCCAACAGTTTGCCTGCAGCTACTTTCCTCGAGCTTTGCCTCACACCCAATAATAACCAATGTAAATGCTATTATCAGATACTGCTTGCTCTACTCATAAACATTTCAGATTCTACCTCCCCTGGAGGCCCCCCCATTCACGGTGCAAATCACTCCGGCCCTACTTTGCCCATTCTGGCTTCCTTGCTTTTGTATCAGCACTGCGCAGCGCTTTTCTTTAATTGAGTTTTGTGTCTGATTTAATATCATGTCAGACCCAGAAACCGAGGCGAGAGTAGGAGAGGTTGTGGAGGGAAAGGGGAGAGTCTGTCCTTGCTTGCTCATACTGTGTCTGATTTTTATTATTGGCTAGGTGGTCTTGACTTCAAATGAAACTTATTAGTCAAGAAATTCTAGCAGCTTCACATACAGCAGGTAGTGTGGAACCAGCTGTATGTGACAAAGCAATCTTCAGCTACACTTGTAAAACAGAGTTCATGTTTTACCGATCCAGCCTGCTTATTCATAACGTTGCAAGTACTTGGTGCCTGAGATCAATGTTGCCATGTGCTCACGACTGCACCACTATGACACTGCACTGACACTTTGTCCTCTCACTTCTGCTGACTCCAATGCAACCCAAAGCTGTCCCTTGATGTGATTTGGTCTTCTCAGTTGAGTTGCTAGGGTCAGCTCTGCTCCCAGTCTCTAAGGCCCAGCAAGAGGCCAAGGCTGCAATGGCAACAGCAAGACACTGCAGGAGTGAAGGCAGTGCCAACTTCCCAAGCAGAAGTTGTCAATGGCCATGCACTAGCCAAAGGGTAGAATTAAAAGGATCGGAAACGTGTAGTCTCTTGTTATCTTGCTAGGTATTGGTTGGGATAGGATGAAGACAAGCTTGAAAACATGTGGCTTTAGGTTTTGTCAGTCGTGCTGAAGATTTCATACAACTGTGTAATTTTTAAGATGTCAAATTGTATTTTATTTCATTCTAATCCACTTTGAATGGACCTGCATAGTGATGAATTTTTGTCAGTACTTGCCTTTCACCATGCAGCATGCGATAATTAATGAAGATTCTTCAAGTTTGTGTTTTGCATATGTGCACATGCCTTTTCTGCCCATGATCCCTCTGGCCCATCACTGTCCTGTGGCTTCTCAGTCTTATCCTGCATGTCGCCATGTGACGTTTGATCTCCCACAACGCTGTCACATTCAGCTGTCCGCCACGTGGGATGCCTGACAAGCTAACACTAATCTCCACACTGAGCTAAATTTACACATAAACAAATTATTCTCACCTCTATGGGACTGCAGATAAGTGTGCACACATGCAAGACACAGCATGTGTAAGCCCTATGATACTTTCTTTCTTTTTTTGTTTTTCTTTTGTCCCTTCTTTGTTAGTGTATGAATGATGTTATGCAAACTGGAGCTCCTGCCTAATCTGAAAGTGTCATGAGCGCACTGGCTGGAGCTGAATTAGGTTGTGTAATACCATCCGGAAAATCCATTTTGCTCACCAGAGGTTGCAGACAGTGCACAAGTGGAGTAATAACACGGATTTGTATTCCCCCAATGAGATCCTTGAGCATGGAAATTTGTTATCTTTGACAATACTCCTGCCAAATCTTGTCAGCTCTGTGCCCAGTGAGCACTGCTGCATCAGGTGTCTGCTGTGGCTAAATGATAGATGTTTTTTAATGGTCCATGAACATGGTCAACTGAGTCAGAACGATATAGAGATCTTAACTGCAGACCTGCAACAGGCCAGTCCTCATTGTATCCTCTCTCCTGCAGCTTGCCAGCAGACACACACCTATAGAGCAGCATTAGGATTTATACCACTGGGAGTGAAAACATGGTAAATCTGGCTCATAGGACACCTTATTGCTGAGGGAGCAGGGCCAGGAGAGCGATGAGTACTATTGTATACTCATTACGCTGGAGGGCTGCAGTTGGTGTATTCATATAAGCATGTTTGTGCGAGACCGATCGCTTTAAGCTCACCTAGGATAACCCTGTCAATATTAACCTTTAACAATACACAAGACCATGACAAATAGGTAATTGTTGATTGGTAACTGGAGTTACCACAGCATTGCTGCTGTAATTGTATAGAAACAGCTTCTACTGATTTTCTTTTACCCCTGTTTGGACTTGTATTTATATGAGCATTGCTCATGGACAGTGCACTAAAAATTGCCTTGTGTATAACTTATCTTAGAAGATGGACCCACCTGAACAAAAGCTACCTGGGATTTCTTCCACCATATATTGGTAATTATTAAACTAACTCCAGTGTGCTGCTCAGTTTTTACTGCAAAGCGAAAGCCGAAAGGACTTGTTTTTTTGTTTTTTTTTCTGATGTTAGAAGAGGCACTCTTAACAATAAAACTCTGTAGGAAACTGAAATTATTCACACGGACTAGCAAGTGTGTTGCAAAAAATTTAATTTTCTAGCACTGTACTTATAAAGCTTTGTGCTTAAGTATTTGTGTAAAAATGGCCTCGGTTTCTGAAACTGTTATTTTAAATGGATTTGTAAATGCAGCTGTATAAGAAGACGTTGCAGCATATACAGCTGGAGAGAGAATAATTGTTTACTTTTGGTTTTCTCTTACACCTCTTCCACTGGACCATGAATAGATTGGACTGTTTGTTGGTGGGGGGCAACTGGCTGGCTTATCCAACGCTCAGCCACTGATCTGTTGGACATGTACTCAGAGTGTAAGCCCCGCTAAAACCAGCCCTGTGTTGTGTGTTTGAGCGTGTACAGCCCACGTGCTTTCGCTCAAGCGAGAGCAGAGCTGCTCCCTGCTTAGCATTATTCCTCTGGGAATAGGCTGAGTCACGCTACAGACGACCAGACAGATGAAGACACAGACAGAGAAGGGGGCTGGATGGGGATTGTAATGGTTGCCTTTAAGATGGGCGACACTGACAAAGAAAGAGGTTATGAGCAGTTTGATCTATACTGCTCTTTGCCAGTGATCAACACCGTGTTCCTCTGCAACTCATTCCTTAGGCTGATGATGATCCATCTCTGTAGCCGCTGACAAATACAGAAACCAATGTATCTGTGAGTCACTGTTAGAGGCTGTACAGTTAACTTGTATGTCTGATCTTTAAACCAACATGTATAATATTTTCTGTAGGGGCGTTAATGCATCAGTGCACTCAGTAAGAAAGGAACAGAAGTACAAGTGAAGAGAAACGGTCACTTTCTTTTAGATTAGATTTCCCTTTAAGAATCAGATTTGGACAAAATAACGCTTTCCATAAAAATAGAAACAACCTGTGCATTGAAACATACAAAACAGCAGCTATCCATTGTTTACAGTATCAAGTTACAAACAAGGAGGAACACTCAGAAATGTCCATGTTTGGAGAAAAGTGTGATATGGTTAGACAACATTTTGAGACCGTAATTTACTCTCATTGTCTCAGGATATTAAGAGGTCCTTTGCGACTCTATCAAAATGAGGTTAACCCACTTTGTGAGATATTTTCATCTGCTTCAGTGCTAAATTTAGCTCATTGAAATGTGGGAACTTGGATCTTACTTTCTGCATTTTAGGCATTTCAACTGATGCTCCAATTTAGAGCGACTCATAGTGAGTGTGCAGACAACGTTTCAGAGTCTTGATCAAGGGCGCTGTGTTGATCATCTCACATTATCTGTTGTAGTTAAGAGGACAAATCAAAATTTTCTATCTGGACTGAGTTCATTTGCATATCTCTCTGAAAATACTTTTTTCACTCAAGAACACCGTCAGGATCACAGACAATGGCCGTCAAAAGGACACAGGACAGTCTCTCTAACCGTCGTTTTTGTCCCCGTTCTTCCCTTTCATTGATTTTTCTGTGTCTCCTTAAGGTGGTCTTGGTGCGGTGGAATGAGCCCTTCCAGAAACTGGCCACCTGTGATACAGATGGAGGGATCTTTGTTTGGATCCAGTATGAGGGCCGCTGGTCTGTGGAGCTGGTCAATGACCGCGGAGCACAGGTATAATACATTACACAGAAATGGGACAGGAGATAATTCAGTTAAAAGTGCATTTTTACTTAGACTTGTTGCATTGTACTGACAGAATATGGAAGGCATGTGCTGAAATAAAAATAGTATTCATGAAAATGTTATGGAGAATATATGAATTGGCGAGTAGAAGGACACTATAGAACAGTGATGTGAGCAAAACAAGCATCAGCAACAACAAATATTTAAACTGAAAAGTATCAAATAGTGATTGATTTCCATAAGTATGAATATAATGGAATGTCAACCACATTAACCTGTTCGGAGAGATAAGATAACACATTGTTCTTGCACATTCCCACCATATTATGACTGATGGAGCCATTTGCTTCAAACATTCTCAAAATAGGAAAAATAGTCCCTGACATTGCGCATGCTGATTTCAATAACTGCCAAGTGAACATAAATGGGTTGGCCTGATCTATCAATCACTGTCCTCTGCTTCACGGAGTCTGACGCATCCTGACGGCATCTTATCTTTTGTGATCAATTTACTTTGTAGATGACAGCCTGAACAATATATGGCATGTCCAGTTTGAAACAGTGCATCTGCTCTTTTCCCCTGGAGGTTAAGGTTAATTTCACGTACAAGTGTTTATTTATACTGACATGAGGAGAGGTAGTCTGTAATTTGAGTTGAGGGAGACCCTTCCCCTATTAACAGTCTGCAGGAGGGTATGTGTTTTTATTCACTTTGTTCTTTGGTATTCTAACAGCATTGGTCACTGTTAATACTGGGATGAAACTGAAAGTAACAAGACTAAGTGATGCGTGTAAATGCCTCACTAGTGGCTCCTAGAGGCCATGCTCCTTTTTACGTCTCAATGTGTTTTGAAATTACTTTCAATACTTTTCATCTTTGCCATAAATGGAGTGTTCCAGGGCACCTAAGACACTTGTTGACTTTGTTAATAAAGACCAGTTTCTCATTCTTGCTGGTAATTGGACAGATATTCCGTTTTACAGTTTACTTCAGGGCTTTCACTTAGGATTAGTTTAATAATTACAATTCCTTTCCATACAATACCAGGAAATTGTGGAAAAATGTTCCGCAGAGCCCAATCTGACCAACAGTACAAAGTCAATCACTTTGTCATGTATGACAAAGAAAGGCACCAAATCCTCACATTTGAAATTAGAGATTGTTTTTGCTAGAAAAATGACGTACGATTAATCGGTTATCAAAATAGTGTCCAATTAATTTTCTGTTGATCAACTCATTGATTAATCTAGTATTCGTTTTAAGTTCTTAATTTTTTAAATGACTGTTAAAATGGACATCAGCGGCTGCTGATAGTGTACACAACAGTTTAGGTGTATACAAATGTGGATTGTAAATACTAGCTGTGCTTTTAAATAATCAAGCTAGCATCCTGTCCTTATCATCATTTCATTCCTAACTAATGTGTCTGGTGCCCTGTAGGTGAGTGACTTCACCTGGTCACATGATGGCACCCAGGCTCTTATCTCCTACCGTGATGGCTTTGTCCTGGTGGGATCAGTCAGCGGGCAGAGACACTGGTCCTCAGAGATCAACCTAGAAAGCCAGATTACCTGTGGTATCTGGACCCCCGATGACCAGCAGGTAACACAGATCCCACAGAATTGTAATGTGTACGACATTTCCATCTAGTGCTATGCCAACTTTTAAATGCTTATAGATGTAGAAGTCTTAGGTTTTCATTTGCCAGTTTTAGTATCTGCACTTGTCATTCAAAAGGTGGAGACAGGCCCTGAGGGGAGAACATCTGTGAGTGACAGCAAGCATCCACTGACTTGAATGTGTTATGGTTTTGTTAAGTTATGTTTTTGCTTTCATGCTGTTAAATTGTCAGCTCAGGTTGGACATCATCAAACTTTAATTCTGTGTTATGTCTCTGTCTTTAATCATCCCATTTATGGCTATTTTCCATAGTTATTTTCCTCGTGATATGCATTTCTCTTGGCTTTCTTTGCTCTCTAAGTCTGCCCCCCTTTCCATCTTTGTTCTGTCTTTTGTGTTAAAGTAAAAAATGTTTTCCTTTCTTCTCCCTAATAACCCTTTACTATTTCTCTTTAGGTGTTGTTTGGTACTGCAGATGGACAGGTGATAGTGATGGACTGCCATGGGCGCATGCTGGCCCACATTCTGCTGCATGAGTCGGATGGCATTGTCAGCATGTCCTGGAACTATCCCAGTTTCCTGGTGGAGGACAGCAGTGAGAGCGACACAGACTCTGACGACTACTCCCCACCGCAAGGTAAGCTGCTCGGGGTTTGATTTGAATAGAAGGCTCTCTGTGGCTTCAGATAAAAAAAACTTGAAAACTGCGACTGAAACATGCCCAGTGTCGACAAGATGTAGGAGTAGAATTGGAGGGCAATATACCTATTAAGGAGTTGTGCCTATAGGGAGTAAAGTGGTACAGTGGTCCAACTTTTTTTATTCTTAGGTACCTCCACACAGAATAAAGCAAATGTGGGACCATCTGTAAGCTTCAACTCCTCCCCTCTTTTACCTCCATCTTTTACTGCTCCATCAATTCTTCCTCATGCTCTTAGTCCAAGGGGAAGGGGAAAGATTTCCAACTGGGTGCACCAGGTGGGCACTGAAGTTACAGCTGGTAGGTCTGCACTATATTATCATTAGTATCCTCAGTCCCCCTGGTATTCTCATGAATATTTTAGACTTGGGTACAGGTGTACATAAACTGTGCCTAGATCCTCTGTCAAGTAATTAGTTTAATGTGCAGATCATATTATCAAATGTAAAAGAGAGAAATTATAATTGATAAATTAACAAATTATGAAAAGCAACAGATCACACCACAAAAGATGTTCAGCTGTTTGCTTCTGAACTACAAATGGAGATTTTCTAAGTTTCTAAAAAATAAAAAGGAAAGTTATCCTGAAATTTACACTAGTGATCTGAAACATTACATGTTTGACTATCTACATGCAGTAGTGTGATAATTATGCCAAGTTGTCCTAGCTAGACTGCAAGAAAGAGAAGTAATTTGTGATGCTGATCTCAAAGGCAATGCGAGCCATTTAATGAAGCTTCAGGAGTAGGAAGGTGACTATTCACCTATTTTCCACTTGTCTCCCAGTTGTGAAGACCGGGAGGGAGGAATGCATTAATACTAAAGTGTGACCAACTGGAGGGTGGGGGGG
>CM022481.1:16217600-16383581 GCA_011952105.1 Coreoperca whiteheadi | reverse complement strand
TTGTGCTGTGGGCTGCAGTGAGCGATGGAGGTGAAAGAGTGCTCCCCTGACATTGGGTTGGCGTTACCACTGGACCTCCTGTTGGCTCTTAATGGTGCCGTAGTTGTTGTTATAACAGCAGCGGTCGTCACAGTGTAAGTGTATGCGTCACTAGATGCTCGTGCTGCACCCTTGCAGTATATTCAAGTGGACAATCACAACCTCTGACTGGAAAAGGAAGTGTTTTGTCTTGAATGAAGATGTAATAAGCGTCTCTTTGAAATATTCGAAAACACTGGCCATTTTGTATAATAATGGAACAAAAAAAGGGTCCCCTCATTGGGGGGGTCAATTCTGACTGTTTTCAGAGGTGCTTTCTTTAACCAAAACCACTAGCACTCCCGTAGAATAAGTTTACCTGCAATGTCAAGGATATAGCCCTGGTACTTTAGTGTGACTCCTCCGTTGACTGCACGCTATAGTTAGTGTAAGGGCCTGCTTAGCAGCCGTCATTACCAGAGTAATGAGCTTGTAGAAAAAACAGTTGCAAGATAAACACTAAGATTTTCATCATTTAAATATTTTTGTCAATCCTCTGATGATGCAAGCCATGTCAGCTTTTCTAGACTTGGCTTCCTGTACTAACAGCCTACAGATATATACAATAGTAGTAATTAAGAACAGTCACCAGTGAGCCTGAGAGCATATCTGGTGAGATCACTGTCCAATGCCAATTGATATATGGTGCACTGGGATATGAGCAGTCACACGAAGGGAAGAGTTACATGTGGTTAGCTTTCCCCACCCTCCTGTTGCTCTCCCTGTGTATACCAGTCCACGTAAAAAAACTCATTTTTATTGATTCCTGTTTTATCTTTTTTCCTCCTTTCTTCTCTTGAGCTTAGTCTCAGTTGCTAAGGCTGTGTTGATGAGGGTCTGTGCTCCTCCTGCTGTGCTATTCCCCCTCCCCCTTCCCTTCACTGTAGGCCAAGTGGTTAAGCTGAAAAGTGCTTGCCCTAGCTGGAACACTGATTATGTTCTAACTCACTAATTAAACCAGTCAATAGCAATTGATTGGCCCCGATAGAAATTATCTCTCAAGTCGACAACCTGACTGAGACACCAGGCTGCCTCTTCCTCGGCCTGCCAGATCTCTCTGTCATGATATATGATGATGAACCACTGCACAGCACAACACACTGCATTAACTACAGCATCGTATATCTATGCAACACCCATTGTAAACTGATTACTCTAGGTAAGAAGTAACTGTTTTGGGCTGAAAGTCAAAAACGTGTGGATTTTTTATTTGTTAGTATTTGGGTTATTGCAGGACTATGCGAAAGGACAGACTCAAGGATGTTTTTAATGGAAAACGTATGGGTGGTTGTCTGAAGGTGTTTTATTTATAGTAGTTTGACTGAGTCTGCCAGTTGTTTGCAGCTGCAAATGCAGCAGTGAGATGTGCTGAGTGTGTGTGTTAGTGCAGTTGTGTATTCTTGTGAATAGGACACAGTGGAAACTCACTAAAAATGAGTTGCAGCTGCCAAGGATGGGGAACTTTCTTTTCCTCTCTCATGACAGCCCCCAACTACCACAAAAGTAAACCCAGTCTTTCATGTCCCACTGTAGAAATGCATATTAATCCTCTCATCCTCTGTAGGTTGCCAGTATAATACATCATTTATGGCTGAACATTGGTTTTCATTGTCGATTAATCTGATTCAAGGTTAATTTATTGTCATTCAGCAAAAACATTGCAGATGCAATCCAGAACGAAATTTCATATTGCACGGCCACCACACAATCTGCAGATTATTTTCTTGATTGATTGTCTGGGAAGTGTCCAGATGCCTTTACAATTTTCTAAAGCCTAAGGTGATGCCATCAGATTGCTTGGTTTGTCCAACCAACACTCCAAAACCTAAAGCTATTCAGTTTACTATCACATAAGCCAAAGAATAGGAGCACGACCTTACAACTGAGAAGCTGGAACTAGACCATGTTTGGCTTTTTTTTTCTTCATCTTTTTTTTTTTTTGCTTGAAAAATTAATCAATTATCAAAATAATTGCCAAATGATTTTCTGTGGATTAACTAATCGACTAATTTTAGCATTACCCTTATTTAATGTCAGGCTATATCGTGGCTGTCATAAGCCTTCATGTTACTTAATCTATGTTTTGCAATATAAAGTTAAACCCCATTAATGTAGAATTACTTACAGCATTTTATTCAGTGCACAGGTGTGTTTAGATGTTAACACTAGTCTACCCTTGATAGACATAGATTGAAATCCACTATCCGTAGCGCATTACTTAAATGTAAAAACATGCAGGTTATAGTTTAGTTCATAGGTGGACAGTTTGCGGTTGATACCATGTACTTAACTGTCTCTCTTACACTGCGTGTCTAAGATGTTTGTGTTGTCCTTTGTCTCCTCTCAGTGCACAGCCAGAAACCACTGCTGACAGTCAGCTTCACCTCTGGAGACATCAGCCTGATGAACAACTACGATGACCTCTCTCCCACCCTCATCCGCACGGGTCTGAAAGGTGTGCGTCAGTGTCTCCTCATGAATGCATGGCTAAGTTTTCCAGCAACTTTGTCTTTTTCTTTGTTTCATTGCTTCTTTCGCTCACTTGTTTATACCTATTTACAAAACATGTCTCGAGGAATTTTGTTTTCTATCAGTTATCTAAATCGACTGCATATTTTAACGTGCATAACATTATGGTTGACTTTTGTCCTGTGATGTGTGCTATAGATGTGGTGGTCCAGTGGTGCTCGCAGGGGGACCTCCTTGCAGTGGCAGGGATGGAGAGGACCCTCCTCTCCCACGACCCCTCCTGTCCTCCCCCCACCAGGAACGCCATTGTCAAGTTTTACAATATTCGGGGTGAACACATCTACACACTGGACACACCAGCACAGGTGATCATTTAACAGGGCCAAACCTGGCAAACGAACATCATGAGTCACAGTATTTAGATTATTTATTTGTGGTAACAGGTCTTACCTAATTAATGTAATGTATTTTTAATGTAATTATAATTTGTGTCCTCAGCCTTGCATTTTATGTATTTTATATCCCCTCCTCAATGATTGGACTTTACCTCCAATATGTATTGGAAGAACTAAGATGTCACTAGCTGGAGAAAGTCCTGCCAAGTGGCTGTGATCCAAGAAAAAATACTTGAGTTAGCCTCTTTAGAAAGTAATGGACTAACATAAAGTAACAAAGTAGAAACCAATATAAAATGTTGTTTAAAGTTAGACACTTTACTGCTGTAAACAACACTCCTGTCCAGCATCTGTTTATTTAAATTTGATTTCACATTAGCACAGTTTGGTAACATCATGCACGTTGCCGCGCATGCTAAATTATATCAAATTGTCTTTGAAATCGCCAACCATCAGTTGATGGTACTTTCTGGCATTCAAGATGTCGCACCATGTGTCAAACCTTCCAAGAAAATTATGAATTATTTGAAAATATTCCTGCAAAGTTCAAGAAAGAATTTTATAACTGTCAGAAACCTTAACATTCACCCATCTCTCATGGTGGGCATTAACTTTTTGAATGGATGTAGTGCAGTATGCAGTAAATGTGACAAAACAATCTTATCCTCTCTCCAATGTATCTTCTCCGTCACCCTGCAGCGCCCCATCACTACGCTGTGCTGGGGTCACCGGGACTCGCGTCTGTTCCTGGCATGTGGCCCGGCGCTCTACGTCGTGCGAGTGGAGCGACGCGTTGCCAGCCTGCAGCTACTCTGCCAGCAGGGCATCGCCACAGCAGTGAAGGAGGAAAAAGATGTTGCCAAGCTCACCATGCCTTCCCGCCTCTGTTCTTACGTCACTACTGCTTTTGTCCCCACCATTAAGGTATCCCAGAACAGGAGGGTGCTAGCTCCATTAAAAACATAAAAATACATTTGAAGCCCTTCCTGGAAACTTTCTTGATGCATAGTGCTGTCATAGATATCCCTTTCTGAGACTGTAAGTCATAATTTGACGGAGATTAGCTCAGGCAAAGTGTAGCTTAGCATAACAAACTTTAATAGCAAAACACTTCAAATGACATTGTTGTGGTAGCAGTGCCATGAGTATTTGAACTACACTACAACCCCATGTTTTCTCTTTCAGCCCCCCATCCCAGATCCCAACAACATGCGTGATTTTGTAAGCTACCCAACAGCTGGAAATGAGCGTCTGCACTGTACCATGAAGCGTACGGAGGATAACCCCGAGGTGGGGGGGCCATGCTACACTCTGTACCTGGAGTACCTCGGCGGTCTGGTGCCTATCCTCAAAGGCAGACGAATAAGTAAACTGCGTCCAGAGTTTGTCATTATGGACCCCAAGAATGACGGAAAAACAGGTAAACATTTAGAAGGACCTATTGGCAAATGGAATATTATATTCTTAGGTATGTTTTCATTAGTGTATAATCATCTGAAAAAAAGAATCATTGTGTTTTTCATTACCTTAGACTGAGCCGTTTTTTTTATTTACAGAGGGAATGGGTCCCATTCTATGGCGTCTGCCATGTTGAACTGTTGTGTTTCTACAGTAGCCCAGAACGGACAAAGCAAACACTGGCTCTAGTTTTTTGCACTACGGCCACCGTAGTTTATAGTCAGCTGTTTAACATAAATACAACATTTGTATATACAATAGGTGCTCATAAATATAAGATTTTTATTGAGCTCTGGATTTATGGAATATGTTTAAGAGGAGTCTGTGCAATGATGGCGTTACATTACATCCAGCGCAAGAGTTTTTTTTTTGTTTGTTTTTTTAATCTGATGTTTCTCATTCTTTCCATTTAAATGGTTGAACTTTCATAACAGTAAAATGTATTAGAATCCGTTACTCCTCTGTCCTTCACTGAGCTGTTACTGCTCTCTGTGTAACTGACCTGGATAGCTGTGCAAGAACCAACATTTATTCTTTGTTTTTGACAATAACAATATGAACATGCATATGTTTTACTGTTTGTAAAGATTCAAATCTAACTGCTAAATGTATTTCTGCCAGACATTTTTGCCTGCTCCAGTACTTTTCTAGTTATTTGAGTTCCTTAAGTTGGCACTCAGAGTGAGTATGCTTTAGTCACATAGGGCAGACTGGGCCCATGTTAATTAAAAGCTGCTTAATGGGGCCTCTGATGGCCCCTGGGTTCCTCATAAATCAACTCGCACCCTCCCCATGCAGTGATAAATGAAGCCAGCCATAAAATGGTTCCAGCCCATCCACACTTTAATGTCCATCAAATAAATTAGCTTGACCTAAACTGGAGCAGCGGTGGTTCAGACTCCATATGAATGATGAAAAGGAATTGAAACACTGTTATGGACAGACTGGGTCTAAATGTTTATCTTTAGAAATGGTGGAACACCATGTTTTGTAAAAATGAAGGTTCCTGCCTCCATGTTGTTAAAGTACATTTCCTGCATTATTTTCTCTCCTCAGATGAGATATACGGCAACAGTCTGATAACTGCCATGATTGATAGCTGTAACTGCTCAGACTCCAGCGACATTGAGCTGAGTGATGACTGGGTTGGCAAGAAATCTCCAAAGATATCCAGGGGCAGCAAATCCCCCAAACTGCCCAGGTAACCTGACCTGTGTGTCCTGCAGCATGCCATCTTTATCTAATATTTCCTGTTCAGTGTGTTTGAGGCTTGGTTCTTTGACCCATCAGCAGTCCATGTGAAATGGACGAGGTTGTTTGCTTCTCTCCACACAACATTAAATACATTAAGTCAAAGTGGTTTGGTTTACATACTGCATACTTATTCGGTTTGAGTTAAGATACAATTTCTTTGCCAAGTCAGATTTTGTTTTTGAACATTTCATTTCCCACATGAATCCCAGCTATTCAGTGTTAGTTTAGATGCTTCTGTCACAGCAGAGAACCAAGTAATGCATTTGCATCTTAGATTGCTGTCACTCCATTTTCCAACAGCATAAGAACGTAAGAATTAACCACTGAATAAATGTGTATTAATCATTTTGATTAATATTTCTGCTAAATACACAGCAACACCAGAATTGTTTGGCATCCCAGGAGTTAGTGAAATTTTAATCTTCCTTGCTAATATTAACTCTTTGACATAAATGTCAGATTCCAATGAAATGTTCTACACTTGTTTTTTGGTGCACTGCATGCCTAAACCATCTTTTTTTTATTTGCTACCTTCTCTGTAGAGACTTAGTTTGTCCCTTTACCAACAGGATCAACATTGATCCCAGAAAATCGCCCAAACTGTCGCGTGCTACACAAGAGATCTCCAGGTCACCGCGGTTACCTATACGGAAACCCTCAATTGGGTCACCCAGTCTAACACGGAGGGAATTTCCACTAGATGATATCACTCAGGTAAATGTCAAATTATTTGAGTCTAATTCATTATTTTCCCCTGGACCGGTCGCGCTCGATGATGATGATAACAATATGCTTCCATTGTCTTCCTCAAATGTAAGTCGCTTTGGATAAAAGCGTCTGCTAAATGACTAAATGTAAATGTAATTAATTACATCTCCATGCCCTCCTTGCTACCCTGCTGTCACCTAGGGTTTGTCAGGTTGCTTGTGTGTCCAGGGGTGGGGGCAGTGTTTTGTTTGTTAACCTCATGTATTTCACTTTTTTAAATGTTTTTATTCTGTAGAAAAAAGTATGATTCTCTTTGTTCCTGTCTTGCAGCAAAATTACCTTGCTCAGGTCACATCCAATATTTGGGGAACAAAGTTCAAGATTGTGGGGCTGGCCACATTCTTGCCAACCAATCTTGGTGCAGGTAACAGATTAACAACTTTGCCTTTTAGCATTTAGCACTGAATGATTAAGTCGTTTTAATTACTCCCATTTCTCAATTATTTTATTTTTATCATTCTTACCCTGTCGCTCTCCCCTCAGTCATCTATAAGACAAGCCTCCTCCATCTGCAGCCCAGACAGATGACCATCTACCTTCCTGAGGTGCGTAAAATCTCCATGGACTACATCAATCTGCCGGTCTTCAGCCCCAACGTCTTCAGTGAGGATGAAGATGACCTGCCTGTCACAGGCCCTGCTGGTGGCACCAATGACAGCCCGCCCTGCACTGTCAACATCCCTATTGCCCCTATCCATAGTCCCGCCCAGGCCATGTCCCCTGCCCAAAGCATTGGTCTGGTCCAGTCACTCCTAGCCAATCAAAATGTTCAGCTAGATATCTTAACGAATCCCACAGCAAACCCTGCTGGCCCTGCTGCCAGTGGGTCAGACCAAAGCCAAGACACCATCCTGACAGCCCAGTACACGGTTCCCACCAGGTACTCAAGTCCTGGTCAGGTCATCTTTGGGGGACTAGAAATGGGCCGCCTAATGGTGGGACCACCCCCTTCTCATCATCCTTCACAACAACAACAACAGCAGCAGCAACAACAACAACAACAACAACAATCAAGTCACCACCATCAGCAGCAGCAGCACCACCACCACCAACAAGTTCAACACCACCAACAACAACAAGTTCAACAGCATCTCCAACAGCAGCAGCAGCAGCAACAACTCCAACAGCAGCAGATGCTCCAGCAACAACTGCAGCAGCAGCAGCTTCAGCAACAGCACATTCAGCAACAGCTTCAACACATACAGCAGCAGCAACATCAACATCAGCTCCAGCAGCACATACAGCAGCAGCAACAACAAATTCAGCAGCACCTGCAGCAACAGCAACAGCAACAAATTCATCATCAGCAGCATCAGATGCAGCAACAGCAGCACCACCATCATCTCCAAATTCAAATTCCTGTTCCCTCCATGTCATCAGGACAGCCTTCAGGTGCAGCTGTGCACCAGCTCCAGTCAGGGGCGCTACAGATACAGATCCCTCATCCACCTTCTGATTTAGTGGCTGATAGAGCAGCGGGGGGTGAACACGAGCATCTACTGAAAATTAAAACCACTCGGTCAACTCCACAGCTGGCTGAGGGTGATACAGTGGTGTTCAGTGCCCCTCTAGAGCTCAGCAAGATGAACCCCCCTCCCCCCTATCCCGGGACAGTAGCTGCTGCTGTGGCTGCTGCAGCAGCAGCTGCTGCCTCAGCATCAGCCTCCAATGCTGCGTCTGGAACCGGAGGGGGTACCACTGGGACTCCTCCCCCAGGTGACCTTTGTCTGAAGAAGGGAGAGTTCCCACTTTATCCTTCAGGTCAGCAACAAGCGCAGTACCCCACACCACTGGGATATGAGAGGATAACGACCTTTGACAGCAGTGGGAATGTGGAGGAAGTATGTCGTCCTCGAACGCGCCTTGTCTGCAATCAGAATGTCTACACACTCCAGGGACCTGGCAGCTCTGCCACTCTCAGGGTCACCTCCTCATCATCTTCTTCAGCTGACAAGAAGATCCAGCTGCCCTACACCTCTGCCACTCTCAACAGACTCACTGCACCTCGCTATTCCATACCCAGTGGAGACCCACCCCCATATCCTGACCCAGCCAATCAGAACAGTGCTGCTGGCAGGAACCCAGGACAGAGGTTAGACAGCAGTCTAATCCATGCCACTCTCAGGAGGAACAGCCGTGAGGCTGCTCTCAAAGTTTCCCAGATGCTGGAACCGCCCAGACCACTGCCTCCTAAGGCTAAAAATAGTAGTGCACTAGCAGCGTCGTTCCAGCAGAGGGTGCCAACAGCCTTATACACCTGCAGTCAGTGTAGCAACGGGTCCAGTGTTGGAGGCACTGGCCCAGGGAGCGCTAATGGAATAGCAGGAGGAACTATTATCCGACAGGATTTCCCTCCAGGGAATGGGGCACCACACAGCACAGTTATTGTTCACTCTAACAGCACTACTCCTCTAGCCTCCCAGTCCTCTTACAACTTGCTGAGCTCTCTTGAAGGATCTGGGACTGCAACAGGAGGAGGAAGTAACAGAGACAGGGCTGATTATGTCAATTCAGCATTTACTGAGGATGAAACACTGAACCAGTCACTAAGGCATCTGGCGCTAGGAGGAAATGATGCGTCAGGACTGGTTGTCAAACGCCCACCTCCTTATCAGTGGGACCCAGCTGCCACAGAGGAGGTGTGGGTTCCTCAAGAACGGACAGCAACGCTGAATCCAACTGGCCCCCCTGGACCCCACAAACCACCCCCACTTATTCTTAGTCCAGTACAGCACTTGGATGTGTCCAGGCTGCCTTTTGTCCTTTCTCCAAAGTCCCCCACCAGCCCCAGTGCTGCATCATTTCAAGCTGCTGCAGCAGCTGCAGGCTACCAAATCTCTCTCCAATACCCTCCAGCAAC
Source organism: Coreoperca whiteheadi (assembly GCA_011952105.1). NCBI lineage: Eukaryota > Metazoa > Chordata > Actinopteri > Centrarchiformes > Sinipercidae > Coreoperca > Coreoperca whiteheadi. The sequence goes on along the minus strand of CM022481.1, from coordinate 16,374,299 downwards.
TACCTATTCTGGAAACCAGTTCCAGCCCATCCCAGGGTCACCACGCCCCTGCTCCTCCCCAAAGGAGATGGTGGCACCAGTACCCTTCTCACAGCAGGATGCAACCCTAGTCTTACCGCCAGGTTACCCTGCAAACCTGGCAAACCTAGCCTGCTGCCCTCTCCCACCCATGTATCCAGGAGGAAGTGCTTGTGCCGGACTTCCCATTCCCCCCATTTCCCTTCACACGCCTTGGGGTACCTATAACTCTTGTCCGCCTATGCCCAGTCCTGCAGTGCCACTACCACCCAAAGCCTCCCACATGGCAGTAGACAAAAATGTTCTTTCTCCTCCTCCTCCACCACCACCACCCCCTCTGCCACCCCCACCACCAGCAGAGCTGCAGAGCCATGGAGGATTACAAGAAGCCATGGCAGAGGCTGGGGAAGGTTTTCAGGAGGTGCTCTCCTTGACTGAGAGTCCTGTGCCACAGCGGTCTGAGAAATTCAGCAAGAAGAACCGCAAGCGGGCGGATGGGCGCTCTGAGGAGGCTAATGTGCCACCGCTGACTGAAGGGAGCAAGTCGAAAAAGGAGGGCAGAGCTTTGGGTGATTTCAACTCCCTCATCTCCAGCCCACGGCTGGGAGGAAGGGACAAGAAGAAGCTGAAGGGACAGAAAGAGCAGCAGTTGAAGGCCAAGAAACTGAATAAAGCCACTGCCAATAGTGAGTTCCAAGACAGTTCAGAAAGTGAGCCAGAGCTGTTCATCAGTGGGGATGAGCTGCTCAATCAGTGCCAGAGTGGTAAGAAGGGCTGGAAGAGCAAGAGGAACCTGAGGGCTGCTAGTGAACTGGATGAGATCAAATGTCGAAAGGCCAACGAGAAGGAGGACCGAGGGCTGGGCAGCCAGGGGTTTGTGTACGTCATGGCCAACAAGCAGCCACTGTGGAATGAAGCCACACAGGTCTACCAGCTGGACTTTGGTGGGCGCGTCACACAGGAGTCTGCCAAGAACTTTCAAATTGAACTGGAGGGCAGACAGGTAAGAGCTGTAGTTCAAGAAATATCAGTCGCTACATGTTGTCGTCATACTGAAATGATCATTAGAAGTACTTGAAATACAGCATGCACAAGGACATGATTTTAATAACCTTATCTTCTTTGCCTACAGTATGTATTAACTTTGTTTTTCTACACAGGTGATGCAGTTTGGCAGGATTGATGGCAATGCCTACATCCTGGACTTCCAGTATCCCTTCTCTGCTGTGCAGGCCTTTGCAGTGGCTTTAGCCAATGTTACTCAACGCCTCAAATGAGATGTCCCGTCCCTACTTACCCTGAGTTATATCTGGGATTTAAATGCAATCTGTTGAAGGGGCACAGTTGTTTCATTTGAGATTAATAAACTTTGATTTTGGAGAGATGACTAAAATCAGCCCTGGTCATAGAGATACAACCACGCTGCACTACACAATGCTGTCACTAGAGTTGGTGCAATAAGCATTGGCTGCATTTGCCAAGGATGCCCTCAGATCTGCTCCGTTTGGCAGTCAGTGGCACCTTGCAATGCATGTAGGGCCAAAGATCTGAGCTTTGGTAATTGTCATGCAAATAAATGCTGCTTTAGCTAGAAGAAGCTTATAGACATGACTCAGAGGAATTGTCAAGGTGCAGTTTTCAAAAGATGCAGCAGTAATACTTGAAAACCACACTCTGGAGGTCAAAGTTGTTTTTGTCCCAGAGCGCATAGGTACTACTGGGCACTGAAATCCATTGCTGTACAAAACTTAAGTAAAACAGTTACCATTTTATTATACTGCTTTTGCTTTTAGGATTTTATTAAATGACTTAACATTGTGGAAGCTAGGAGGGTCTTCTTGTTTTTGCTCTCTGCCATACCTTTTGTTACTATCTCAAACTATCTTGGCTGGAATAGAGGCTTAGATTTATGCATCATTTAGGAGCACTACTAAGAGTTAACACTTTTCACTGTTTTGAAAGATGCGTCACTGTTAAATACTTGGGAACGTCAAGGAGTAAATATAGATGAGGTGAACTACAGTCTTTTCCACATGTTTTCCTGGGACTCTGAAGGAAGAAGAAACGTTACTACATGGATTAATTTATATGTACATTTTGTTGTTTATCAACTCAGATATGATTTTTAACATTGTCATTGTTTGTGATATACAATCTTCATACCCTGTCACCATGGTTTTCACCTTACCTGCTTTATTTGGGAGACTGGTGGCCGAATCTGTGTATTGCTATGTAGTCTGGAATAATTCAGGTGGCGGGGGCGTACAGAATAGCTTTGACTGACATATCCTGTACTTAGTGTAATATCTACATATGGTGACATGGGCGCAAGAGAAGTCGCCAAGGCCTGGATTAAACAACTCTGGCACGAAGTGATTTGTCACCTGCTGTCACTTCTGTGAAGTGAGTGTGTAGTTGAGTGGGGCTTCCCCTGCTCTTAAAGACCACACTAAACATGTAAGCAAGGTACAGGAACTATTTTTGTAGATTTCACCTATGCCATTTCATACTCTCTTCAGAAGATATGTAAATACATATCTAAATGTTGTAAAGAGACTTGGGTGACTTTGACAGATGTCTGTTTACACCTGTCTCCACTGTGTTTTAAGTGTAATTTCAGGTGTGGAGCGACGCTGTAGTACTGTTTAACAGCTACAACCACAAAAAAGTTAACAGTTAAGCTGAAATTATTGTCACTGAATCTTTGAAGTCAGAACTCCAATGAAGGATGAAGCTATTGAAATCTGTTCATTTAATAAGCTGACACTGAAATCTGAAGAGCTGGGGGGTTTTTTTTCTTCTTCCAAGCAAATCAACCTTGTGTTCACGTTGAACTAAGGACACAGAGCAGGGCCAGCTGATAGGACCGTGGGCAGGAGAACATTATTAGGCACATTGCAAATATCTGCAGTAGGCTTTATTTGAATAAGATTGTTGCCCAAATCAGTAAAAATGGGCAGTAATATTTAGGCTTCATAACATTAGGTAGGTGTGATTAGGGTCACCTCTAACATTTGTGCCAAAATATGCATTTGCTAAAATTTATAGTTTGGGGGGGTGAGTGTAGAGGTAATTGTAACTTAATTGTTGATTTCAAGAAAGCTTTCGCATTGGACCTGCTCTGTTTTGGTCTCTGAATTGATGAGATTATTACTTTCTTTAGTGTGATCTTTCCATATCACGAAATGCAAGTTTGTCAGGGGGATTGAAGAATAATTTAAAAAACAAAAAAAGGTCTCTATTGATCGTAAAAAATGAAAAGAACATGAGCATGTCATAATGAAAGTATCCATCTTTTTGTGTTAGTTGTGCAATATTTTCTTAAGGGGGAAAAAATCCTTTGTCATCACTTTTGACCACCGTTTGACACCATTCTTTAAGTTCAGCATCTCCGTTGCTGGTCCGTGCATTTTATTTATGAGATTATTTCCTAAAAGCGATATAGTATCTATACATACTGTATATTGTGGAGTTTTCTGAACATGTCTTTGTGTTGATAAAAATGTGCTACTAGTGTAGCCTAAGTTGTGAGATGGGAAGGTTGGGTCGGGGTGGGGGTTGGGAACGGGCACATTTTCTGTGTTTTGTGACATTTGCATTGGATGAAAAAGATGTGAATGAGTAAGTGCCCGGTTTAGTGTAGTCTGTAGACTAGTTATGTAGAGTGTAACTGTTAAGTCAAGGTGTCTGTATTCAACTGTGCAGTCTACCAATCCCATCAGTGTTAAATCTATTATCTTTAAACGTGTGTGTGGTCATGGCTTCTTACACATGCATACACATACACACACATCGTTCGCATAAGTTCACAAGTGAAAGCGACCGAGTTCATGTTCAGAATTGCTTATGGACTTAGGTTAAGGATTCACTTTAAACTGATTTCATGAGATGACCTGTTGTAGATATTGTAGGATTTGGCTTTTCTTTAGAAAAGATATGTGCTTTGTATTTGTAGATGTAGACTTAAATGACAAAAACACTTGAAAAGAATCTTGAGTCTGATTTGGTGACTGAACGTTTATAGTGAATGGATAGTAAGGCATGCCATGTAAATTATTTTATAATTGTATATGTCACGCATCTTTTGAATAAAATGTCATTGTTTCAGAAAAAATGCTGTGTCTTATATTTCCAGTACGGTTTAATTCAGAGGCGGCTTTTTATTCAAACCTAGGCAACTATTGAACTCGAGTTTACACAAGGTGGCGCTATAGTCTCAAACAGCAGACATTGACAGCAAAAGCACAGGTGGAACTAAATACCTTTTAACAATGGCCCAGTTCCATTTAAGTGTCCCAGTAAGCCAGGCCAGTGAGTGAGCATGCACAATACCAGGACCCTGACACGGAGTAATGACTAGCTCAACCTTCTCATGATTTTAAAATGGTTGTTTGACTTGGTATCTCACAGTTTTGACTTATTATAGCTCCTATTCATGATAAACATTACCATAATTATGAGACGTCTGTGACTCAAATCGAAGTGGCATCATTGCCTTCAATTTCCAATTGATTGTAATCCAAGGTTGGTTTTTTTTTTAATATGTTTTTTTAATATAACTCCGGATGGGGAAAGCCATTTTGGGGGCGTTTCCATTATCACTTTCCTCGGGATCAACGGGCCCAGCCTCATATCAGAATTTTGGTGTTAGATGCGATTACTGGTCATCATGTCAGTCAGTGTGACTCGTAAAGTGCTCTGTACACAAAACGCTGTTTAACATCCCGACTAGACTCCAATTTGGGTTTAGGTAATTAGAACATGCTGTAACGTTATGTGTGTGAAATGTAGAACATGTAAAGGTGGTCACTAAATGGGTTGATATAGCCACAAGTCGGTTTGTGAGTTGAAGAACATCCAAGGCCACGATGCTGAGCGCAGCGACGCCTTTAACGTGCTGTCCTCGGAGGAAGCCGTCGGTCTCTGTCCGCGGTGCTGAACTCGGATCACGTGACCCTCCTCCCGTGTGAAAGCTATGTCCGCCCCTTCCTCTTTGTTTTTGTTTTTTCTTTCTTTCTTTGAATTGACACAAACAAAACAGCTTCGGCTGCACTTTCGATTAAACGGCGTAACAATACAGACCGATCATTGTGCGGTTCTCTGAAGGCCGCAGATTGTTTCCCCCTTCGCCATTTTCATCCGCCGCACGGCTCGTTGTGGTCATGGACAACGACTACTCGTCCGGCTTGGAAAACCCTCTGTACAGCGAGCTGAAATACTTCTGCAGGAAGATAAAGGAGGCCTACAACGAGCTGAAGCAGGACCTGACACCTCACCGAGATGATCGCTTTTACAGGTGGGCCTCCTGTCTATCTACCAACACAATGGCGAATCCATTTCCCGCTGCGTTAGGTGTCAAGACGACTTTTGCGTTGTATGCTGTGAATTATAACGTAATAATCTGCACCTTCAGGCATTACAGTTGGTATGTATTAAGGGCCTGTCGTGTTATGATGGCAGATGCTAACGAGAGGTGGTCATCGCTGAGATTTATGTGGACTCGTTTGTTATATTTTGTCAGTTTATATTTTGGATTGTGCCAGACTGACGCGCAGAGCTGTCCTAAAACAAATCACTTGAGGAAAATATTAGTGCAAATTCAAAAATAGTGCAACCCGATGATCATTTCTAGTTTTGTACACAGTATGTCCTAAAATGTAACATAATGCCACAATTTAAACGCCTCTTCATTCTATCAAAGGCAACAAGTGCTGTCTTGTGTCTACCTATAGGCTACATCTGCATTCACCACACGCCTGCTTTAAATTCTAAACGTTGCCGATCACATAGGAAGACATCGTTCGTCGAATTAAGGTCGTTTAAATAGCTCGCTGGATTTTTTTGTTTGTTTGTTTAGCTCTTTAGAAATTAAAAATTAACGTTGACGTTCATGTGTGGTCGTGCTACGCATGCGCGATGCATCTTTTCACAGCCGTTTGATTCAAGAGCAAACCCGATGCCGTAAAATAAAATAAGTCTCAGTCACAAAAACAATGCATCGACCTAACATTGAAACGTATACAACAGCTTCATGGACTGAACAATGGCGTATAAAGGAAGGCGTAGGGCGGAGGAAATCTTTCTATTTACTCAAACAGCACAAGGCCAACGTTCCCTTTCACGTCCCCGCCCTCCCAACTGGCGTCACGTGACCGCGGTCCATCCCATTCCATGACGTTGCATTTTTAATACGCGAATGTGGTTTCACTGCGAAATGTTACCGTTTTTTTCTCGGCACTGAGACTTCGAACCGCACGAAATGGAGCTGTAAGTGTAAGATTTGGTCAGCGGATACATTCGAGATATGTCACTGAGGTTTGACTGTGTGAGGACACGTGTTCAGACCACCGTGCAGCTCTTCTCTGCTATTCTAAACTAGCATGGAAGCTAGCAATGTTGACATACCCGCACCTGAACCACAGGCTGTGTTTCTCTCACTTTGCGCTTGTAAGTGTGTTGACTCCTTTAAATGTCCCCCCTGTGACAGATTGGCCCCCATGCGGCTCTACACCCTGTCTAAAAGACACTTTGTCTTGGTCTTCGTGTTGTTCCTCATCTGCTTTGGCCTCACAGTCTTCATTGGGATTGCAGGTATGGCTGATAAACATTTCTGCAACACAAGCTGGGTGCTGGTCAGCAGTCATTTTAACACAGACTTTAATAACGTTAGCTTCTGAGATACAGAAGAAAAATCACCCATTGTTAGCAACAGAATACTTGAAGAATGTGAAATGCTTTTCGCCACTACTCTGCTCCTTCCTGGATCTGTGACGTAAAGCTACCTCTTTAGATGCAGACCATCTTGATAACTTTTCTAACATGAAAGCATTCGCATATGTTTGTTGTTGCAGCATTCGTTTGATGTATTCAGCTTTAGTTCTGCACCCCTCTGCAACGCCTGTAACATTTTCGGGGAGGCCAATCCACAGATTGAGAACCAATCATATGGTCTAATTGAAGAAGCCCTAATGTCAGAGTGTGTTTTATATTTTAATCCCATCCCAGCATTTAGCTGCTGTTTCATAAAAATACAAAATGCAGCCTCACAAAAGACTGGCAAATTTTTTTACCTCAGTGATTGTAGCATTATTTTTCCTAAGAGAGCGGCTACTTGCAGACAAAATTCATCTATTACAGTTCAATTCAGTCCACTTGCTTGCAGATATGACTTGTTCATGTTATTTTTAGTAGACTAGGATGTTTTGAGGTCAATGAAGCTTTTATTTATCTTCTGGGGCTTTGCTTTGTGAAAAGATGTAGTCACTGTGTTTTCTTAATTTCTGTAGGTCCTAGGATTATTTCTGAGCAGGAGCACAATGGTGATCAGTTACTTCTCAAAAACCTCTCAGTTAAGGTAAGATGAAAATGTGTGCGTTGCTGTAATAGCCAGCAGTGCACATGAGCGCTGCTTGATATGCATTTCCGGGATACTTGTAATGAATGCAACCACTTCACGTCTGCAAGAATGCAGTCACGTTCATGATGACCGACTGGTATGATGTTTGTAGATTTACTGCAAACCATAATGCCCAAGTACTAATTTCTCCATTGAGTTAGCTTTTTACGATTGTTGACATGAATTGTTACTGTGAGGGACAGTTGTATCCTCTCTGTACTACAGACATTTTAACTGGAGCTTTTTTTTGTTTCTGGCAATTTAGCCTTTTGCCACTCATTGGCTGACTTACATTTTATTGAGTTCCTGTGTGTGTGTGTGTCTGTATTGGGGAAAAAAAAGGCTCAGACTTTGTCTCCTTTTTACATGTTGCTTCATCTCTTCTCTCATTTGTCTCAAAAACTAAAGCCATTTCTTATTGTAGTGAATTAATAGTATACTACAACTAATATACTAGTAGACTAAAAAAGAGTTTGGCTGTTTCAAGAGTACGTTTTGCTGTGAAGTTACAGATAAAGTGATTGGTGGTAGGGCTGCACAATATGATAAAATAAAATAAATATTTTTTTGATTATTTTGACAGGTATTCCAATTATGTTATGATTCACGGTTTTCAATTTCACTGAAAAACTTTTAATATCATGATGATGTGACATTTGTTGGGGTCTGTACCAAACAAGCATGTTTTCTTGCATCTGGAGAACAAGATTTGTAGGCCGGGGCATCTCTGCAAGCGCTACAGTACTTAAACATTATAATCACACATCTTACCTTTATCAAAAAATTGCAGCTTCTGCAATTTGGATATTACACTTTGATAATATTTCTAAGTACTGTAAAATGTACATAATTACAGTAAAATGTAATTTTGTTAATGTCACATTGTTTTTACCCTGCAATTCTAACCCTTACCCTTCCACTCTTAATAATGTATCTTCTTGTGTTAAGGGAAAGTCTTTGGGTTTTGTGATGTAAGCAAGTATACCTTCTTGCTTGAATTGGTAAGTATCCCTTGTCATGATTAACAAATTAATGATGTCATTCATTGTATGTTTTCAGACTGGGCCCTTCAGTCTAGGTTCTCCACCCCTCACCACCTACAACCAGCAGCTATGGCTCACCTGTGTGATTCAGGCTGAACACAGCAACAGTAAGAGCACAGAATGAGCTACAGATAACACCCGTTTACCATGACGTGTTGAATGTTGAGTGCGTCTCTCTGACACACCTCAAAAAGCCTTTTCTTAATATTATTTTGTAAACAAAGTTGACTTTGGTTAATAACAACATGTTTTTCTTCTGTGTGTGTCAGTGGGAGACTTCCAGCAGCCTTTTGAGATCAATGTTGACCTAAAGGGAGTGATGCCGGACGCCAGTGTGATGCACATCAACAACTTGCACCAGAAATTACGAACGCTACACTGCGGGGCCGTAAGTGTCAATCTGCAACCCAGCCACCTTCCTCTCTCGCAGTATGCTGGATGGTCATTAATCATTTAGTCAGGCAGCAGCAACCAGCACAGCAGTGGGAGTTTATGAAATGTCATTTATGATATTAAATGACGTTAGAGTGTAGCGGTGAGTGCAGGATTGAATTTGATCATTATGTTAGATAGACAGATGGGGACGTCCTCAGAGCAGTTCATTGATGTACAGTACAGTTGGTTTGTTGGCTGAACGGGCAGTGATGCAGTGTTTTGTCTCTCCTTACAGAAATGTGATGAAATAATTGTGCTCCATCTGGGCTATCTGAACTACACCCAGTACCAGGTCGTGGTCAGCTTCAAAGGCCTTGAAAATATCACATATGAAATTAAGGTCAAGTTTGTGGTAAGTGACAAACACTTGCAGCGTGTGTCGAGCTCCGTGATATTTGTCTTTTTGTAGCTGCATTGGATTGTGTTTTTCTTTTTCAAAATAGCTTGGGCTCACCGATCAGTCACCCTTTTTACCCTTTTGTTCCTCAGTGGAAAACGTACAACCCCACCTTCTCGCAATTGGAGATCTGGTTCCGGTTTGTCTTTGTGGTGTTGACCTTTATAGTGACGGTAAGAGCACACATTACTTTTCAAGAATTTCACATGACCAGTATTCCAATCTGACCAAAACGTGATCAAAATCAGAGACTTAAAACTGAATTTTACTACGTGCAGGACTAACATTCGTTTCTCTGCATGTCCTAGTGTATGTTTGCACACTCACTGAGGAAGTTTTCTATGAGGGACTGGGGCATAGAACAGAGGTGGATGTCTATCCTGCTCCCTTTGCTGCTACTCTACAACGGTGAGTTTCAGTATTATCTCTCCTCAAGTCATATTTTACCCTTAATTTACCCATCAGGTAACACATCGGTGCATCCCCCATTATGTCACCTTTTAACCATTACAGGCTTTTGTAATCGCAGCCAAAGAACTGCCGTGTCATGTGTCCAATGCAATTTAAAAGAAGTCCAACTTGAAGGTCAGGTGTGTTGCTTATTGTGCTTTGCTGCTTTTGCTGTTCAGATCCATTTTTCCCGTTGTCATTCCTGGTGAACAGCTGGTTTCCGGGAACATTGGACACTTTCTTCCAGGCTCTGTTCCTGTGTGCCCTGCTGCTCTTCTGGCTCTGTGCTTATCATGGCATCAGGGTTCAGGTGGGTCCAGTACTGTACCTATGCTTTAATGGTTCCCCCTCCTTTTAAGCTTATAATGAATTTTATTTCATGTCTTTTATGTTGTTTCCACAGGGTGAGAGGAAGTGTCTGACGTTCTACCTGCCTAAGCTAATCATTGTAGGACTTCTGTGGCTCTCGGCGGTTACACTGGGCATATGGCAAACGTAAGTCTGACCTCACTGGCCACTAGCAGCCTGTGAGGCAATCAGTGAATTACAAAAGAGCTGGAAAGATCTACTCTCCTTTTCTGAACTTGCAGGGTTAATGAACTCCAAGACCCTACCTATCAGTATAAAGTGGACATAGGGAACTTTCAGGTAAGACTGTTACCTTTTAATGGACCTTTAAACAATGAGTTGGATTGTTCTTATGAAGTACTGTTTATGGCTTCATTTGCCCAGCAGTTTAATAAGTTTAATAAAGTCTGGTGTTATTTCTCCAGGGCATGAAGGTCTTCTTCCTGATTGTAGTTGCCCTCTACATCCTCTACCTGATCTTCCTGATCGTCAGAGCTTGTTCTGAACTCAAGAACATGCCTTACTCGGGTATCGCAGCACACTACACCTCTCTGTATTTGACTCAAGTCGGTTCCTTTTACTAGCATAACATTAACATGCTGTGTGTTTTCGATCACTAGATCTCCGGCTCAGGTTTTTGACAGCGTTGACGTTTGTGGTCCTTGTTATAAGGTGTGTTTTAAGGAAAATACAAAACCAAACAGGACCCTCTATGTGATTTGTTTGTTATTTTTAGATTATGAGAAGTTTGATAAGGCCCTTTGAGGTTAGAATTGGTTTAATTTGATCCTGTTGTTCTTGTTGCTCTTTCTCTTCCAGCGTGGCCATTCTCTACCTGAGATTTGGTGCCAAGGCTCTCCAAGACAACTTTGTCGCTGAACTGTCTACTCATTACCAAAACTATATCCTTTCAAACAATATTTCATTTCGACAATGATTTCACTTAAATATACCATGTGAGGTGACATGTTGATGTCTTAAACATGTGGGAAATTATTCCTTAACTCCAGACATACCAGCTGAATTTTTATCATTCTATGGCCTACTCAACTTTTACTTGTACACATTAGCATTTGTGTATTCCCCCTCCAAAAATGCCCATTATGGTAGGTAATACAGCACAATCTCTATGTAGTAGATAACAAATTAATGTATCAACCTAACTGGTTTTGTTTAATTTCCCAGACTCCCAGTTGAAGGATAACCCTGCTTTCTCCATGCTAAATGACTCTGATGATGAAGTAATATACGGGTAAGCATTTGTTTACTTAATTTGCATTTGTGAATTATTGCTCCTTAAAGTTTGGGAGGTAGTATTCAGTGTGAACTTGCATAAACCTACAGATGTTTTCTTTGTCTTTTGTGTAGGAGTGATTATGAAGAAATGCCTTTACAAAACGGACGTGCTATAAAAGCAACCGCCAAGTACCAGGATGAGAGATGAGACAGTGACTGATGGGATCTCTGACTGGCGTGCCGTTCCTCTTTGACGTCCCTGTTGGAAACAATGAGAGTACAATACAACAAACTATCGTGTATGTGTAAATAAGGAGAAATTGCATTAGTAATACGAAATGATATACAGTCAGTGTACATAAATATATTTTTAAAAAAAGGTAAGATATTCCATGTCTACTGAATCTACTGTAGTTTTGCTGAAAGACGCATGTAGCCACTCAAACTTATTCATTGTTTATGCTTTCAATCTTATTGGAAATACAATTTTTACCAATTTGTAATATTCTTTCCTCATAACCAGCATTTATATGCTTCACAGCCTGATCGGGAAAAGTGCTACTATTAATTGGGGATTATTTTTGCGTGAAATCAATGTTATTTTTAATGCTTTTTGTTGAACCACTGTTGTTGTTCTATACTTGCACTGTGTTGTTTCTGCCATTCCTTTCCGCTCTGTGACAGTCTGAGATTAATGAGAATGCATGTTTCTGGCCAAAGCTGAGTAACATTATATGTATATTGGTGGTAGAAAGCAAAGGAAGCTTATGCTGCAGCAGCCGTAAGTGCACTCTTACATCACATTGTGGCTCGCCAGCACTAACATAATTAATGAACAGCGAAATCAAGTGTCATAGCAGTGTTAGCTGTTGACAAATTCTCTTTCTCCTCAGATGTGTTTATAAAAAAAAAAAAAAAACAGAGAGAGCCTGAACTGGAGTAGGTACCACTTATCTTTTACCACTCCTCTTACCAATTCTTCCCTTGAAAAGAAGCTATGTAATTGCACTTGATTAATAACTTTATTTATTTTGCCAAAAAGTGATGACATTTGATACTGTATTATTTCACATGGATGGGTGGATTTTGATGAATTGTGTGAATTCTACACAACTTAATGTAAATGGACTACTGCTCTACCATGATAAACATGTCTTATCCCAGCACATAACAGTAGTTATGCTATTGGCCAAATATATTTTGCCTTATGTAGGACATTTTATTTTAAGGAATAATTTTTTTCCTCCCGTAACTTTCCATATATTGCCTACAATGGTGAGACTTGCTGCCCTCTCCTTTCTTTTATATCACTGGAGCTTATGGACAAACAGCCAAAAGAAAATGTGCTAATATGTCACTATGTATTCTAATGAAGATGGTGCCTTGTCTTTACAGCATTCTGTTTTCTTCTAAGTGGGCTGCAGTCTCAGATTCATTAATGCTTTGACATAAATGTACATTTTTGATTCTTTCAGTGGGAATGTAGCTTATGATCATTTAAGGTGGTTTAATGAGGTTGGGGGTCCGTTCTTGCTATTTTTGTTGCTTTATGAGATAAAAAGCTGTACATGTAGCACTCTGCCATGTCACTTGCAAATAAAGCAAACCATATACAGTACAGTATTGTTTAATCAACTGCATGTAATATAAAAACACAACTGTTTATTTAAAAATAGCCAACATGACCAAACATAACATGCTGGTTTTGCAAAAATACACAAAATCCTACACATTTCAAACACTTCAGCTACATTGTAGTTGGTTCAGATGGAAAGCCCAAAGACATTGACGATACAGTACATGGACTTGTTCTCCCATCTCACTGCACAGCTTCCTGTTGGGTGTAAAAATACAATACATTTAGTGACAATATCGCTTCCACATTTAAAGTCGGTGACAAAATACTACCAATTACTGAAAGATGACCACTCAAAAGCTTCACTGAAGCGTTTTTTAAGACGGCTGCCTTGCTCAAGAGCACAGAGATAGTTCAAATCCCTACCGCTTTGGGCACTTGCTCTATTTATCCATTTACAAGATTGTAATGCAAATATTTTTATTCTTAAAAACATAACTTGAGAAAAACCACTCATACAGCACATTCTAGATCATTCAAAGGCTCCATATATGTATATGTATATTTACCATCAGTAGAGTTGTCCCAGAAGCAGGAACTGGCTGTTTGCAGACCAGCTCCATTTTTCTGCATGATGATACAGGTTACTTTGGGAAAACACAAACAGACACTGTCTTTTAATACCAACTTCAGAGTCCAAGGATCATCAGAATATTATTGTTTTACTTATTAATATTACTGAGTCTGCAGTGTGTATACCAATATATTTGAACGGTTTCCCCAGCTTGCTGAGCTGACTTAGGCTCTGCTCCACTACACTGGTGGTCCACTGTTTCACTCTGCTGTGCTGGTAGGCATTTCCTCCTATGGCTGCTTCTACTGACTAGAGACAAGTCAAACAAATTGTGATTGATTTCACAACTGATCAACACACATAACGCTATACCTTTTAATAGCCTTACAATCATACTGTAATACAAGTCAAATCAAGATTTGACTCTAGGGGCATTGTATAGTAGCCTATATACTTTACATGTTATAAATCCATGACTTTGTAATCCGCATCATTTAACACAACTTAACCAGCAAAATAATGTATACGATTGTACTAAAAAGGTGTTATAATTAACGTTAATCTGTTTTAGGTATGAATTATATGGTAACAGATAACGTTATACAATAACGTTAGAAGATGCCTAGCAACCATTACAGTGACCTTAGCAACCAACAGGTCGCTAAACACAAATGTGCTAACGTTAGCTAGCGGTAGCAGTGAGTCGATCAAATTTAAACTGAGGATAAACCGAAAGGCTTCCAGCCTATCTTTTTCTTACCTCTTTAATTATTTTGCTCACTTCTTCAACGACGAAAACAGTCTGTTTGGTAAGAAACAAAACAGTGCAGTTTAAGCTAGCCAGCCGACATTTCTGCTCGCCTTCTACTTTGTGGCCAAACGATTACATGTCAGTTAACCTACAACCTTAGAAAAACTAAAATAATATAGAATTTGGATGTAATAACTGAGCGTTATTGATATGTGATAACAATAAATGCAATGACTAGTTTCAAGTAACCAAACCCACCTCATCTTCAGTCTGATCCTCGTCCATGGCTACTGCCTCCGATGTCAAGTGAACCAGGTCACCCAGGAATAAGACTTCCGGTCGTATTTCTTCAGAATAAGGTGTCGTCTTTACAAAGCTACAAGACTCGGGAACCGACTGAGAACCCGGTGTTCGTAGGAGAAAAACGAAATAAGTCAGAAGAAAACATGAATTGTCTGCTCGTGGTAAGCAGTTGTTCACCAAACTATAAGAAGAACATAAAGTCACTAATGGCCATAAAACTAAGTAACCGATTGGCTCGACTGTCTATAAAATGCCCAAAATAATGAAAGATTTGTTACCAGAGCTACTTCGGCAATGCAAAGTCTTGCCTTTTGTAAGACAGAGAAAAGTAAGCAATTTGAATGAAATGTTTGGCATTTTAGTTGATAAATAACCCAGACAGTTATCAAATTCGTCTTTAATTAATTTCCATTCGATCAAGTAATTGATTAATCATCAGCACTATCTCAGCGCTACACATGAGGGAAGCCCTGGCATGCTGAAAATAAAAACTTGTAATTGCATCAGTCCCAAAAACATGTAAAGTTAGTAGCCAATCCCGTGTATTTGTATTGCTCGGTTAATGTCTTCATAAATTAATATCACAACTGTATTACAAAACAGGGAAAACACCTCCCGCTTCTTGTCATTTGTAGAAAAGTTTTATTTAACGTTGCGTAATGATTACGTTAAAACGGACGCAGTCAGGCGTCACACTTGCTGCCCGCCGTCAGCGCAATGCCGCTGCTCGACTCGTCGTGGATTGACATTAATTTCAGGTAGGTTAATGCTTTTACAAACCAGCTCTTTTAAGATAGCGCATTTTATGAATTCCCCTCGCACTCTTTTAACTTTTCGTCTGATGTTCAAGGTAACGTTATGGCGTTTGCTTGCACATATGTATGAACTGAAGGGTTGTTGCTACGCTAGGCTAACTGATGTGCTAGCTTAAGTTGTAAGGGGCAATTTTAATTTAATAAGGGCGGTGCGAGAAGTGTCAGTGGGAATATGTAATCAAGAAATGTATTTATAATGTTATAGTCGCTATTTTGCTCGTATTTAGCTAATTTAGCTGTTTAGCCAATTTTGCGCCCACCTGTCTCACCTAACTTGGACGTTAACTTCGGTAGGTGACTGTTATTAGATAAAAACATTAATTCTCAATAACGTTACCCTTAACTTCCGCCATTGCTACTAACTGACTGCTAATATGTTCTGTTTATATGTAAAAAGGTTCTCCCAAAACACTGCGCTTTGTGGCTGTTGCTGGGTTAATTTGGGGTGCAGGCGTTAAGCGCTACATGGACACTCTAAAGGTGTGTTCACACAGCACGCGAATGACGCGAATAATTCGCGCTATTCGCGTTAAGTTGGACGCTTGAACATTTTGAGTTTACTCGCTTCATTCGCGCGTGAAATCCGCTCCATTCGCGTGTACATTTCTACGCACCAGACGCGAATTCGCATCATGGGAGGGGCTTAGCGGTGAGCGGTCCCATTGATTAAAGAAGGTTTTTTTCAAATTACCAGATTGTCCGACTTCCTCACTCATTTTTGTCCAAAGGTTTCCTGTTTCTATAATGATACCAGGACGTATAGTACAGCTTCGAGTATCCACATACAGACACAATTTTTATCCTTTCTCTCTTTCTCTCTCTCTGTTTTTTTTTGCGGGTCCAACTAACTTGTTCAGGTGCATGCCGCCACCTACTGTACCGGGGTCTGCAACTATTATTTTAGCCTCCATTGTTGTTTGGATTTCTGCCTCGCTCCTAATCACGTCACTACTCGAGCAAGCTCCTGATTTGTTAACGCGGCGCGAATATCCGCCAAAGTTCAGATTTTTCAACTCACACCAATCGCTCAACTCGCGCGCCATTCGCGCCGCAAAATGTCAATTCGCGTCTTTGCATTGACTTAACATGTAAATCACTCGCCGCGAATGAAGCGATTCGCGTGCTGTGTGAACACACCTTAACAATGTGAAATAGTTTTAAATGCGAAGACCAATTATTGAAAACCGTTATTGCCCTCAGCTTCTAAATATAGACCTCGGTCGTTACCATTGCCACCTTTATTTTGAAAACACATACCGAAAGCTGGAAACGTCCTTGATGGTCTGTCCCACGGGCGTTATTGTACTAAAGTACCCAACTGTGGTATTTTGATTGATTGTACACATTTGCTCAGATTGGACTCTACGTTGCCAATATAGAAATATGTACTTCAGTGCAAAGTATGTGCCTGACTTATGAGCAGTTAAAAGTGTCGGACTGAGTGCAGTACATAGTTTCCTTCACCAGAGGGAGACAGAGCTCAGTTAGCGCCCAAAGTTAAACGTATGTTTTGTTCGTTTTCATCCACACGCGCGCTTCAGTTATTAGAGAAGGTTATACTCAATGTCAATCATATAGTTGACCTGAATAAAACAATTCTACCGCCATTAAAACTATAAATAGGATTTTAAGATATACTGTTCGTATCGATGTCTTATTGGTCAGTAGCGCATCACGTGACCAGAATAACATTAACCTGCATTCATTATCACCCCGGGCCGTAACTAAAGTGTGTAATCTTATGTGCTGTTTAGTGCCGATTAGTCATAATATCAAAATGCCCTGTTACACTTTGTTAGTATTTTTTTTTGTAGTGGTTGAAATTATGTTCAACCGTGAGTGAGAGTCACAGGGAGGAGAATGGGTCTCCCCCGTCGCTCAATTAGCGGTATCGCTTCTCGGCCTTTTGGCTAAGTAAGTTCAAGTTCCAAGAATCAGTAACCTTTCCTAATTCTTTCCCTTGGTGGCGATGGCGGCATTGGCCACTATGCAGTCGGCAGAGAGATTAGCCGGACTAAGTTTAAAGAATACGCTGAGATTTGAGTCGAGAGACAACGAGACAGTTTTCCCTGATAGAGTTACTTTCGGAAGAGCAGTACTTTTTAACGCGTTGAAGTTGAGACCTGAAGACCTTCTGTGCATGCAACAGAACGTAGCCAACGGCTACTACGACGTGACGTTTACAGCTAGCAGTCGCATGGAAGAAGCGCGCGAGCTAGCAGCGCAACAAGCTAGCCCCGTACTGAAACCCTTCCACGTGTCGTCCCTGTGCCGAAACTACCTTCGTGTTGTGACCGTCCACATGTACAACCCCTGGGTGAGTGAGGAGACGATACGCTACTTTCTTAGCAGATACGTGACAGTTCTGCCTGGTGTGAAAGAAATAAAAGACGCCCTGGGTATTTGGACTGGAAAGAGGCAGTTTCGAGTCCAGTTGAAGGAAGACCCCGAGGGACATGACGGCTTCGCCCACCCTCCCGCCGCCTTTACCATCGGGGGGAACCGCGGCTACCTCATGTACGCAGGACAGCCGAGGTTCTGTCGTAAATGCAACACGTACGGACACATTGCGGAGACCTGCACGCAGACTCGCTGTCGGAACTGTGGTGGATTGGGACACTCCATGAAAGACTGCCAAGAGGCAAAAAAATGCGACCTGTGTAACTCCGAAGAGCACTTAGCAAGAAATTGCCCCAAGCCAAAGCCCTATGCTGCAGTGCTAAAGGACAATATGGCGCCATTCCGTAAACGCGGGGAAGACGTGACACACACAAACGGCGAGAACGACACCACAAAAACAACGGGGACAGACCTGAGAGACATCGAACTGGTAATAAAAGACATCCGTGAACAGCAAAAAGAACATGGCGAGATACGGGTGGAGACGAGACGGGAGGCCCAGAGCCACGCGGACGAGACCGAGAGAGCCGCCGCTCCCACGCCAGCCGCTGGCGACGAGCGCTCGGCAGGGGACAGTGGAGGAGACGAGACGAACATCCAGCCGGACAAATGGACTCTGGTGAAGGGAGACAGACGAGACAAGACGAGGAAAAGGAAAGTCATCAGTCCCATCACATCACCTCAGGCCTCGACATCTATACTCCTAAATCCTGGTCGATACAGCCCTCTGCTGGAGGAAGACCTGCCTGCCGAGGATCCCCTCCAACAGTCCGGGGCCAGCTCAATCATCCCCCCCAGCGGCGTTCCGGCCCCCCTCCACAGCCAAACGGTCCCAGACGGGGAGAGCACTCACACCCCCTTCCATAGCCTTTTTTCTTCCCCTCCCACCAACCCCCCAGCTGCTATAGAAGCTGAGAAGCACGACATGGACGGTTCTGGTACGTGAGTTAAAGGTCCTTACGAACTAATGTGAACGGAAGACTTCTTAATTTGTAGAGGTTTTCTATCCCCCCTGGGCATTAAGGAGATAGCTTTTTCCTCTATTGATGGAACCCCTCTATCATAACTTTAATGGACTTCAAAATCATTACCTTGAATGTTAGAGGGATACAAAAAACGAGTAAGAGAACAACAGTCTTCTCTCACTTAGCAACACTTAACTTTACTGTTTGTTTACTACAGGAAGTCCATCTGAGGAATGAAAATGACATATCTAAGTTTTCTAAAGAATGGGTAAATGGGGACTCCAGGTGGAGCGTGGGTGGGGTGCACTCTACTGGGGTGGGAATATTGTGTGGGAATAGGAGAGACACGGAAATACAAAGCAGCTTTTCCCCTATTCAGGGGAGAGTCCTGGTAGTCGATTTAAACTGGAAAGGAAAACTGCTAAGAATAATTAATGTGTACGCAAACACAGACCCTGCAGCCCGTAGGGAGCTCCTGACTTCAATAGATACTTGTTTCATGACCAACAGAACTACTTATGTCGCGGGGGACCTTAATACCTCATTAGATAGAGGAAGTAATGTACTACCACTCAAATCCCTGTTAGGGAAATTCTGTCTCGTAGACGCTTATAGGGTGGCAAAGAAAAAGGAACCTGGCTTCACGTGGGAAAATAGCAGAGGCGTTAGGAGTCGGATAGATTACGTCTTCATCCCAAGTGGTACAGAGATATCATCAGTCCATGTTTCCCCTGTTTTTTACTCAGACCACAACTTTCTCTCAGTGACAATCAAATTGAAAACGCCAAAATATGGGAAAGGATACTGGAAGCTAAATAACAAAATTTTAGCGGAAAAAGACTTCAGGGATAAATTTCGAGATTTCTTTGGAAGATGTACTGAATTAAGGGGTCTATATTGCTCAGCCACAGAGTGGTGGGAAGAAACGAAAAAAAGAATTCAATATTATATATCAGATTTCTGTAAGGAAAGATCTAGAAATCAATTTAGGTCCTTTTATGACCTACAGAGAGAAATCCAGAACACATATGCTAAGTACAACACATTTGGGACAAAAATAGACAGAGACATCTTAACTGTGTTACAGAAGAAGCAACAGGAAATGTTTGAACAGAGAGCCCAATCGTTTGCTTTTAAATTGAAGAGAGAAAAGCATGAAGAAGATGAGAAATGCTCTTCATATTTCTTTAAGAAGTCACGCGCACAAGGGAAAAAGAGGGTAATACAGGGGTTAAGAACAGAGAATGGGGCTATATGCGAAGATGAAGAGGAGATAGTGGAAATGGCTAGGCAACATTGTGGTAAGCTGTTCCGAGAAGAAACTATTGATACTCAAAAAGGAAACAAGTTCCTGGAATGTTTAGACAAACGAATACCGCTGGAAATAAGGCAAGAATTGGACAAAGATATACGGATGGAAGAGCTTCATGCTGCTTTAAAATCCATGAAAGATAAAAAAGTACCAGGCATAGACGGACTCACAAAGGAGTTTTACGTGTCCTTTTGGGACTTGCTTGGACATCACCTATTGGAAGTATACAACGAAATTTATGGAACTGGTAAAATGAATGAGAGCATGCGTGAGGGGGTAGTATCCTTACTGTACAAAGGAGATGACCCAATGCTATTAGTCAATTACCGGCCCCTAACAATGCTGTGTGTGGATTATAAAATCTTAAGTAAAGTCATCACTAACCGCTTATCCACGGCCATGCCTTTCATTGTAGGTGCGGACCAAACAAGTGGGGTTAAGGGAAGGAAAATTACATGGAACATTCAACTACACAGAGATATTCTGGCATACATAGAGGACAGAAACCTGTCGGCAATCTGCGTCAGCTTAGATCAACAAAAGGCTTTTGACAGAGTCAGCCACTCCCTGTTGATGAGAATATTAGATCGTTTTGGATTCGGGGAAAACTTTATGAAGTGGATAAGGATTTTATACAATGACATAAACAGTAGGGTAAATGTGAACGGTTACCTCAGCAGACAGATACAACAAACGAGGGGTCTTCGCCAAGGCTGTCCCCTTTCTGCCTTGCTCTATGTTTTGTACGCAGAGCCTTTGGCAAGCTCGATCAGGACAAATCCAAACATTAGAGGGATACCTCTGCCTGGGGGGGAATGCCTAAAGATATCACAGTACTCAGACGACATGGTACTATACGCAGCAGATGATGATAGCCTGAAGGAAGCTCTCAGAGTACTGGTGCATTTCTCTCTGGCTTCAGGGTCAAGAATAAACAAAAAGAAAACACAATATAAATTCCTGGGAAAATGGAGCTGGAGGAGGGACATAATTGGGGGGTTAACGCTATGCACAGGTCCCATGGAGATATTAGGAGTCACTTTTGGACACCCTGAAGGTGACAGGCTCTGGAACTGGTCCCAAAAGTTAAAGTCAGTCAACAAGAAATTTGGATTGTGGAAGAATAGAAACCTGACATATGTCGGGAAGGTGATGGCTGTTAAAGTAGATATTTTACCGACGTTGTTACACCTGGCATACGTGTTCCCAATGCATGCCTCTGTTAGGAAACCCCTGACCAAGACAATGTTTGATTTCTTCTGGGGAGGTTACGAATACATTAAGAGAGAAAGAATTTATCAGTGCATAGAAAATGGAGGGAGAAACCTCCCTAACGTTCCTCTCAAGTTGGATGTCTTGTATTATTGCAATATATGTAATTTGTTATCTGGTGAATACATACACAAATGTCAGGTTTTTTTGAAGTTCTGGCTCACTATCCCTCTTCGTTTTATAACTTTGTGGGACAATAGCATTCCTAAAGCAGAAACTATGCCCGAGTATTTTCAGTATATTATAAATTGGTCCAAGAAGAAGTCGGAGTGCCAGAATAAAGATGATGTAAAGAAGCACAGAGTTCTGTATCAGCAGCTAATAGAGAAGTTGTGTGAAACAGAGGTAATCCATACACCACAGACGAATTGGATAAGAGTGCAATTAAAAGGGATGGGGAACAGGCTAAAGGACTTCAATTGGCTCGTATTACATAATAAACTCCCAGTTCGGTCCATTTTATACAACCACAAACTGACACGGAACAAATACTGTCCGAGGATCACATGTGCTGCTGAGGAAACAATATGTCACGTGCTATGGGAATGTCATTTTGCTGCTTCTGTGTGGAAAATGTTGAAAGCCCGTTTTACCTGTCTCAGTTCTATCGACTATGAATCAGTGACACAACTCAATATGAAAAATGTGGACAAGAAACACCTTCTGCAGTTGGCGACATTAATCTCTCTGGCCAAAACCAAACTGTGGAATTCAAGACAAACAGTCATCAACGGGTCACTTGAATGGACAGTTTGTGGGGTGACGAGATGGGTCGAAATGGAAATTAAAAAAATATGCAGTTTCGACATAGAAAGGTGGGGCTGGGACTCCATTAAGGACAGATGGAAAATATTGTATCCAACAGATCCTCGGGTACCACAGAACAGACATTAAATCAGGATGGTGCACTATACACACAAACTGTGAAGGAAGCACTCTCATTGGACTGTTTTGTTTTTTGGAGGTTTCTTTCTCCAGCGATATACCTTAATTTGCACTTTAGTTAAAGACTTGTCAGTATTTCAAAACGATGTGTATAATGAACATTGAAAATATTTTTTTGTTTCTTTCTTCAAACCCTTGATACAATATGTAACTGACATATTTTGAGTTGTACTCAGTTAAAGAAGTATGATGTTCCTACAAAGATATTGTTGCACTATGAAACAGGAACTGTACCCCGAATGGCACTTAGCTATGGCGATACAATATTCCTGGAACAGGTATTATATCTTTGGATGTACATAATTGGGGCTGTATTGATGCTGTTTATTTGCCGTGTGTTGAGATTTGCACAAATTGTACTGTATCCACTTTTTGCTAAATAAAGCCAATATTTTTCCAAAAAAAAAAAAAAAAAAAAAAAAAATCTGTTCTTATCAGTTTAATATCTGATACGTCCCCTATCCGGGGACCATATATTAAATTGATTTTTGGAGCAGGGAGATGGAATAGGGGCTTGCTCCGTCCACTCCACGCATCGACCTGGTATTGCAGTACTTCCAGGACCGGTGCACCCCCCTCTCTGTGTCAAAGTTAACAACGGGTGGATCGGGATGCAGATTAGAGGACAGCAGGGGGAGATGGGTTTCCCTTCATCTGACATGAAGCTTCCCTCAAAACAGGATATGGGAGAGTTAGGAGTGAGGTAATAAAATCAGGCACTTCATGTTTGTGTGTTACAGGCTGGTTTGGTCTTATTTAATGTCTTGTCTTTAGGAGTTATTGGGCTCATCTGTGTGTGTGGTGGGTAACTGCCCTGCTATAGTTGGCCGTATTGTTTCGTGCTGGTTTGATTTTAATACCTGTGTGGCGGTTTGATGTGGTTGATTATTATACATCAGATGACACGAGGCAAGTAAGCCCGCATGCCTGCAGCTGTGACTGTTTCAGTCAGTGAAAGCGGACGTCTGGGGCATCTTTGCTCTCTACTTCTGCTCGTTCCCCAAAAGTGAAAACCCTGAGTTTTCTCTAGTGTGCTTTCACAGCCTGAGAAACATATATGTGTGCACTTTATTTCACTTGTATAAATGATTTGTTCTTGCTGTTTGCCACAGACAAAGAAACAAACATCCCTTATAGATTACTGTCGTGAACTGTGTTGTGTTCTACTATATTATTAAAATCCTGCTTTACAGAAAGGCCAGCGTAGTTCACACTCCAGAGCAGCAGGTGGCAGTAGCAGGAATGCCAGTTGCCCATCAGCAGTGAGAAGGGAAACAGCAAGTGGTTGTAATTTGAGGAGGGAACGTGTGGTTTGGGTGTTTTTTATTATTTCCTCTGAATTTGAAATGTGGATCAAACTACTTCTGATTGCGGTATGATTTAGCTTTGGCTCACTTGAACTTGCTGTTGTGCTGTTACTCATTTGTTGGAGGTAAAATAGATACAACTAGTGATTTTAGGTTAGCTTTTGTTATGGGAATACAGCATTGCATGATGGGAAGTATAACCATTATTTATCAAGTAAAGTGTAAATAATGGTTTTCAGCCTTAAAATAGAGCTGTTTCTTCAATATAACATTCCAGTAGATTCCCCCCCCTACCCTCCCTTGGCTTCTGGTTTTGGTAATTTGTCAGCGCCATCAGTCAGCACGGTGTGTCTGAGAGAGAGTCCCTCGTCTCTGCGCTGTACAACTCATACTTACCTGGTAGGGGAGATACCATGATCAAGAAGGTGGTTCACCCAGGGCGAGGCTTAACCATTGCACTCCGGCTGAGCTGACCTCTGCGAATTCCCCAAATGTGGGAATCTCGACTGCATAATTTCTGGTAGTGGGGGACTGCGTTCGCGCTCTCCCCTGGTAGCAATGTTGAATAGCAAACCCATTACGAGCCCTGTTCACTTGGGGTAATGGACCAACGATGTGTGTGAGGGGCGCTCAGTGGTTAACCACATGCTTCTAAAGGTGTGTTCACACAGCACGCGAATCGCTTCATTCGCGCGAGTTACATGTGAAGTCAATGCAAAGGCGCGAATTGAGCGTTTGAGTTGAAAAATCTGAACTTTGGCGGATATTCGCGCCGCGTTAAACAATCAGGAGCTTGCTCGAGTAGATACGTGATTAGGAGCGAGGCAGAAATCCAAACAAAAATGGAGGCTAAAATAATAGTTACAGACCCCGGTACAGTAGGTGGCGGCATGCACCTGAACAAGTTAGTTGGACCCGCAATAAAAACCAGAGAGAGAGAAAGAGAGAGGATAAAAAATTGTGTCTGTGTGTGGATACTTGGAGCTGTAAGATACGTCCTCGTATCATTATAGAAACAGGAAACCTTTGGACGAAAGTGACTGAGGAGGTCTGACAATCTGGTAATTTGAAAAATAAAAGTTCTTTAATCAATGGGACCGCTCACCGCTAAGCCCCTCCCATGACGCGAATTCGCGTCTGGAGCGAGTAAACTCAAAATGTTCAAGCGTCCAACTTAACGCGAATAGCGCGAATTATTCGCGTCATTCGCGTGCTGTGTGAACACAGTTTTCAGGAAGTTAGAAAAGGACAACGAAGCTTAGCAAAGACAGGTAAAAATAAATATTTAACTATAAAAAATAGATGCATGTATAAATAAAAAGACACAATTAACAACTACATGCAATGTCTATAAACAAGTCAAACCTTTTCTGTAAATTGTAAAGAATGTGTTGGAATAAATATTGAATGATTAGAGGAAAGCTTTAATGTTTCAGTGGCAATTTGGCTTGCAGACAGCAGTCAATGAGTACAACAATTTAATAAACAATAACAATCCATACACTATATATAGGTACAATATACATATCATAAAAATAAACACATAATGGGTACTGGATAAGATGGAGAAACAGATAAGGCGACCTGAGCTCTCTGTATGGCTCTGACTTTATACAAGTGGCAAAGATCATTTAAATTTACGCCAGTAACCACGGCACACATTCACAATTTTTACCAACAAGTTGTTTTTTTCACACTGACATTACTAAACCATCAGATGGTAGCATATGTTAAAACTGATTCAAGAAAAGAAAGAATAGCGCATTTTCAGCAGAGATTTGTCAATATTAAAACTTCTGAGCTTCCTTAAGAAAAACAGTACATTAATGGAATAGATTACTTAACATACGTGACCTAGGTGGATATGTACAGTATATACCGTTTATATAGCATAGACAGTGTGCTTGGATTTATATTTGACATGTCGCTTAAAAACATCCTGGAATTAAATCGTACACTTTAAGGAAAGTATGAGAACGCTATTTCTTGCAAGTCTAAATATATATATAATATAGCCAATAAAACACAGTGATAATGCTAGGTACATGTCCTGTGTCTCTCACACGTTGAAATCTGAAAGGACGCAGTAAACTCACTGTTGACGCGTCCAGGGGATGCACCATATTTTCCCCCCAATGATGTTAACATACATTGTGAAAAATAAGGTCATTTAGAAACAAATAAAAGAAACCTCGCTGTCAAAATAACCTATTTCTCACCGTCTGTGCGTTTACTGTATCTCTCCAGCACCAAACAGGAAGCAGCAAACCGGATCGTTACTTTGGTAACGACCGAAACAAATCCGCAAATACCATCTCTCGCCAACACATGATATATGGAGAATGAACAGAGTTATGGGTCTGTGTTAATTCGTAGTGTATCTGATCCACTAACCAGCATGAGTTATAGTGAGAAATCTTAATTCCTGCAACGTTCTCCTTCCCACGGTCTTCTCCCACTTAAATAGCGCAGCTAAGCAGAGGCTGGTAATGAGTTGAGGCACACAAAATCCAGAATTTGTAGTACGGAAAGTATGTAATTACGGAAATACAGTTTATCTTTATGGATTATACTGACGCCAAATTGACAAGAAGACTGACATGTGGCGCCTTTTGTCTTGTTTCTAGAGTCATGTGGTTTTGCAAACACGTAAGGAATTGTTAATGTATCATATTTCTTAAAGGGAGTTTGACATAATATTTCCCCGGAGAATGCAGGGAGCTTCAGTTTAATTCAAACAGCTAATATGCCTTCTGTATGTAGCCTATATTTTTAAATGTTTTGTCACCACTACAGAAAGACTAGGTAACTGCTAAAGTATGATTAGGTTATCTGACGTTGACCGCAGTTAGCTATCGGTTTGATTAATGGTTTACAGTCTTCATAATGTGTGTTTGTAGGCTACTGATGACTGACGGTTGCTGACCAGGCTAATTATCAGCTAATTGTACTCAGTTTCTAAGGGCAGCATGAAGTGATAAATGTTGCCCTTTTTTCATGCATGTTTTTAAACTACTTTCCTGATTTAACATGATGTGCTTGATGGTGTTACGACTCCTGATGACACTTGAAAGCTCAGCGTTCTCGTTACCCTTTAGCTTCCCTTTACTCACCCAGAAAAAGCTAATATTTTTCTGTATAATATGACCTCCTCTTTCTGTTAGCTGCTGTGTGTCTGCAGTGGATTGACAGATTTGGTGTTTTTATTTGTTTAATTTTCAGATACATTTATAACCATATAACATCAAACACAAGTTTAACACTACAGTTAGTCAAACACACATTTTATTGGGGACTCTGTAGTTCTCGCTACATTGAAAACCTCTCAACTTCAATGAAAATGTTACAAAGGATTTGCTTTCATGATAAAAGTAGTTCAACAGAAAACATTTAAATTCTTTTGAGAATTGCTATATATTACTGCCCTAACCCATCTACAATCCCTTCACTTTTACATCACTTGCATTGAACGAGACCTGTTAAAGATTAATGATGTATTTGCATCTCCTGTACTTCCTGTATCATATTTTAAGGGGAATACTAGGAGAAATGTACAGTGGCAAGAAAAAGAATGAACATTTTGGAATTGTATGGTTTTCTGAATAAATTTTTCATAAAATGTGATCTGATCTTCATCTAAGTCAAGGGTATTGACAAACACAATGTGTCTAAAAAAATTACACAAAAAAAATCTGATCTTTCATGTCTTTATTGAACACAGTCATTCAACATTCAAAATGGCAGTGGAAAAAGTAAGTGAACCCTTGAGTTAATGACCTCAAAAAAGCTATTTGGAGTCAGGTTTTAGCACACCTGGAGTCTCCTTAAGATAATACGTTTTGAGGTGTGGACTACAGCTACTTTGACTGATCTAAAAACCCCTCAAACCTTTGGAGTTTGCTCTGCACAAGAAGAATACACTTATGTGAGCCATGTCTCGCCAAAAAGAGCTTTCAGAGGAGCTACGATCAGGAATTGTTGCTTTACATAAAGCTGGAAAGGATTACAAAGTTAATTCAAATACTTTTGAAATTCACCAGTCTACAGTTAGGCAAACAATCTACAAATGGAGATGCTTTGGGACAGTTGCTAATCTACCAAGAAGTGGGCGTCCAGTCAAAATGACACCAAGAGCACAACGAAGACTCATCAATGAGGTAAAGAAACAGCCCCGAATGACAGCCAAAATTTGATGGCATCATTGGAACTTGCTAACATCTGTGTTCATGAGTCTACAATACATAAAACACTGAACAAGCAGGGTATCCACAGCAGGACACCAAGGAGGAAGCCACTGCTCACTAAAAAGAACATTGCTGCATGCCTGAAGTTTGCAAAAAAGCACATTGACACTCCACAGTAGTATATAGTCTAAATGTTTTGTGGACTGATGAAACTAAGATTGAATTTGGGGGGGAAAAAACAGCGTTACATCTTGCGTAGAAAGGGCACGGCATATCATCATGAAAACATCATCCCAAGTGTAAAGTATGGTGTTTCCTCCACCATGATTTGGGCCTGCTTTGCTGCATCAGCGCCTGGCCAGCTTGCAATCATTGAGGGGAAGATGAATTCCCAAGTATATCAGACAATTCTTCAGGATAATGTGAGAATGTCTGTACGTCAGCTGAAACTGTGTAGAAGTTGGGTGACGCAACAGGACAACGGCCCAAAACACCGGAGCAAGTCCACAATTGAAAGGCTTCAGAAAAACAAAATCCACCTTTTGGATTGGCCGATTGAGAGGCCAGAGACCTCAACCCAACCGAGATGCTATGGTTGACTTTAAGAGGGCCATACACATGAGACGTCCAAAGAATATGACCGAGCTAAAGCAGTTCTGCCAGGAAGAATGGGGGGTCAACCAGTTATTAATTCAAAGGGTTCCCTTACTTTTTCCACTGCCAATTTGAATGGTGAATGACTTGTTATTTTTAGACCCATTATGTTTGTCAATACCCTTGACTCAGATGAAGATCAGATCACATTTTATAACAAATATATTCAGAAAACCATACAATTCCAAACGGTTCACATACTTTTTCTTGCCACTGTATATTCTAGTAAGATAACATAGTATATTATTATACACTGTGACATGGTATTCTACTAACCAAAGTAGCATTAATACAGAATGACACTGAAGTTGTACGATGCTTAGAGCATATTTGAAGCATTAGTACTGGACTGTTGCCAAGTGTGCACTTTAACTTGCATGAGGAATATGTAGAAGAACTGCAGTCGGCTGCAGTGTGCAGTTCGCTCTGTTCTCCACCAGAGTGCGCTGGAGCTCAGTTTGTTGTTCGTCGGAGTTAAACGATCAAACATATTTTCTTCCTTCAGAGAGGCCTTTCATGGTTTTAAAGTTTCTTATCGCATTTATAATTCACATGCCATTAGTTTTGTTAAAAATACATGATACAGCTCTTTCTGCCAGTAAATAACATAGTTCTCACGTTTTAAATTCCTATTGGATCAGAAAGCGTCACATGACCAGGAAGCGTTGTGTAACTGCATATGCGACAACCGTACTCTGTTAAAATGTGCCATTTTGCTTCCATTTTCTGCTCTTGTACTCGTATGCTGTGTGCAGTGTACATTGTTTCTGTCCCACCGAGGGGAGTTTGTGATTGATGCAGAAACTCAAACCGTCAGCGAGAGTCCCGGTGCGGGGAGTCAGATGGTTTCCGCCGAGATAATTGTGTTATCGCTTCTCGGCCTTTTGGCTAAGATCAAGTGTAGTATCTGTTCTTATCAGTTTAATATCTGATACGTCCCCTATCCGGGGACCATATATTAAATTGATTTTTGGAGCAGGGAGATGGAATAGGGGCTTGCTCCGTCCACTCCACGCATCGACCTGGTATTGCAGTGCCTCCAGGACCGGTGCACCCCCCTCTCTGTGTGGAAAACTAAATGTAGCTGCAAATATGTATTTGAGTTAAAATGCCTGTAGTAATTAAGGTCCTAAATTAATGGGTTGTTGTCATGTTGAACTGTAGGTGTTTATTTTCTTTTAGTTTGAGAGTGAGAGGATGCGATGTGATGACATGTTACATGTGTGCTGCAACTGTTAAATGAGACAAGGAGCTTGCAAACCAAATGTGCTGTGTACACTGCCCTTTCCACATTTTCAGACAAATATGAAAACATTGATTGATTTTCATTTTAAATCCTCACTCTGATTGATTGGTTTGAATATTTTAGACTCCATTGCTCTCTAGTTATTTAATTTAGAGATTTTCCATTTACAAAGCAAAAATACACTGACAATGGAACCAACCTCCCCAAAGGACTCAGTGGTCAAACAAATAGGCAAGAAATAGTAATAACAATAATATTAATAATAATAGATTTAAATACATTTAGTGTGGTTGTAGGCAATTCCTGCATCGTGTAACATTATGCATCATTGGATCCAACTGGCTCTCTTGCTCTCTAGTTCTGCTCATTCCCCCAAAGTGAAAGTCCTTACTGCAGTTTTGTCTAGTGTGGATTCACAGCCTGAAAAACACTGTATACGTGTGCACTTTATTTCAGTGATCTAAATTACTTTTCTTGTTGTTGGCCATATACAGAGAAACATACAGTATGTATAAATTACTGTTGTTGAACTGTATTGTGTTACTACTGTATGTTGTTGTTTCATATATTTTAAGATTTAAGTCAATATTCCAAATATAAAGGTAGATCTTCTGAACTCATATCACCAACAAGGTTGAGTTCAGCAAACTCCTGATGGTGAACTGAGCTCTAAAATCTACAGAGGAGTAAATATTCAAACAGCCAAGGCTTTTAAAAATGAGACCTTTCACATTTATTCGATCTGTGCATATAGTGTGATACGTTTAACACGTGTCTCTCTGTTGTTTTTATGTTCATAGCTGAAAGGTTGGTCATGTTGTAAATATCGAATGAAAGTAATTGTACTGGCCTGAGTATCACAGACACAGAAACTTACACTTGAAGTGCTCATTGCTGTGGGTTACACTGTTTTCTGAACTCCTCCTGCATGTTTATGTGCCCCTCTAATTGTTGCAGGGTACGCCAAAGTTTGTCCATGCTGGGCCCTTTGCCAACATCGCCCATGGCAACTCTTCGGTGCTTGCGGACAAGCTGGCTTTGAAGTTGGATGGACGGGATGGCTTTGTGGGTAAGAGCACACAGTCCTCACACACACAAGCTAAGGCAGATGCACAACCACAAAACCTTTGGGGATGACAGACAACAACATGTTAACTGTAGGAGCCGCAGATGTGGAAGAATTTAAGGCATACGTTTCCTTAGCAAGGCAGATTGAACTATAGAAGCCAATTTATACAGAAATTGCTGTGTGACTGCTGGATGTTGAAGAGCTGACACTAAACTGCATTGCTGGCTTTAAAAGTTGAATAATACCAATATATGAAAGATGTAGATAATTTTAAGGTTTTTGTTCAACTTTACCTTTTATTGGCTTTGTAACAATGCTACAATGTACAGAAATAAAATCACAGAGGCTAGATCCTTGTGTGTTCATTTAGCGGGGGGAATAAAATAAAACAACTACTGATTTGAAGATAAAAGTTTATATTATATAATTTGGTGTGATGGTGGTGGAGAGCATTGTCTTACCCGTTGGCCCATAGGTGTTCAACAGGGTTGAAATGTGGAGACAGTAAAGGCCGTATCATTTTATTGACATCGTTTTCATACTCCCCAAACCATTCAGTGAGCCCTGGTGCACGAAAGCATCTGTATGTGATATGTTTCTCCACTCTTTTATTCAGGTTTTTCCTTTAATTTGTCCCTGTCCTTATACAGCATGTCAGTCAGTCAGTCAGTCATTTTCTACCGCTTGTTCCCGTTGGGGGTTGCGGGTGACTGGAGCCTATCCCAGTAACTTTGGGCCTTAGGCAGGGTACACCCTGGACAGTGGCCAACTATACAGCATGTTAAAATCCTTTTTTGCAAAGCAACCAGTGTTGTTCACACTTCAGAGCAGTAGGTGGCAGTAGCAGGAATGTCAGTCGTCCACCAGCAGGAAACAAAGAAACAGGAAGTGGTTGCAAAGTGAGGAAACGTGTGTGATTTGGGTGTTTTTTATTGTTTCCTCTAAATTTCAAATGTGGATCAAACTACTTTTGATTGCAGTAAGATTTGGCCTTGGCTCATGTGAAGTTGCTGTTGAGCAGTTACTCATTTGTTGGAGGTAAAATAGATACAACTGGTGATTATAGGTTAGCTTTTGATGTGGAAATACAGCATTGCATGATGGGAAATTAACCATTAGTTATGAAGTAAAATGTAAATAATCTTTGTCAACCTTAGTACAGAACTGTGACTTCTGTATTAACGTCCTGCAGATTCACCCCACCCCCCCATAGTCTCGGGTTTTAGTCATTTACAAATCAGTACCTTAAGTCATCACGGTGTGTCTGTGAGATACTCTCTCGTCGCTTGGGTGTACAACTCATACTTACCTGGCAGGGGAGATACCATGATCAAGAAGGTGGTTCACCCAGGGCGAGGCTTAACCATTGCACTCCGGCTGAGCTGACCTCTGCGAATTCCCCAAATGTGGGAATCTCGACTGCATAATTTCTGGTAGTGGGGGACTGCGTTCGCGCTCTCCCCTGATAATGTGTGTAATGAAAAGTCAGTCTGTGGTGGTGAGTGTTGTGTGATGTATATTATACAATATCTATACATCAAATCATAAGGCAACTCCAAGTATTTTGGAAATAATTACAAGAAAGATATTTTATGTCATGTACAGGACCCCGACATGTTTTTTTACCATTTCAATTAAAGGCAAATTTCACTTAGTGGGTTTTTTAAGGCTGATTCATGTATTCTTTCTAGACAGTATCTTTTAATGGGACTGTTTCAGGCAAATAATTAAGTTAAACTAAAAGAAAATAGAATTGCTTCTCCACATTATTTTCCTGGCATTGTGAAGAATTCTTTGATATTGCATTTAGATCTTGTAGAGAGAAACAATTTACAGAAAACACAATTGGGCAGTTAATGAGTTAATATAATCTGGGAAAAAATAGCGATTTTCTTAGATTAAGGCCAAAACATCGAGACATTTGGACTCATAACATCAGTATATCAGTATTCAAAATTTCTGCTCAGAACATAATATTATGGCATTTCTTTGTCCTGCTTATATTCTTCAATCTTTGACTCAAAAATAAGAATATTGTGCTAGATTTCTAAAAGAGATGCTGGGAGTAGTTTATATGGAGGAACAAACCACCCAGGATAAAAATGACGGCAAGGCAAGGCAAGTGTATCTGTATAGCACATTTCAACAACAAGGCATTTCAAAGTGCTTTACATAAAAGTAAAGCACTGGGGTATACAAAAGACAGTACTACCACCTGAAAAAGGTGGCCTGAAAGTCCCTAACTTTGAGTACTTCTACTGGGCAGCACAAATTAGAGCGGTATGGACATGGAAAGCAGAGCAAGCCCACCCACCTATATGGAATCAAATTGAACAACATCACCTAAATAAGTTGACATTGGAATCAGAAAGAGTTCTTTGAAAACATTTAGGGTTATTTTTGTGTAATAGGGAATGAATTCTGGTCCATTAACTCTTCAACTCTCTCCTGGAGGGTGTGAACCACGTCTGCCAGGATGAAGAGGTGTGTGTCGTCAAGGTCCTTGAGGATAAACGTGCTGAAATTGGAATCAGTGCCATATATCTAACAACAAACCCAATCATTGTTTATACATATAGGATTTGGCTACAAAGCCCAGAAGAAAACAGGTTGTATGCAGCCCATTTATGACAAATCCTATTTTCACATAAATCTGTCTTCACCCGCAGCCCTTAGAGCGATGGTATCACAAAACTATGGTTTATAAATGGTATCAAAACATTTGGAGATCTGTTTAAAGATGGAGCCCTTCACACTTTTGAAGAGCTATCCTCCCGATACGGGCTACACCGCTCTCACTTTTTCAAATACCTCCAGGTCTGGCACTTTATCATCTCAGAAAAGGGAGGTCATCTACAATCATTAGGAGAGTTACCTCTAGATAGACTTGTGCGTGACAAACGTGGAGCAAGAGGATTTAAATCTTATACTTAGGAATATTTCAGATCATAGAATGGGAAATGTTAGGAGTGAGACGGAAGTGGGAAGATGACCTTGAGTGTAATTTTGAAGAAGCAGAATGGGAAGCACTGTGTATTGGTAGTCAGCATTTCTCTTTTAACACTTGACAGAAACATTACACAATACAATCTTATTCATAGAAAAACTAGACCCCAGGCAGGCTGCATTGAATAAAGCCTTGGTACTTCCAGTTCTGGCTACGGTGTAGAACTGGCTTGTAGGAACACTGATACACATGTTTTGGGCATGCCCATGTCTAAACCTATATTAGACCTCTATACTCAGTGTGCTCAGTGATGTCACAGGAATAACATCCCCACAGAACTCAGAGTAACCCTACTGTGTGACACACCTAGGATGAAAGTAAACAAACTCAAATTTATCAGAATTGCTCTTGTGACAGCCAACAAATGTATAGCCATGTAATGGAAAGATGAGCAACCACTTACAACTACCAAATGGACTAATGAAGTAGTGTCATGTACACAAAATGAAAAGATAACGTATTACCTGAAGGTTAAGCCTGGAGAGTTTTAAAATATTTGGGGTGGTTTTCTAACATTTCCGGAGAATCCACAACATAGGACTCCTTTTATAATCAAATGGCCTAAGCATTGAATCCGACCGTCATGTGTGAGTCAGACATTGTGATCTGGCATTTATTTCATTATTATTTCGTACTCTGTTGTGTTTTTCAGCTCAAGGGCTGTTATTTTATAAAACTGATAAAGATAATTTTGGTGGGAAAAAAACATAAATTCTTACATCATAGCTCCATTAAGTGATATTTTGGGGTTAACAATTAAAAGACAGCACAAATGAAGCCAACACAACAGACACCGTGCAACCGAGGCGCAAAATTAATGTGCTTTTTAATACAAGTTTTTTTACATTAATGTAACACAAATTGAGCAATTGCTCCATTTCAGTCTGTAGTTAAAACATTACAAACCATGGTCATTTAAAGCAAAGCTTGTAAACAGTCCTAAGTCCAAGAGGAGTTCTTTGAAAAAGTTTAGGGTTATTTTTGTGTAACAGGGAATGAATTCTGGTCCATTAACTCTCCAACTCTCTCCTGGAGGGTGTGAACCACCTCTGCCAGGATGAAGAGGTGTGTGTCGTCAAGGTCCTTGAGGATGAACTTCTTTCCCAGGGCCATTTTTTCATCCAGGTAGAGGAGAAACTGTTTCATGGCAGGATCGCTGGTCGAGTGAGCAGAGGGAAAACAACTTCATAAGCATTAGATTCTGCACACGTGATGAATGATGTACTTAGGTCAGGTAGTACATTTCATCATGAATATTATTTTGTTTTACTGCATAATTTTGATCTAGATACAAAGATTTCTACGCGGATTTACAGTTTTCCTTACCATTCAACAAGGACACCTTTGTGTACGTTGACCATATTGACAGGTGCAGAGAAATCGGCATTCAGTGCAAATTAAAATGCTCAAAACCTGCAGCATAACAAACAAGACGTGTGGCCGTAAACATGAGCAGCTAGCGTGGCAATAGGTTGACACGGGACAGCAAATTTCAATCAAGAAACGTAAACCAAAAATCGAGATGTTAGGCATGTTTGGGTCTCGGTCTCAACATAAGTTAGCGTTACCTCAGAAAACAAAAACTGTTAAGCAACGTTAGTGTTTAAAGACGACTGACTGCCAAGCTAGTCAGCTGGTTAGCTTGTTAGCGCTAACGTTATTTGAAAAGTACATATAACCCTGGGGGATACTGTGCTAAGTACTGTGATGTTTAAATATCGACCAGAACAAGCTATCAATAAATATTTACATGCCTGGCTACATTCAAGCGTTGGCGTTAAAGGGAGAGACGGACTTTCACTAACCTGATGGCTGCGGTTGTTTCCTGTGCTGCCCTTTCCAACCAGAGGTAGCGCAGGATGACGTACGGTGTGTTCCGTGGGACAATCTTCTGCGATCCAAAAATTGCGCATGTGGCATAAATATAGTATAAAAATGTGTCATAAATTATTTAATTGGCTCCTCCCAGCATTGAGAAAGCTGCATACTTTTATTTTTTACAGCATTCATTATTAATAGTGTATTTATCAACAATGAAACAGGTTAATGTTGTGTTGGGTAAAATGGATACAATTTATCACAATTATGTACTTTCGTATCACTATATTTTTATATAATATGATAAAGTTTCTTAAATCTACTGTGAAGCTGGTCATAAATTAAATAACCAATTGGGAATGTGTGGTTTAAGTGAAATAATTGGACAAATAAAAGTACATCATGGGGTCCGGGGCCCTCTGCTAAGGGCTGTCCGGTCCCTATATGACTGGAGTAGGAGTTTGGTTCGCATTGCCGGCAGTAAGTCAGACTTGTTCCCGGTGCATGTTGGACTCCGGCAGGGCTGCCCTTTGTCACCGGTCCTGGACAGGATTTCTAGGCACAGTCGGGGGCCGGAGGGAGTCCAGTTTGGGGACCACAGGATTTCATCTCTGCTTTTTGCGGACGATGCTGTCCTGTTGTCTTAATCCAATCAGGACCTTCAGCATGCACTGGGACGGTTTGCAGACGAGTGTGAAGCGGCGGGGATGAGAATCAGCACCTCCAAGTCCGAGGCCATGGTTCTCAGCCAGAAAAGGGTGGCATGTCCCCTTCAGGTTGGTGGAGAGTTCCTGCCTCAAGTGGAGGAGTTTAAGTATCTTGGAGTCTTGTTCACGAGTGAGGAAAGGACGGAGCGGGAGATCGACAGGCGGATCGATGTATCATGTGCAGCGATGCGGTCGATATACCGGTCTGTCATGGTGAAGAAGGAGCTGAGCTGCAAGGCGAAGCTCTCTATTTACCAGTTGATCTTCGTTCCTACTCTCACCTATGGTCATGAGCTTTGGGTCATGACCGAAAGGACAAGATCCCGGATACAGGCGGCCGAAATGAGTTTCCTCCGCAGGGTGGCTGGGCGCTGCCTTAGAGATAGGGTGAGGAGCTCGGTCACTCGGGAGGAGCTCAGAGTAGAGCCGCTGCTCCTTCACATCGAGAGGAGTCAGCTGAGGTGGCTCGGGCATCTGTTCCGGATGCCTCCTGGACGCCTCCCTGGGGAGGTGTTCCAGGCATGTCCAACCAGGAGGAGGCCCCGGGGAAGACCTAGGACACGCTGAAGGGACTATGTCTCGGCTTGCCTGGGAACGCCTCGTTATTCCCCCGGAAGAGCTGGAGGAAGCGTCTGGGGAGAGGGAAGTCTGGGTGTCCCTGCTCAGACTGCTGCCCCTGCGACCCGGCCTCGGATAAGCGGAAGAAGAAGAAGGCGGCACATCATCACATTGATGCAAAAATAATATAAAAGTCCAATAGTATCATAAAGTAGTCACGTTCAGTTATTTACAACACAATAGTGTAATACACCCAGAGATTTTATATAGCAACAGCTCTGTTAGACAGATTTATATTATTTCACAGTTTATATGGTTATATGGCTTAAACATAGAAGAATGTATTGTGTTCATTTTTAGCAGTTTTGTCACTCTGACAGGGAAAGAATGACAATGTATATTTCATAACACTAGTATTAATATTGTGAAAAGCAAAATGCATTCAGATGATATACACTGCAAAACTGCAATAAGATGAAAATGATGCAGTGCATAGACAAGTCAAATAAAGCCTCCAACTTCATACATTTATTCATTGTCAGCATTGCTAGTGGCACGTTGGACTACAAACACGATTAAAAACTA
The DNA here is from genome assembly GCA_011952105.1 of Coreoperca whiteheadi. Lineage (NCBI taxonomy): Eukaryota > Metazoa > Chordata > Actinopteri > Centrarchiformes > Sinipercidae > Coreoperca > Coreoperca whiteheadi. Next base: position 16,336,928 of record CM022481.1, on the reverse strand, counting down.
ATTGCTTGATTAGTCCCACACAAATAAATAAAGCAACCTAAATGAATATTAATACAGGTCCATTTGAGGTAAGGTTCAGGAAGGACTATGTTTTGGCAGAAAATATGACTGTCATACTGTAGGTAGAATAAAATAAATATATTTAGAAATAAAATCTTAAACCATCACTCTGGTCAAAAATACTGAGGAACACAAGTGACAATGACATGTCAGTGCATCTTTAAGTTAATATAGTATGATGCCATACTTTAAACTGGTAAGACTAAGTTGCAGTTTTAAAATTCATCCGTCTCAGTAGTGAGAGAGACTCATCTAGTAGAATGACTAGGAGAACAAAATAAGCATCCACGTTTCTTTCACAACTGGCAACTCCTCACAGAAATCAATGTAATTTCCCTAATTATGCTATGATCACATTAGTGGTTGTTAGGGCTGCACAATTAATTGCAGTATTATCAAAATCGCAATATCCAAATCACACAAGTTGCAAGTTTTTGAAAAATGTGGTCAAATGTGTGACAAAACAGCATTATAATGAAGTACTGTAGTTCTGCAGAGATGCCCTGGTCTACAAATCATTTTTTCCAGATGTAAGAAAACATGTTTGTTTTATACAGACCCCAACAAATGTCACAACATCATGATTGTAGTAGTTTTTTTGGTGAAAATGAAAATTGTGATGCAAAAATGATCATTCTCAGTTATCGTGAATCATATTGCAATCCTTATATCTGTCAAAATAATCACGATATGAATTTTTTTTTTTAGCATATTGTGCTGCTCTAGTGGCTGTAAATGTGCTATAAGTAGTGACAGTTATGTTTCCATTTGGTTTGGGGGTGGGTGACAGGGATCGCCCCCATTTCAAGTAAACAGTAGGTTGTATTAGTGTGTTTGTGTTCATAGATTTCAGTCAGTGGCTGATGTAGCTCTGCAGTGCTTCCTGGATAAACTGGAGGCTGCGCTTGTACAGAAATGAGTCCTTCTTCTCTGGCTTGCAAATGTTGAGATGATCTACGTCCACCTCGATGAGCTCCCCGATGCCCAGATCTGAAACCAGACCACAGCAGCATTAAGGTAAGAGCTAAGGGAACAAGATTACAGACACATAGCCTTCAAGATTTATGCTGCTTTTGCTCATGCATTCATATTTAAGCTATACATCCCAGATAGATGTGTCTTATTTCCCCATGTGCATTAGGGTGACGTACTTGCTGACTGTGTCGGTACCACCAGTATCTTGATCATGGGACCAATGTTTGTTGGAAGGGTCTCTGCAAAGCTCAGCACCTTAAATTCCTTTTCTTTGGCCATGTTCAGGAAGTTCTCATTCAGGTTGCGCAGTGCTGGTGAGTCTTAAAACACATGGACAGTGACTCTGATTGAACAATTTCTATGAAAAAACAAAGGTCTTGGACCTCAGAATTTATTTTATTCACTTACCTTTACAAAGCTCTCTGACTTCTATAGAGGGAAAGAGGAGATATCTGACATTGACCGAGTACTCTGCCATAAAGGTGCCATGGTGAGGAACACTATAGAACATAATGCCCTTGGTGTTCTTTAACAGGTCATGCATATCTGGGTCCTCTGAGGCATCTAGCAGCATTTTCTTCACAAGCAATCCTGATGTAAAAAGCAAACACAAGAGGATACAGACAGTGAGCACAACTTTTAATCAGACAAATACAATCACATGTAGGTGCTTTAGGGAAATAAAACCAGGCCATTTGTTTTTCATGTTGTGCACAAGGGATTTGAGTAAGAATCTGACGTGCTTGTGGAAGGAAAGTTCTGACAAAATACCTCCCATACTGTGGGCTACCCACACCACAGGCCTCTCTCCAACTCCTGCCAACTTTAACTTCTTTAGCAGCTCTCGACTTCTGTAGGCCAAGGACTTCCTGAAGAGACAAAAGCAAAGAATTAGTCAACAGTTTACTCATTGAGAGTCTGTTGGAATTGTGCCTAATTAGAAATTAACATTTCCGTTTCATTAAGAAGGGTAGCTTAATTATCTTTAAATATTCATGATATTGGATAAGTTGTGCAAAATATTAAGATTACTATTAGTAAGTAACTGTTAAGCAAAATAAATGATAGAGAATGTTCCTATACATGCACAGCCCTTCAATAATTTATACTTTATACTAAAAAAACATTTGACATGAAGAAACTACAGATTCCTTACCTCTGATTCTCAGCGGGACACTGGGCCATCCAGTCACTGAGGTGACTGTCATACTCCACTGATAGTACTCTCAGATTTGGACAGTCAGCAGCCAACCATGACTGTAAATAAAAGGACACAATAACAACAGTGAGAAATGAGTAATTTCCTTCAAGATCAATCAAAATATGTGTGAGACCTCATATTTCACTGAGGAAACCAAACACTGAGTGTCTCCTAGAGCCAGAAAGACCAATCCATAGTTGTTCCAAAGATTTCATTTCATGGTAGGAGGAAAGACATGGAAGACACTTCTTCTGCTATTACTACTCAACAGTAATTAGAGGAAGGATTAGGTGGATTTTTCACCTTCGGCCAGCACTCTGTGTAGTCGTCCCTGCTTTCTGCCTCCTCCTCTACCTCTAACATGTCCTTCTGCCTCCATGTCTTAAAAGCTGCCCCTAGAATCCCATGGATGAAGAGCACGTCTGCTTTGATTGGCTGGCTGGAAATGCACACATTGTCAAAGTTAAGTGTTGGTATACATACAAAATAAAATGAAACTAATACATTGTAAAAATGATGCAACAATAGAAGTAATTTTCCTACTTGCCACGTGTTTGTGGGTGGAGGATGTAGACGCCATCTTGGTATTTCTCTTTCACTGTCTCCCTATCCAGGTTGGCCAGAGCGCGGGCTGCATGAGACGCCTGCATGGCATGAGGAGACTGCATCATCTCAGCCAGGACAGATACCCAGCCTGAAGGTGTTATATAGGTAAGGCAGGGGAAAAAAGATTGGATCTGTTAGAATCTATTGTTCAGTTTTCAGTTAATACAATTGGGACAAAAAGTATTAAAAGCAGAAATTAAACACGAAACATGTATGGGTTGACCAACAGTTGATAGCTGTGGTAACAACATTAAAAAATAATGTAGATGAAATAGAAGGTCAAGGTTTTTTTATTTTTTTTACAACATTCTCACGGAGTACACCCAGTCAAGAAACACATAACCAGAACCCTCTATGGAATAATCAGATGAGTGGCAGACTTACCAGACAGGGCTATGGCCTGGTGAACACTCTCATTTAATGCCAAATTTCCTATGATACGAACAACGTTCCTCTGTATCTTCAGGGAGTCTCTACGAAGCTGATAAACCCTCTGGAGGAGCTGCAGACCCCCATTGGCAACTATGTGGTCACAGTGGCTCTGGACCTGCAGACAAGATGTGTTTCAGTAAGTTCAGAATATTTATTCACCTTAACTAGAAATACAAATCAACCAGTGTCTCCACAAGAGTTAGTCCAGCTCACTGAGATTGTTGTTCAAGTATGGACCAAATTAACTGGTGAGATAATAGTTGTTTCTATTTAGAAAACAATAAACCTAAAAGAAGAGTGTTCAGTGTATACAATTAAAGCACTGGTTTATAAATACGTGCATGCTGAAAAGAGTCCCTCTAACCATGAAACATTAGAATCCACTGAATTAACTGAACTAAAACAAAAGGTGTTTTGTGTTTTAAATTAGCTTTCTACTATTAAATGTTGGGGGAAGATGAACAAGATGTGCGGTTGAATGCACTTCTGTATTGTGTTTATGTGGTAATTATGATCAGTTTAATAAAATTAATCTGACAACTTTCCCCAGATCATATTTATAAGCATAATGAACATTGTTACCTTTGAGTGCTGTACCAGTGCCTGTAGGCAGAAGGATTCCACCTTCTCAGAGGGAACAGAGGTGAGGCTCTGGGCGTAAGGCAGCCCATTACCACCAAAACACCACAGACCACCCTGCAACATAGGAGAGCATATGTGTTAGTAAGAGGATTTAAAGATTAGAATTTTCAATGTTTTTGAACAAAGTTGTTCTCCTGCCGCTTTGTATCTAGGTAGTCCATTTCCAAAAGACTGTATATAAGTGCATGTGTGAGTCCATCTTTCCATCTCGATTACCCGTTGTGCTGCCAAGGACTGGGTGCTCTCTCTAAGGGCCAGTGAAGTGAAGTACTGAACACATTTGTCCACCTCAGACTGAGGCAGAGACCCCAGCAGCTGCCTCAGTCCATCCTCTGCCGACAAACCCTGTGAAGAAGTTAACACGTGTTATATACAGTACCTGTGTTATGTAAGGCTATAGTAAAGGATCAGCAGTGATAAATTGCTAGTGTCCCTTGCAGATTGACAGCTACACATGCAATAGCCTATTCCAACGAGACACAATCTCATAAATCTCATTTCTTGAGAAAACTCTTTAAGAAATACACAAAAAGAAAATAGGGGGAAAATAAAACAAAATGTTGTGCCCATTATGTTTAGTATTGAAACAAAGCCTGTGGATGAGTTTGATTTTCAAGTAATAGAGATATATAAGTGTTCTACATAATAGACTATTAAGCAGAGATACTTACATCCTCCAGTTCAGGCAGTGCAGGTGAGCGCAGGAAGAATCGAAGGTCTACCTGAGGAGTGCGGGCCAGAGCCACTGCTGTTCGCTGGTCGATAATCTGGGCTGCTGTCTGGTACTGGTAGTCTGCGTTATTGACAATAGTTGTGAACTAATCCCACTTTACTTCACTTGTTGTATATATGGTAAACCTGAAGTGATATGCAACAATTCAGTGTATGTTACCGTGCCAATGGCGATTGCCTGCAAGCTCCTGCACAGCCTGTAGTCTGACCGCTTTATTGGCTGACTGTGTCCTCTTCAGTAAGGCCCATAATGCCACCTCATGTGGGTCTGCATCCACATGGCTAAAGTGCTCTAAAACATACAAATAGAGAACAAACTGACTGGCTGAACATTTACAGAACAAATTGCATAAAGGGTGCTACTAATACTCCTAAAGGCACTGTGGAATTGCATTCAAACGGTATCTACCGAGACTAACTACCAGTATCTACACTACCACTTTTATATTATTTCAACAGCTAGGAAGTTACAAACCTTGTGGTTTCAAACCTTGTGTCATCAACTTGGAAGCTATTTTTTTTAAAAGTCAAAAGTTAGTTTATTAGATGTCTTACTGGAATACAATCATGGAAAAGCTGTCACATATTTCTATAATCTCAAAATCTGTGAATTTACAAGTAAAAGTCATTAGTGATGCATACAGAGTTAATATAAAGTGGTGAATAAAACAATCAGTCATGTGTATTACAGCCAAATGCACAATATACTGTTCACTTTAATGCAAAAACTATGTGACATTCAAAACAGGATGTGCACGTACAAGGCAGATGTTTCCTTTGGGCAACTGTACTTTTCTGAGAATAAATATTTTTGCTTTCCAATCTTAGAAACACGAGGGGCAGTACTACGGCTTCACACTGCACTTTAAGTGTGATTTGCAGGTGAACTTGTACAGTATAATGACAACTTTTGGTCTCTTACCATCTAGTGATTTTAGCAAAAGCCTAGATGATATTTCCAGAAACCTCCTTGCTGCCTTATGAAGTTCCCTCCTTGCTTTGTGTGTGAGCCCTGGAAAAGACACACACTGTAAACAAAAATGCTACAATGACCTAGAAAATCTGAATTTCTATAAAAACACCAACAAGATAACAAAAGCAATTTAATAATGGTTGCTAGTTGGTATCTCAGTATAGGTTAGTAGGTGATCGTTTCCATTAAATAGGTGAACCTTGAACAGTGGAAGTGAGATCAGTCAACAGACTGACCCAAATATGCGGGCAGGAAAGAGAGGGGAAGGAATTAGAGAGCGGAAGTAATGATAACAGATGTCACTAGGCACCTGGACAGGCAAGCTCAGTATGACTGTGCTAATACAAGAACTAAATAAAGCCACTCAGCATATTTTCCAGTTATCATCCAGCTGGTGTGGGAAGTAGACAATGTCCAAACACAATACACCTAAACTAAAAGAAATGATCTTATTCTTTTCAGTTTTTGGCCGAGGAGAATGACATTCACTACCTGCAGTAAGGTTCTCCTTTTCATCTGAGGGAGTGGCTCTCAGATAGATGTATGACTTGTACTTCTCCTGAAGAATTGCACTAGTGTCAATGGTCACAGCCTTGTCCAGGGCCACCATTTCATAAGTGATAAAAAGACAGCCCCTGTAAAAAGGTAATGGATAAACTATGGAACAGTGATAGTTCTTTTCACAAAAATGTGCAGCAATAAAATTTGGCCACTGAAGTAAAGGATTCAAATTTGTACATAACTACTGTAACTTACCCCAAGACAACTGCACCAGTTACTTTAGCAACCTTCCCTAAATTTTAGCAGAGAAGGAATCTATATTAGATAAGTTTGAAGCTGTTCTCACAAAAGCATAAAGGTTGAATCCACGTATTTAGAGTACTTAGGTCCATGAGATTGCTGACAATTATGTGTAATAACTTACTTAGATCTTTCCACTGAAGCACTTTCTTCCCTCCAGACGGCCCAGCTGTACTTAGTTTCCGACAGCGGATCAAACGGAGAGCTGTACCGGACATCCCCCGCCTGCATATCCCCCAGTATGATGGGGCGATGTTAATCATGACCCCAAAGACCACTTATCCTACGGCTACCTCACACAAGACATTCAACGTTACACATCACAGTCTGACATGTGGCCCCTGACACTTTTGCTAAGGCTAATTTAATGTAAAACACGTAACGCTAAGTTATATAGTTGCCCTGGTACTTTAGCGAACCATCTAACGTTACAAGGCTCTGATGAGCAAACAAGCGACAGCAAGTTATATTTAACCAATCATTGATGCCGACTATTAGTCAACGAGGCATAAAGTAATTCACAAGTCCTATAGCTAACGTTAGCTAACTTAGCTGCAGTAACGTATACTTGGAATAACTAATCCTTCAGGTTTATGTTACACTGAAGCAAGCTCACAACGTTTCAGGTTAACATAAACACTGCAGATACATTGTGACAGCGGGTCAAGCTACATTAACGGTTGGCTGACACTAGACTTAGCTTTTGGCTAACGTTTCACTTTTAGTAATAGAGATATAAGCCGCTAGCTGTAACCCATCCAGCTGACAGGTTAAGTGAACCTTTACGCGCGGGTTTATGTTTTAATTTCTAAACAGTGACCTTACCTTATTTATCGACTGACAAGTTTTAAAACGACTACCGTAATGTTCTCCAGGACTGCAGTTCCCGGCTTTCATAAACACAACGTAAACGTGTCTCACAAATAATGCGTCATCTACGGAGAACAACGCGATTAGAAAACTCAAAGCATAAAACTAAATATGTGATCAAAACGATCACATATCTATGTGAGATACGTTGATAGTTGCGTTGTTAGAAGACTTTCTTTTATTTATTCAACATACAATAATAATACATGTAATGTGTTTTTACTGTTACGAGGGCGGGTATTTATTTTTCCTGTAAAGCTTAATGGCTCTGAGGGCACCAGTGTTCTTCACTTCCCTACCTTTACTGTGGTATACCAGTTTACTCCCATGAGGAAACAGTGGTTATAATATGTCTGCTCAAAGGGGCTGGACAAATTAATAAAAACACCCGCGACTAATACAGTAATCATGCAATAAGTACAAAGTATTGTAATGATTGTAATGTTAACAGAAAGAGGTGTTGATGCCAGTGGTATTGACTGGTTGACACGAGGATGCAATTTATGGCCGTGTATTGGATTTGATTCTATTGGTTATTTCTTTTATACGATAATTAGTTCCCTTATTGTCTCCACCAGTGGACATCACAATGCAATGTTGTGCATCATCATCACAATTAGTCTAATTTGTCTAACAAAGTCAACAAAAATCGAACTTCTCTAAGGTAGTATTTATTTGGATGACTACTGTATTGGGTTGCAATATTTTAAGGGTGTTCATGTTATTATGTCCATATCTTGTGGGCACCACTTTGCAGACATCCTACACACCACAAGCTTTATATGGAAAACTCATTTGTCATTATGTTTATCCTTGCTTTTATTGCAAACTTATAAGCAAAATTATGTAAATTCCATTCAAATATAAAATACAAAAACGTCTGATACCTAATGCCCAACTTTCTGTGTCTCCCTCTTTCCCGCTCACACATACTGTACATGCAAACAGACACACTAAATTATTTACAATACCAAAGCTCTGTAAAAAACATGAGGCAGCAATTTATACATTTAGAAATGAGTTTTAAAATGGTTTGTTTTGCATAGACACTTCAATGGTACATCTACAGTTTATTAATTACAGGTAAACACACAAACACTTGCCTTCCTTTGGGGTACACATAAACAATCATTCTCTCTTTTGCATAGTTTTTTGATGATCAGCAGGGACAAAGAAGAGGTCTCGCCTTGCAGCATAAATGCCCAGTCACCAGTATGTATTTGTAGATTTTTGCCTTGTCTAAATTAAAAAAAGATTCTGTGCAAGCATACATAAGTGTCAATCCCCACTAAATACAGACTGCTAATATTTAGGAGGAGTATTTTATTTTCATAAGGAGCCATTGCCACATTTCTGATAGTCAAATTATGTTTTAAAATATATTACATAGGTACTGAATGATGAAAGGCAAGTATGCTTATGTCAACACCAGATATATATTAACAAACCAAAATACATAAAACTGATTGTTGTTTCAGAGTGTTATCCTGTTGAGCAGGGCACACAATTGACCTTGACGTCCATGTTCGTTCCACTCAGCTCCACCTGGTCATATAAATCAATACAGATTTAGTCCAATATCGTTTGTAAATCCATTTACAACTCTGGGCTCGTTTCATTAGAGTCAGCCTGATGATCTCACTCCTCTCAGGTGCATGTTTCTTGATAAGCTCTAATAATGGTTTCATAAGCTGGAGGTGGGGTCTGTGTAGCATGGAACCCCCTCAGGCCATTGTTCCCCCAGAATGACTCGGGTCTGGGTGGGGTGGCAGCCGGCTGGGCTGCTGTTTGAGCTGATCCAGCTGACGTGGTCAAAATTGGTGTACGAGGCAGCGTGGTCTGGCTACCCTCTTCAGCCTCCCTTGCGATTTGGCTGCACTGGATGAGAGGGTGGAAGGTGGAGGCCCTGAAGCTGGATTTGTGCGCAAGTGGATCAAGGTGATCTGGGGAGGAAGTCTGGCGGTGGAAGCTGAAAGCAGCACTGACCAAACTGTTGTTACTGCGCCGGTCGTAGCTGCTGTTGCGGTTGAACCCCGGACGGTTGCGGGAAGACGTGCGTGATTGGCGAGGAGGGCGGCGGGTGATGCTGGCAGAGCCTGCTCTGCGTCGGGACATCCAGGTCAAGATCACATATACCAAAGCCCCCAGGACCAGGCCCACCGCCATGGACACACAGAAAGCTATGATCAGAGGGACTGTGAAGAGAGAAACGCATATCAAAAAGGATATTTTATGATCTGTGCTTCAATATGTATCTTTGAAGGACCCTTCACAAACATCCTCCATATTCTTGGTTTCTGCCTAATTCGTTTTTTATCCCCTATGTCTCGTTATGTTATTTACTCTTCAGGTTCACTGTAAGGGACAAGAGTTTAAAAATAGTTATGTACATAAAATACATCTAAATGCACCTTATCCTTAATAACCTTTTGTCTTTATGTTGTTGTTTTTTATCATCCCCTGGGAATGGAAGGAATTTTAATTAGAATCTCTGCCCTTACCAAGATTACAAAAAACATCTGTAACAAATGGAAGATTGCCAACAGTGTCTTGCAAAGTGGTGCCCTTTGACAAAATAATAACAGGCTTTCGTCTTTCATGTTTACCAGAGCAAGTTTTACAGTGACAACTGAATGAATTTCCTTCCAACAAAAAGGCACTGACTTTTTGCTCATTGCTTCTTTGCCTTGGAAGCAGTAGTGTTAACATAAGTGAGCTTGAGAGAAAAGAGAGAATGCAGCGGCTAAGACAAATCCCTCTGGACTGCTGCCAGGGAAAACAAATCTATATCCTTTCAATACAGTTAAGCGTTAAAAAGACTGAACCTGCTTTGCTACCAGCCCATATTTCCACAGCAGTTTTTTCCTCTAAATTTGGGAAAAGGGAAAGGAGACACTGGTCAAAAGTCATCTGGAAATGACATTTTGGAAAACAGAGGAAAAAAAACACTAAAAAAACATGCCATTACTTGATTTGGAGTGAGTATTCGTACAAAAATAGCAAAAAAGGTTTTCTTTGAATATTCTAATTTGTTGGATAACTTAATCTTCAAAAGGAATCAGGACCATATATTTTTTTCTATTCCAGAGCGCATAAAGCTTGAATTCCTGAGAGAACAATGGTGCCAATCAGAGAGACCACATGAAAAAGACCAGCTAAAAGAGAAGGGAATTTAGAAAAAACTCACCAGCATCAAAAGACTGAAGTATTTCCAGAAAGAGATTTGTGTTGTTCTCAGCCATGACTCTGTTCTGTTGTTAGAGGAGAAGACGAGAGACTGATACTCAATTCAGTCAGTCGTTAACTCTCTCTTCTTCTCCCTTCTCCTCTTCTTCTGTCAAGTCTTGCTTGTCTCTCTTTTCTTCTGATGGATTTTCCTGTCTTTCTGCCTCCACTCGTTCCTGTTCTCTCACTTTCTCCCTCTCTCCTTCCTTGCCCACTTTCTCTGTCAGTATGTCTGTCTCCCTCAGAGGGACACTCAGCCCAGAGGCACATAGGACTGGCGGCTAACTCTGGCAGTCATCTTGTTTATGGAAGCGGAAAACTACAATGTCACATTTCCTGCTTTTCTGCTTGAAATTAGCAACAGGAGTGGCTTATCTATCCAGGACAGAGATCCTGGAGGTGGGGAAATGGGGTGTTGCTATAATCACTTCCTCCCCCATCATTTCCTTCAGGTTGATTTAATGTAAAACAGTATTGCCCCAGCTCCGTAGCACTCAGTACTTCAGCTTTCACCATAGAAAAGTCCACCACACTAATATTTTTGTTCCTTTCAGAAATGATAAATATTTCAATCTCTCATATTTATTCCTTCCACCACAGAGACCATAGGCGACAGTTTTGCAATATGCTGCACCAGCAATTACCGCCCTGGGTCTGAAATAGTTGTTGAAGGCAAAACCACAGCTGGAAATGACGGTGGCAATACTGTAAGTGCTTTTAATACTCAGTTGTAATGATGCAAAAAATTATACTACTCTGGTGCATTTTTAAACAGACTGTGAGCATGTGGATATCTGCCTGTTCTGATTTCCAGCGTCTTTGTTAGTAAGCTCAGTCTTTCCACGGTGTCTGCCAGGTCAGCGGTGCCTGCATTGGACGTCTGGTCTTTTCTCAGTTGGAGAGATCCAGTAAAAACATTGTAGTTTGATAAGCAACACAGCTACTCTTTCAGTGCACCAACATTTTATACTTGGAGTTTTTTTTCTACCTTTGACAAATCAGGACACAGTGAATGAAAATGAAGCTCTGGATTTTACTCATTCTTGATCCCACAGTCAGCATTGTTTTAATCCACTCCAAGCCAAATCTGCAAGGTCATCAATACATTCAGAAGGAAGGATGCGAGTAGTCATATTGGAATGCATCTAATGTAGACCAGCCCATTTGCCCCATCAGATTTTACTTTCCAGAGTTAATCATAAACCATCCTTCACCTTAAATTAAACCTCAACAATAATCAAGTCAACCTATTAGTCCTGTCCAGTAAGATGACAAATTATTAGATTTTCAGACAGAATCCTTGTGAATGCCAGTGAGATGGCTGCAGTTTGTCCACTTCTTAGCATAATACAAAGAAAGAGAGACAGAAAAGCCCGACCCAAGCTTGAACTTCCTTTTAATTGTTGGCTCTACCATAAAAACCTGTCCAAAATAACCAACAAACACCCATAACACTCCGTGCAATAGTATGTGTGGCCATTGTGTTCTGTTATAGAGTAATTGTAGTGTAATGGGCCATTCTGCTCGTAGGTGGAGACGACATTCTTTGAGCTTCATAGCTTAAATTCATGGCTTTGTCAAAATGTCATTGGGCAGAGTGGTGGGAAATTAAAGTTTGCAGACCTTAATATCTTAAAATAAGGTTAGCTTTCGGTATGGACCTCAAGGATGTGGGTAGCAATGAAGGATATACTACAGTATATTATTGCTGTGTTTTAAAAATCATACAGAAACGTGAGGAGTTTCTACATTTGTAGATCTGACGAATCAATATCTTAACAATCACATAAACAGTAGCTTTTATCAATGTGCCATTCGGGGACAGCACCTTTTATAGGAGTGAAAAGGGGTAAGTGATATACTATGGTATGATTTTTTTTCTACATATGAATGAATACCTCTATGGTCAGTAATATTTGGATATAGAGAGGCTGAGTTGGTTATGAAAAAATGCCAACCACCAGGGAGTGACAGTTTCCATTGTGTGTTCCTTCTATTCCCTCCTTGACCAGTAGATGGAATAATACTCCACAATAACTTCAGAGCACATCTCATGCCTCAGACGGCAGGTCCACTCCAACCTGTCCATTAAATGTGCAGACTAGCCTGTTTTACATAGTCCAAATGACAACAATAAAAAACATCCAGCTTAGCTAATCAACTTGTATTTTTCCACAGACAGAATGTAGGAGCTGCTGTAACATCTCAAATTTAACATGCAAAAAGCTCTTCTTATTGCGTAATACAGTGTGTTTGCAAAACATACTGATTATTATTATATTGCACTAGTGCACTACATCATCCTCCACATATTTTTGGCTGAAAACTCATCTCACAGTTTTGATGTCACATACATTGTGCAGCTCAATGAACAATGGTCTGCTATGACATTGATTAGCTTTTCAACGTATAGTTTTGGCAAAAATTTGTGGCCTTTTTCCCATAGAAGACAACGGACAACTTATTTAACATGATTTGTAACTATAAACATTTGTTCCCTTTGTTTAAGGAAAAAATTTATTATTTCGAACAAGATAGTTTTGCAGTACATAAAATAGAGTTGGAGAACAGTATTTCTCTCTTTGTATTATGTTGGTTTTGACATACAGGTTGACAATGAACTTCCTAATGAGATTTTAGAAAACTGCTGACTATGTCTGAAAGAGATTACCACACTGGCGGTCTTGGGCCCAGCTCTCTGCCTGTGCATTGATTTGATAAGAAAACGGATCTTAACGGGGAAGGGTTTGGCTATTATAGGAAGATTTCTTATTGACCCCTGTGCTTTGTCTCTGCTCTCTGCTCCCCTCTGCTGCAGCAGTGTCTGCTCTCTCCTTTGCTGAATCTGTTTGGTCCTGAGAGACTCTGGACGGTAGAGGTCACCCCGAGCCGAGCTGCGTAAAAATGTAGGAATCAGCAGTCCGTCCCTGCTGCAGAGGAGCCGGCCAATCCAACTAAATCCCACAATTAATCACACTGGCAACTCGCAACGTAACTAAAAAATAGTTAGATTCATATGTACATTTATTAGGATGAAGTGCTGATTTAATTATTACTGGGTGTGTTGAGGTTTAACTACCAAGGTCACTGATATGGCTTCTCTATATTTGCTTTTGGTTAGGCATGTCATTTGAATGGTTTATATATGTTTTTTTGCCCTGTATGCAGCATATTTTGGCGATATTAATTGACAATATGGAAATCTTGGATATAGAATTGATTTGGTGCTGAGATTTACCAATAATACCTGCTGTATGCTTTTGGTAATGAGAGTTTTTCATGTTCAACAATTCCTAAATCTAAATCATCACCCCTCCCCCCACATCATTTTGGCTAAGAGTGTGTTTTTTCTCCAGTAAACATCCTGTTTACTCAGTGACTGTAGACAAACGGTACACAGCAGAGCTTCAAAGAGGGGAGCCTAGACAATGCAGAGATGTAGAAATCTGGACTCCCAAATAGATTGTGGAGGGCTGTTCTGTTGTCCTGTAGATTCACACCCATAAAATCACCCTCATTCACCGGCTCCTAATGCCACTAGTTTATTAACAAAAAGCCATACCATAAATTAATCTTAGAAGCAGATTTCACAACACTGTCATCACAACAGATTTGCTTCAACGTGTACTACTTCTGTGTATTTATTCAGTGTCATTCACATACCAAAACTGAGCTGAGGATCTGCAATCAATGATCATTTATCAGCTTTTATATATTTCATGGCCGCTCTTCTATCTCTCACTTTATTGAATGAGACCTTGGCCAGAGCAGTGTAGCTCCCCTTTCAGCTCCTCTTAGAGCTCTCCTGAGATGATGATGAAAGGACTTGTCTAATGGGATTACACATCGCGATAAGTGCTCAGAGCCTAGTGGTTCATCACACCTCCCTCCTGCATTTCAAAGAGTGGCATTGATCCACTGTGCAGTAGCATATCTTGAATATAGTTTTGGAGAGATGTTTTATTGGCAGGGGTGTGTTATGATTGATTGTTTACTCATATCACAGATTGTCCTTCCAGCTGCAAAATTTGCATGTGTCTTCACATTTAATTTTAAGGGAAAAATCCACACTTGTATAAGTTTCCCATTAGTTTTTTATTTTTAGAGAAGTTGCCCAGGTTTTAATTTGTGAATTGGAACAAATCCCACTTTTAACCCAAGCAGCAGTAAGGCAGACTGAATGATGATGTCATGAAATAAATCCTGGAGCTGTTCAATAAGCAGTGAATAATGGAGCAAGCGATAGTACACTATAAGAGCACACATGGTGACTTCTCTAAAACACAAGGACATTTTCTGAGTCACAGCTAGAAAACCCTACATTCAACTAATAGAATCTTTTTCACTTTATGCTTAAATATTTTATTGTCATCAGTTTCGTCATAATGTCATTCCTGGGTTCATGACCCCAAATTCAGAATATTTTTACATTTCTAATAATTAAATTAATAAAAAGAAAATAACTAATAATATAGAACAAAAAAAGTAAAAGGGAAAAAAGTGCATCTCAGAAAAGCCCGGTATGCATTTACATTAGTCCATCAAGATAAATATATGTGTACTTATACATACTGTTCATATTCATGCACGCATACATAGTGTTTAAATGACCTTACATATTCATACATGTAATGATATTTATACATCCACCAATCTACATGTACACGTACACATTCATTTTCTCATTTGCACTCCATGATTTTAAATTTATATAACAGCCATTTAGCCCATCTTGTTTCAAAACATTCAACATTGACCTGAATTGTATACATTCTTTTTTTCAGTGCTTTTAATTTGCTCTATTAATTCTTTCCATTCGTCTATACTTAGTCTTCCCTTTTGCCTCCAGTTCCTTGTCATGACTTTTCAAGCAGCTATTCTCAATATTCTAAGTAAATACTAAATATAACTTATAAATAGATTCTGGGCTCATAGAGCTTTAACCACCCAATAAAATATACCTCATTTACAGTTGATGTAATATTTCAAACCAATATTCTAGTAGCCCACAAAATCAGTCACTAAGGGATTTGCAACAATGTGTCGCCTGATATCATCAGTTCAAATCCTTATCTAAACAATTCTTGCTGTTTTTTAGATCTTTTGATCTTATCGTCCAAAATCACGGGACAGTGTCATTTCTATCGAAATGTGTCAAATTTTAACTTCAACATAGTTAGGATGCATACATTTTCTAAATTCACATCAAGTACGAAATGTGTTGTTGCCATCATAGGCGAGGTTTGCTGCAGCTAATTCTGTTCTCTCTTCTCTTCCTTGCTGACACTTTCTCTCCCACACTCACAAATATAACACATGCACACACGTATATACACACACACACACACACACACACATATATCTCTTACAGTGGAACCAGCAGGCATGCGAAGATAATTGGCACACTATTGGTCCTGATGCCTCAATGAGCAAGAAGAGCCATCCCTTTTGATTGGACAGCAGATGGCAGTGCATGCAGACCAGGAAGCTGGCTTGTCTGCAGAAGTAAAAGGCTCAGGCTAGGCAAGCATACACTTTACACATACAGTATGCACTTACATCATCATCATCATCATGGGAGGAGCTTCACTGAGTGTGAGGATTACAGACTGCTACTGCAACAGGGATGACTTGAAAAGAGAAACACAGTAACATGGACATGCTTCAGTCTTGATAGCCTGTTGTCAGGGTGAAAACACAAAACTACTGCAGCCTAATCTGAGTCCTGATCACAGCATGAGAGCCTTGCCAGGGTGACGCACAGGAGTTGGGACGTGACTTTGGTTTCCTGAGGACAGCGGCATGGCATCACCCAGGCACTATGGACACTCTGCGCGGGACATTACCAACGTGATGCAAAAGCTGCAAGGTAGGCGGTAAAATGCTTACTCACTCACACTGCTCCACCTTGGTTTAGAGGTGACCTAGTGCTTGGCATGACACAGTAGAACAGTATGAGTTAAGGACACACTGTTAGTGTAAAGATGTCTTTCATACATCTTATCCTTTCTCCTCATGATCCTGTAAGTCTTATCGGAGTGTTGGAATATATGCCTTATAAATGTGTGGCATGGGAAGGACATAACTGAATTGGGTATGCAATGTCAGTACTCAAGTACATTGGACATTTTTAGGTTATAATCAGTTATGTTTGGTCTAACATTCAGTTGCTAGTTTGCTTTACTTTCTGTGAAGTTTTTTCCTCATGATTTTGAATAGAGATGGAGATGCATGCAGCTTTTAGTCTTTGCATAGAACTATGCAGTATAACAGATTTAATGCCATAAAAATTAGGCTTTTTTGCTTCTTTCTTTTGGGAAAGAAACAACCAGAGTTAATGAGATTACGTGAGCCAGTCGGTGTGTGAGAGATTGTATTATTGCATTGTGCTTGTGTGTATTTACTGTCTGTGTGTGTACACGCTTGCTGCGTGTTTGCTGTGTGTGTGTGTGTGTTTCTGTGTGTTCCTGCTTGCATGTGCACACATACAGTAAAGAATGTGCATGTGTATGTCCGTATGTGTTTCTGTATGTGGATAGACAGGGAAGCAGACAATAGCAAAGCTAATTCCCAGAGAAGCTGACAGGATGAAGTCTATTCCTCCCTCCTCACTCAGCCTACTGTACATAAATCTTACTCTGACTATAACACTGGCATGAATTACAGCCATGCTGTTTATTCTTTTTAACCTTTCGGCACATTAAAATGAGCAATTCTGGCTTTCTTATCTTATCTCACCTCTGCTCTAACTTTCCTTTCATTTGTACAATGTATTTGCAGCAGATATCAGCATTTATTCAGTCTTTCACCCTTCCTAGAAGTCAAATAATGGGGGTGTATCTTTTTTGTATTGTAGCTATTTCACAAGCCTCCACTGTAAAATAGTGCATCTCTGTGTGGCAAAATCACACATCCCTTACTGACGGCATCAGAATGATGACATTCGCAAAGTAGCAGGAAAGTCAGGTGACACCAGAGCTGAGATCCAATATGGCAGCTCCCTGTGTGGCTTCTGAGGTGGCAGTTTCTGTGAAAGCTGAGAACAGCGTCACCAGCCACGTGGCTCCTCTGCATCACTCTGTGCAGGTGTGGGTGCACACTTTGAATCCCGATTGTACTCCAATTGATCTAATTTTAGAAGCCTCCCCTTTAGCTGTCTCTGCAGTGCAAGGATAGATTGATGTATTAATACATATTCGGTGGGAATTAAACAGTTTATCAGATTGCAGTGGTGTAAAATTGTTCCATTATTTACAATTCACTACTCAAAAATTAAAACAAAATCATCCACAACGAGACATCCCTGCTTGGGAAAGCTGCATAATATTTTTCATCTAAACTAAAAATTTTGGTATTTCCAGATATCTTTGCAAGCTAACAAGGTATATCTGTAGATAATATGCAGCCATAAAGGCCTCCACTGCTTGTAGCTAAATTCAGGAGTCTCATTTAACATTATGAGGCAGTAAATGACGTGTGCTGTAAATAATGCAGTTTTGTCCCAATTGTGGCTTGGTCCAAAAATACTCTTCTGACTGGTCCTGCGGTTGGGGGTGTGTCTACACCAGCTGTTGAAACCTTTATCTAATAAAAAACAAACAGTCCCTTTGCCAAAAGTTGCTTAATTGTTGATGTGTCGTGACATGTAAGCATTTCAGATAAGAAATTGTTGCTGTGGTTATCCTTACAGATGGATGGACTTAGGGTTTGTGGGAATAATACTGCCCTAACATAACTACATTTGTCATAACCACAGAGACATATAGACAATGTTAATGGCTACTAAATTACATGGGTGTCTTTTGCTTGTAGGCTTGAGTAGAGATATACTTTAAGTCTATGTGCGAATGGATTTGCTGGAACATCATCTACGATAATTTGTTTATCTCTTTATGTTTTATACGTTCTCCTGAGTGCATGATCATATTAGGTTGTTTACAGGGGGGGTCGTGGAATCAAATTTGATGTGACATTTTATTTGATGTGCTCTGGTTGCCATCCATCTCCTGGGAGACAAGAGCTGAACCTGTGATGATACCATCAAGAGGTTTTGTAAGAATCAAAGAGGAACACTCATGTTTTCATTAGTCTGAACATAAAACAGCTCATAGCATAAGTGGAACATAACATAAGCATGTGTTAATGAAATCGATGCTGCCTTTGTTTAGTGTAGCTTGCTTTTCATTTCTCAGGGTTGCTGTAATCGTATCTCTCCAGTGGGATTATTGTTCAGAAATTTGTTATATTGATGTGTTATGTTCACATGTTTTTGGGGAAAACTTTATTGCAATCTAGTTTTTTACCTCCTGAGAGTTAAATATAGGTAATCTAATACCATTTGTATGTCTTTTAAAGCCTGATTAGATTAAAGTATTTTATTCCTCCTTTCAAGAGAGGACAATGTTGTCAAATTAGCCACATTCCACAGATCACCAGATACCATGAAATGAATGAACTATACTCCCTTCAGGCTCAATTTGGAAGCTGTTAGTAACTGCTCAGTGCAACATCAATATAATCAAAAGTTTTGCCCCAGTTTTGGGTCTGTGTTTGTCTCTATTCAACCATCTCTTTTGGTGTACCTCTCTGTCGCAGTGAAAAAACAGCAATTAGTGACACCATATGGCAGAGAATGGCGAGGCCGCTTTGAACACCTCCCAGCCTGAACTCCTCCATATGCTGTGGAATTTGCCTGTTTGTTGTCTCTCATTAATGAGAAAAGCGATGCACTGTTTTTCCTATTTCAATTTCTCACCTGTTTTCTCCATCTTGGGCGGCAGAGGCATATATTCCCGCCTACGCCTCTGGGTTTTACCGTCTGCTAGCCTGTCAAGCAGTCAAGTTTGCTAAGTCTCATTGTGTTGGGAGCACCTGCTTGAGATTTCTGTGTGAAGGCTGTATGTAAATCCTGGAATGGCAATTTGCTTGTGATCAGATAATACAGAAGGAGATTGCCGCAGATTGAGTTTCTCATCACTTCAGGATTTGTGGGTTGTGTTATGCAAAGCATAGCAACTGCATTTAAAGAAATTCTGCATTATGGTCTGATTTTAATAAGCACCTGCTGATGTTATTTTGGTCAGGGAGGATGCTGAGCTAGAAAAAAGGTAAAGAGGAGGGTAAAGGGGAAGGGCAACAGAGGTTAGCCCATCTGAAAGACATGCACGCCACACTGTGAATATTCGATGGATGAAATAGGGAGATGCAGCGGGAGAAGCAAGGAAATGAGACTGGACAAGCTGGGGGGAGCGAGAGAGACAGCCCACACACCAGTTTTTAAGCTCCTGATTGCTAGTGGGACTGGCACAGATCCTCAGGTTGGCACAGGGCCAGGGTGACATCCTGTTGCCAGGGGCGACATTATGGTTTGGCCACAGCCAAGGAAGGCCCAAGCAGACGGTCACCTTGAGCCATGCCAGCCTCCTGTTTAGTTCTGACACCACCATTTATCGTCCGCGGCTCTGGATACCATGGCTTCACACACACACATGTGCCCACACTCACACACAGACACCGAAACAAACACTTGGTGTTAAAAATAGCTGTGATGCATCTCCCCCCCCCCCCATCATACCACTGGGAGTCAGCAGTTTAGCTGAGTGGTTAAACAGACACAGAACGGGTTTTCAAGGCCGCCAGATCATTAACAAGAAGCCATTGCTCTGTTTTAGCCTCAGAACTGTGGCAGTGTGGGATAAAGCCGGAGTTGTTATTTATTCTGCCGTTTCTTGTCCTTGTCTTTCCAGATTGTATTTATGACTCGTTGCCATAGCGGCCATCGCATGACAGCCAGCATAGGCTTTTTTGCCCTGTAGGCTAATTGGCTATGTCCGTTTCAGGCTCTGTAACAGAACATTATTTTTGATCAAATGGTATGTGTGTGTGTCTGTATGCTAAGAGGCATTTGTGTTTGGTCCATACTAGTCAGTTCTCGGGGAAAGCTTCTACTGCAGATCAGATTATAATCTCTTTTAACCTGACCGTCATTGAGGGTTTGAGTGGCATATCACAAGATTAGGTCATTAGGGGTCCCACCCATACAATATCGAGGGTGGGCCAGCCTTCATCTGCTCTAAACCCTCTTTCAAAGATTACCTTCATGAAGGTCAAAGTGTATTCCAACAACAGCTCAGTAAAGCAAAATATCAAACATAAGCGTCTTTTTTAATTATTTAAGCCAGGAGGGAAGAAATTGAAAAAAACTCTGGTAGTATTGATTCTTGTCTTTTCTCTGAAGAAATACCTCGTTTTGGCATTTCTGTGTTAGCGTTTCTACCATTTTGGATGTCTTTTGATTTAGCTGAACTTAACGAGGCAGATTGCCTAGAATGTTATGCAATACAAGCAGCATTTAATTAATCGGACTGTATAGAGACTCTCTGCACATGTAATGAAAGGAGTATTTACAGGATCTTGCAATGCAAGCTGTTGACCCTGTATAGACCATTACACTAGATTCAATGTGGAGCAAAATCACCGCTTTAGGCCACAGTGATTCCATGATACAGTTGCTTCAGCATTTATATAACATCTCTGATTCTGTCCGTCAGATTGAGGCATCAGATAGTTTTGATGGACGTACAGAACAATGTCCTCACAGATAAAATCCTGACATCTGAGCTTGTGACCCCAAGACAGATTCAGCCTCTGTCTGTAATACTTTGAGTCTCATGCATGCTCTTATCGTTCACCCACAGACACCTCTGTCCCTTTTTTTCACCTGTCACAATGCGATTGGATAGTGGAAAATTCTGCCTCTGGCAGGCCATTTAGAACTTAAAGGTTTTTAAATAGAGGCCAGATTGTGATGCCCTGACCTCTAAGAGGTCAGCTGGCCAGATAATGTGATGATTTCCGCATACCTGAGGTAGTATTGAAATAAGTAATTCACAGTTTTTATTTTAATCTGCTTGGAGCACCAGAAGGGTTGGGTTTAGCACAGCAGCAGATATTGTCAAATAATCTGTCTCTCACAGAAAAGTGCATTGACATTCAAAGTACACCTGAGCTTGTCTGAACCTTTCATCACTCATTTTATTATCCTGTTCATAAAAGCCAACTTATCTTGTACATATCTATGCAAAATTATGTACTTTCTCAGCTATATACTTATGCAATGTCGTTGTTTACACCTCCTGGATTTAATTACTATGTTCCTGGAAGGAGCAGGTCCATCATCCCTTTTCATTTACCTTCAATGGAAAACAAGGAAATGGAAGTGCTATATCTATGAAATGTTATTTCCTTTTGTGTTGCATGCCGACATCTGTCCCCTTGGGCCCTTTCTCACTCAGAAGGCTTTCCGCTCCAGACACAAACACAACCTGCCACCTGACATAACAAACCCTGTTTTCCTGCTTTTAATAATTCAAAAATTTTCAGTGAGAAAAGGGGGAGCCTTCAGGTGATGTTTAGGAAATTTGAAGAAAATGAACCTTTTACACAATAGCATTAAGTACTGGACAGGTGGTTGTAGACAGAGTAATATATAAGGGGTACATCTCCTGGTTGCAAAAAGAATTGTTTTAGATTCACAGTAAGACAGAAAATGGCCCCAGCTGGATAAGCATAAATACACTCAAGTGATTGTGTGCTACAGGATTTTGTAGATGATTCTGGCTCTGTTCCAGTGAGTATTTTTATTTCGCTGCAAAGATGAGACTTATAACTGAATTTACTGCTCTGGCCACAGTGATTTATTTAGTGTGCTGACGCCAGTCCTTTCACTTTACTTGTCCCTGTAATGTGCGGCAGGCCACTGAACCTGGATAAAGAGCTTAGACTGTCTGACCCACTCATGCCCACACACACACAAAGCATCACACAGGCAGAAACACACACAGACAAAATAATCACACGCATTCATAGAGAGAGCCACAGAGAAACATCAACCTGAAAATATTTTTTTAAAGCCAAATTGAGTCTTTTTAATGCTCTTAATGCCATTGAATGCCGTTTTGATGTAACCCTCCAGTGCCTCCAGTGGAATAGATTATTTGTATTAGTCACATGTTCAGTCTGTTTGTGTATGGTGTTAAAATGTGGGTTTGTTCACCTGATAAGTGAGGTAAGGCACATTGTTACACCGTTTTGCCACAGGATAGTATTTGATTTTCTGCAGGATCCCCGTCAGAAATGAATCAAATTAATAATTTAAATTGCTATATTTTTAACCCTAGGTGATGATAGTTTTTCAGATTTATTTGTTCAAACTTCACGTTCTATTTTTTAAAATTAAATTATTTGGTTTCTTTTTACATTATAAATACCTTTTACTTTATTCACTTTAATATATTGGCAGGCTCATCTGCTTCATTGCATTTTGTGGCTGTTCGTGTGTGTGTATGTATATGTGTGTCAGTACTGCAGGTGCTGAAATTGCTGAAATTACTGTATCAGTGGCCTGGCTTTAATGAACACTGTGATATTTGGACATTTTTGTTAACGACAAAGTGCCTTCTCTGCACATCTGGTACTGAAAAGGGAGTGATGGTGCTTGAAAGAGGAAAGGGGTTGTTTTGATAATCACTCTGACTTGTTCCCCCCTTCTTACACTCTTTAATGTGGTGTCATTATTACTGAAATGTAATTAGCTATGCTAATGGGCTGGCATTTGGACTTCCGTCTCAGCACTTATGTTGGGACTGGTAAAAATGTGCTGTAAATGAAGTGGGATGGTGAATGGAGAGGGTGAATGGGCATGTGACGGTTGAGTGGATGTGCTGAGGGTGTGATAGAGGGTGTTATTGAGTGTTAGGGCTAAAGTACTCCCGCGGAAGTGCAGAGAAGGGTTTTTTTAAATTAGGAATTGTTGGGGTGAAAGAGAAGAGCTAGAATCAGGAAGTGGATAAAGAAGCTATTGGGAGGAGTAGAGGGCCAGAAGAGCCACCAAAACCTGTTAAATCACTTTGTGTGTCAGTGCGGTGAATTACGAATGTGTGTGCGCGTGTGTTGGGTGTGTGCTTGTGAATGTGTCTGTATATGTGTGTGAGTATGGAGCAATTACCTGGTACCTTTATAATACACAACAAAGCCATCCATTTAGTGTACGATAGCTTTAACAGGTAAGTTCCATTAATGTTGTACTGCAGAAGAAAATGCACTAATGCTAGAGAAATCTAAACTGCTCGTGTATAGCAGCACGGTATCAACACTGCTATTGTGACTGTCACCAGAGCTATTCATACTTCCATGGTACTATACTGAATTTAAATGTCCACCAGCTTGAATAATATTAAGATATTATAATTTAATTAATGCTTTACTAAATCAATACTTGACAGCAAAGTGTGTAATCTTGTACAGTATATGTGGAGTGCCTGTCCATTTCCGAGCGGCTATTATCGTGGCTGGTGAGTTGTGGAGTCATTAATAGATTAAAAGAGTTCAGAGATGCTCAAGTACTGTGCAGGGTCATCTGGGAGGCTGCAATATAAATTTGTTCATGTTTCCTGTCCTGACATGTCCCGTCTTGTCTACTCTTGTCTCTGTTCAGTATTTATTCAGACCAGACACTTTAGATACTTAAAGCTTTACTTATCCACTAGGTGGCGCTGTGTCTCTATACCCTCCTCATGAGGCTAAATAAGGAGCCTTGGCTGCTCAGAACCCAAATATCCTAAGGGTGAATAGATTACAATATGAGCAGAAGCAGCGTTATTCCACTCTCCAGGAGGTCGTTTGTTTTTCCTTTTAATGGCTGAAAAGAGGCTGTTCCTCCTCTCCTCAGGAAACCTCGCACCCCGCAGACATACCTGTGTGAACGCCGGGCACTGACCCACGTCCAACCTCTACAACCTCAGAGAGGGATCTGGTGTTTTGTAGGGCTGCCAGGGACTCCATTAGGGATCCAAACACCTGAGGTTCAGTCTGTTTTACCCCCCCCCCCCCCACACACACACACACACACGTCTCTCTTCGAAAGCCTGGAACACTCTTGAGGTCCGCAGCCTAAAGGAATCTGTTGGTTTATTCTTGCACATACAGTAGACGTGAAAAAAATTCTGTCTCCATTCAGCTTACTTTTTGTGCGTGTGTGTGCACCTGCTTTCTTTTTTCAACTCCCATGGTGAAGTCTAATAAGTCCCATGAATCCTCACCATCTTGTTTTGATTTTGTCCCGCGGTTGTTTTTCTAAACAGTTTAACTCTCCACGGAAGTTCAGCATTCTTGCTTTCTGGTGTATTGCTGCTAACTGGAAGAATTCTCTAAAACATACAGATGAAAATAGATATCGTGTGTTTTAAAGGACCAATAGATTTCTAGCATGGCTATAATTGGTCTTCATTTTCTGTTGCTTACTTGTAAATTTACTGTATTAAACCAAATTCACTGTCAGGCTAAATTGATCCCCTTTTGAGGGTTCAGCACCTTGGATAGTTCCTTAACCCTTCTGAATTGAAGTGTACCTCCCCCAGGAATAATTTATCAGACAACACCTTTAACTTGGCAGACAGACTGATATAAATAGAAACAAATTGCCCATGGGCTCATCAGTCAATATAGTCCTTTCCATTATATACAGCATTGACATTGTGTGGGCTCCATAAAACACCAGTACAAAAAGAACAATAGATTTTTGTATTTTCTTTCTGATTGTAGTTTGGGCCAAAGGATTTTCTTGCAGTAATATTGAGTAGGGATTGTGAGTGTGTGCAATGCGAATGTCCTGTTGTATTTTGCTTTCCACTGGTGTAAAATTGTTTTTATAGTCTAAAGTGTGCAAGTAAAGGCAATGTATATGTAAATACGAAAAACAGGACTGCATGAATATTTCTTTGAACTCTTACTCTCAGTCCATCTATAACACCTGTACACACACTCAGCCACATACTCAGTAATCTTACTATATATATATATATATAAGAAACGTAATGGATGCTGACAGACACTCGTTTCAAAGACAGGTCCGTGGAATAGGCTTATGGTGGCACTATGACGGCCAGTTTCAGGGCTGTTAAAGAGAGGAGTGTCAGCAGTGTGATTATCAGCAGACAGATAGCGGATGACAGCTGCCATTGGTTATTGATGACTTTCATAATTAAAATCCCTTATGGGGGGAGCCCAAAGAACAAAAGGGAAAATCACACAAATGATGAATGGTCCTTTCATCTTTAAGGCTGATATAAGACCCACCAAGCTATTCTGCATGAATATTGCTTTCCTGGAATCTCTCTGAATATGGTTTCAAAGAAGAGCCCAGTGCTTTTAATATTGACATAGTTCGTGTGTGTCTGTGTGTGTGTGTGTGTGTTAGAGAATGAGGGACAAAATATGAGTAGAATAGACGGACTGAATACGAGAGCATAGGTCAGACAGAAACAGAGACACAAATCAGACAGCTCAACTACAACAATACTAGGGTTTTCTACTATAATTTTCCTGAAGCAGTAGAGGGGGTTAGGGTAATTTTGGCTCCATAACACAAGTTTGCTTCTGATCCAGTTCCTAGTATCAGCTCTAGTAGACCATGCTGTTGGAGAGTATCTCTTCAAATGTGGAATTCACAGTAGTTGGATAAACAATACTACCATTGTCTCCAGTGCTGTTTGTTTTTTTGACTGGTTTGACGTTTTACAAGCATTAGCACAATACACTGCAATACAGAGTACACATTCAGAGTGAATGAAGGTTTAAACACACTTAACATTGTCTCCTTTGTTCTGGATTTGCCTATATTGACTATAGACACTTTAAACTCTGATGTGGCTGTATATACCAAACCTAACCTCAGATATTGTATTCATCACTATTGTATTTTTTTCTATTCAATACTTACTCCCCCAGAGAAAACAAACAAGACTGATGTACTGTATGTGACTGTGGTTGAGATGAAAGCAGATCCCTTTTGAAGAGAGTACAGTAGCAGATCAGACAGGACGACTGCCAGTGATAGTCTGCTTCCCTGCAGGCTCGACAGAGCAGAAAGCTGCAAGCCTCAGAGCACCGCATGGTATCTGTGTGGATGACAGAGAGAGAGAGAGAGAGAGAGAGAGAGGAGAGGTATCACAGTGCCAACAACACTTAGGGAATTCCTGCACGTCTGTCCTGATGCTGTGTTAGAGTGTGTGTCTGTGTGTGTGTGTGTGTGTGTGTGTGATGCTGTCAGAGTAAAGCTCCCACTTCTTCCCCTCCTAACCTGCTAAACGATCCCCTTCAACCCACCCACCACCTTCTTCACCACTCCGTTCTCCCTCTCCACATCAGGACGGTGCTGCTGTGACATCACTCATTCCCACGCACTCTGATTGGCTGGCCAGTGGAGGGAAGTGGATTGTTCCCGCAGCCTACAGTGAGAAATTAAACGAGAGAGAGAGAGAGAGAGACAACGTGGGAGGGAAAGATCGACGTAGAGAGTGTGTGAGAGGGAAAGAGAGGGAGAAAGGGACTAAGCAAGACAGATTGATGCTGAGGCAAGCCGACACTGCGCTGCTCACACTCACACACATACACACACACACAGTCTTTGCATCACGCATACACTCACATCACACTCCCAAGCTGCTTAACAGGCAGGAATAACACTGAGTCTGTAGCCCGTTACTGCAGGACAGGACAGAGGACCGCAAGACGTAAAAGACGAGAGAACAGGAGGGTGAAACCTGCTTTGCCTCAGAGCAACAGTTTCACTGCTATCATCTCAGGAGGTCCAGTGCTCCAGGGAGCTCTTTAAAGACACCTCCCCAAAAAAGGAGGCAGCAAGGGCAGGAGCAAGGGCAAGTGTAGCCTCTCCCGGAGGTTGCCGTGAATGTCCTCTCAACGTCCACATGAAAACAGGCAGGAATTGAAGCGTAGTCTGGGGTACAAGATGGCACGACGAGCAGGGGCCGAAGGCTCCCCGAAAAAGAACACAGCCCTCAACCTGGTGACGGGATTCTATCACTACCTCCGTGGTAAGTGGGACAGTGTGTGCATGAATGTGTGTCCCCTACTGAGATGGATAGTGTGAGAAAAAGAAAGCAAGTACATGTGTGTTAGGGTATGCTGTGTGTGCGTGTGATTTAGCGTGGCACAGCAGTATGGACAGTATGTGCCTGCTGTGTGTGAGCGTGTACATTTTGCAGTGCAATTTCCTTATCTAAGTGTTTCCTGCAGGGGAGATTTTTTTGAGCTGTGGTGTGTGTTAAGCGAAATGGGCGGAAATTTGAAGGGGGCGTTTCCACCTTGGTAGAGTGTGTGTGTCTGTCTGTGTGAATGGAGTTTGCTGAGCTCTGAGCCGACAGCAAGCAAACCCAGCCGACAAGTACCAGCTAACTGCATGTGTCACAGCACAGCGGGCAGACTGTGAAGATGTTTGATTTCTTATCTCTGTTTGACCCTGTGACTGTCCGCCTGTCTGCTCCTTTGTATTTGGATACCATGCATTCAGCATTCTGTCTGACATTCTCACTGTGTGATTGATTAGATTGGAAGATACATTGCCCTAATGTTTCTTTGGGTTTGTTCCCTGTCACAATAGCTATCTATCCTACGGGGAAATGAGCAAAACAGAGAATCAGTCAGAATGGTTGCTTTACAATTTGTTTGCGATGAGTTTGTACATGCACTTCCTTCCTTTTTATATCTGTTTTTTAACCAGTCTTATTGCAATTCATCAATAGACACAGCCTCTGAGACCAGAAACTAGAGTTTAATGATATCTCATTTAGGTCAACTTCACTGTGGGGGGTCAAAGTGGAAACTCAGGGGCTGCGGATGAGACTAATGATGATACAGGCCAACACTAGCTGAGAAGGTAATCAAGTGTGTTAAAACGCTGCTGTGAGGCTTGGTTGCTGAGGATGGCTATTTCCCTTTGTGATATTGAAAGAATGTGAATGTGTGTGTGTGTGCTTAAGTGTGATTGCGTGTGTGCATAGTCAAAGTCACCTCGTCCCTGAGACTGAGAGGCTGGCACCACGCTCGTGCAGACATGCTCTTCGTCACACGTGTTCCTGCTCTAGGATCCAGGGGCTAAATCTTTCTCATTCTCATCCAATATTACCGCCCATCAATATTTAATTACTCCTGGACCCAATCATAAGATTAATTCAAAGAACGGCGACCTGCTCAGTGGCACGTATGACTGTGCGTGAATGTATCTGCATTATGTATGAATAAACCCCCCACCCCAACTCTCTGCTGCACACACACTCCTTACTGTTCGTATCAGTACCTTGTGACACACTAACTTGAGTGTAATCAAACCGTCAGCATATTTCATTAAGGTAGAGGAATGCACTGTTTTAGACGTTCTCTCTCACTGATAACATGCTTATCTCAAGGATATTGCTCTGTGGCGCAGACGGGACAGGAAAAAGACATTGTCACGTCATGTGCCAGTCACTGTACATGATTGAATCCTTACAGTCCCAGGTAGACTATAGATCTGTTTTGTGTACATTATAATGGGATGTACCTGACAGGTGCACATTAATTTGTTGATTGCAGATATAACCGTCGCAGAATTCCCAATTGTTATTGCATTGGCTTCGAGTAACAAAAAAATTGCTGTCCAAAGGGAATCAGAAAGATTTGCATTAGTTGATTCTATGAAGCCTGCAGAACATATACAATTCTAAAACTATTTCTATACTTTGTTTGCCTGTGTGTGTATATGTACTGTATGTTTATTTGTGCACATGTGAGAGACAAAGCTTGATTTATGTCTTGTCCTCATTTAAGTTAAGTGGCTTTTTAGGGGACATCGTCAGCAGACATCTATGCTATTGATTGTGCCTTTGCTAAATGGGCTTTATCGCTGTAGCCACCACAAACAATGTCCTTACCTACATATAGGTAAATCTGTACATTTAGATTAAGGTTGGCTTTATTTGGGGTTATGAATGCACTGTACAGTATTGTAGCAACAGATTGCATGCTTGAACTGTGGTCAGAAATTAATCAAACCCCCTCTCATAGATCATGGCAGAGGTACATGTCATCGTATAGGAAGAACCACTGCCCTTCTATCATCTAAAGGGCATCTTTGAGAGCAGGATTTTCTGTCCACACTAAAGAGGAGTCCAGCTAGTGAAAATGCCATCTTTAAATGTCAAATGCCTTCTCTTACTACATCAGTGTAAGGTATGGTGCGACTGTGTTCAGACACATTAGACAGAAAGTAATAATATCAAAGTTAATTAGAAGCGCCATCCAGCTCTCCAAACCCAATCAACTCTCAAAACAATAGACAATGAGAAGATTGTGTTTTAATTCCCTGTTTGTTTATTATTGCATGTGACTGATAGTGACGCTCTGGGCTCTGATTTACAGATGAGCAGGAGGCAGTGCAGAAAAGGACATTCACAAAATGGATCAATTCCCACTTGGCAAAGGTAAGAGAGTCTGGTTGATTCCCACTGCTACTGCCAACATTGTGTTGTCCCTTTGCACAAACACTGGCGCTGGTGTTTGTGGATTGAAAACCTCCCCATCTCATTGCTTTTCCACCTCAGATCACTTTGCTGTTCTATACTCCATCCACTGTGCTTGCTGCGACATTTGCTCCATTTCCAAAACACACCGTGGAGCTGGTCGTGGACACCAACTGTGCCAGCTCGTTCTTACTTGCATGCCATTCAGATTCCTTTTTATTCCTCCAATCTCATTTAGCTTGTAGCAAGGATTTACTCTCACTCTAATTATCACTTTCACATTACAGGATTTAATACACTGTATCTCTTTTTTCCTGCTAGCTACTGTCAGTAAATTAAGTCTAGTAACCTAAAAGCTCTCTATCTCAATATGGACCAATTTAGATTGTTCAGGATAGGAGTTTTTATTTTGAAACTGCCCTTCATTTGTCTCCTCTATGAATTTAGACACCAGTATATCTGTAACTTATACTAAACAATTACACTCGATGCAGCTGCATGCTGAGGGGCCATCGTATGCGTGTAATTATTCCATTATACTGCATTAGACTCCTCAATTTAACCCATTACTGCTTGAACAGTGTGTCAGGAGCGGGTGGACAAGGTAAATATGGCACAGTGCAACACAATTAAGTGTTACTTCAATCTGTGACGCTCCTCTCAAGGTTTCCTATTTGATTATGACAGCTGTGGAGGCCTTGAACCACGGTGACGTGGAGCAGAAAATTCATTTGAACAGCACTCTAGAGGGAATAAACCTTGACGTAATATTAAATATCACATCTCAGGACCATGTCAGCAGAAAATTACACACAGCCCAATATTAAAGTGCCTTGAATTTTTAACAACATTTAAGGTAAGCACATAGTTAGTATTTATGAAGTAATTTTGACGCAATAGAGTAGATCCACGGCCCTATTTCATGGTCATTGGAAATGTTGGGTTTGAGTAATGGTCATTGGAAATGTTGGGTCTGAGTGATTAGTGAAACACGAAGGAGCATTCAGTGAGATATCAAGGAGAGGGATCCCCAAAAAGTTTGGATTAAAAAGCGTCAAGGAATAGTTCGGCATATTGAGAAATTAACTAATTTGCTGTCTTGAGAGGTGGATGAGATGATTATTACCGCTCTCAAATCTGCATAGTAAATATGTTGATGGATCCAGCAGCTGAGTTTAGTATAACGACTGAAAACGGGGGGGAACAACCTTTAATTCTTACTAAATAACACATTACAAGATATAACGTATTGAGTGAGCTGTAAAAGTGCTGGTAGGTAGAGTTTGTTCCCTTCAGACTGAGCCAGGCTAGATTTTCACCCATTTCTAGTATTTATGGTAAGCTAAGCTACAATAACATAGTGTCTGATGGACCAATAGTCCTGAAACTGAAGCCCAATTCTTGCAACAAAAACACCAATAAACTGGTTTGACAAGGGGGCAAAAAATATTTAATTTAATTTAAATTCACTTTATATTCAGTTTAATTTCCCGATTCAGCTAATCAATAGATTAGTGATACTATCACAGGTCCATCAGGAGCGATAACAGTGTTTGTTCCCCACGCTTCTCTCTCTACCTAGTTTATCAAATCAGTTGCTCTCCTCCTCCTCACCCATCATGAAACTGCTCACCCTTTCACCTGATGCCTGGCGTTGCCATAGTGACACTGATTGGCCTATATTTGTCTTCAAAAATGTCTTGGTCGTCATGGCAGCTTGGTAAATGTTTGGAGAGCTTTGTGATGAGTAAGGGGTAAAAGTCAATTCAGGTGCTGCGGAGGATCTGTTGTAATAAGGAGGTGCATTTCTTGAAGATGTCATTCTGTAGACTAGTAGAGATAAAATGGCATCTTATAGACTCATCTCACACCTATAAATACTCTTCAAAGAACCATTTAAAGAGACACATGAGGCGAAAAAATGTGTGAGAGAGACAGACAGAAGGATAGAGAGAGGGGAGAAGCTTTAACAGTTGGTTTAGCTTTGCTCTCAGAAGGATAGATCATGCCCTTGGCTATGCAGATGATTAGGCCACTCCAGTTATCACAGGTCTTTAATTCAGCGCCTAAAGGTATGTGATTAATCGGTAGGTGAGTTTAGACATGGCATGAGGGCTTCCTTTCAATATCACCCCCCCCCCCCCGGTACTTTTTAACTCCACAGGTATAACAAAAGAAGTCTTATGAGCTCTGACAAAGACTTTCTATGAGAGGACGTATTGGAGCTGGTAATTTATACAGAAGATTAATGACTCTCATTACTTGGAGTAGTTCACCAGATTAAGTCACCAGTTATTCACTAAAGGTATAAACTTTGAGTAAGCAGCGGGGAAGTACTTTTTTACCAATTTCTTTTATCTAAATAGAGGGTGATGCTGTTTGGACCTTGCAATTTTAAAAATATATATATATAATATTAGAGGAAATTGCTTGTGTATGATTTCTTAGAATGGTTATAATTCAGGTTCTCAGTATCAGGCTAAACACCCTGCACTGCAGTGGAGTGACAAGGGGGGAGAATTCAGTGAGCGGGCCCTAAGTTTCCATTTTGACAAATCCTTTGAGAAGGTTAAAGCTTAATTACGGAGTGGCCGGTGTGAGCAGCGGAGGTCTCATCGTCACTCGGGCGTTTTACAAGCAAACAGCTTTAGTTCAGTAATCAGTGAACCAAGTGTTCTTAGAGATTACAGCAGCAGTAAAGTGAAGCTCCCCGCTCCTCTTTCACTGTTTACTTCCCTGCTTCCACCCACCCCCTTCTTTCTTTAGTGGGGGATTGAGTGGATGAGTTATGACTTTATGCACACTATATTCAAACCCAACTATACTTGTGGCCTCTTAGTGTTCCTTTTCCACCTTCTGTGGAAAAACAGTCAATAACAGTCTCTTTCAGATGGCAATGTCAGTTTGTTGGCCAATTGGTCGGTCCACCACTATCGGGTGGATTGCAATGAAACTTTAATGGTCCCCAGATGCTGAATCCTAATGACTTAAATGATCCTCAGATCTGCAGATCTGTAAATATAGTCATTTTTTCCAGTATTTTACATATAGTTCATATCGTAGTCTTTAGGTAAATTTCTCCTTTCAGTTAATTTTATTGACAATTGTCAATAAAATCATCCTCTACCATAGGTTTATGTGGGATTTTGCCCAAGTATAATGTAACTTACTGTGATTTTAAAAGTTAAAGTTATTTACATTGCTGCTTTTATGT
Organism: Coreoperca whiteheadi; assembly: GCA_011952105.1. Classification (NCBI taxonomy): domain Eukaryota; kingdom Metazoa; phylum Chordata; class Actinopteri; order Centrarchiformes; family Sinipercidae; genus Coreoperca; species Coreoperca whiteheadi. The sequence continues at coordinate 16,303,842 of CM022481.1, read as the reverse complement.
ATAAATAATGCCCGCTCAGAAGCTTGCAAATAACCTTTTACCATCAAAATATTTAGGTAATAGGCATCTAGTGTCAATTGTTCCTTCAAACTTGGTTTATTGCAATTCAAAATGAAACCCTCCAGTCTTCTCTTTGTTTCTGTCCCTCCCACTGTCTTTCATGCTGTTGATCTTTTGGAATCCACTGAGTCAAGTGTAACAGGGGAATAACATGAGAGCACAGACAGACGCACATCCTGAAACTCCTCTGCTCACAATCAATTACGTCCCAGACACTCATATGTAATTAGCTCATTAAGCCCTTGATTTATTTTTTTTAGCTCATGTGGCTGAGCAGAGGAAATGGATATGACTTTCTTATTTTGTAATTAGTCTGAAATTTCCTCATTAGCTTTGGGATTATAATGAACAAATAGGTAAATTTAACTTCAATTAGCTCATGATATAATTTATGTATTTCAAGAGGTCTTTGTAAGTGTTTCTTCTGTCACTTTATGATAGGAACACAAGTGCTGTCTGAATATTCTAATATCCAAAGCCATGAAATGACATTAGAAGAGGAATTAGCAAGAAGAGCTACTGTATTTGCTAATTAATTTTGAAAGACGTGAGGTTAGTGTCCCTTCTCTCTTTGCCTTCTATAATTTTTCTCGCTGCCACTCTTTCTACTCAATTATACCCCTCTCGTGTATCCATGATGTTGGGGGTTGTTATGTTTTTCTCTATCACCACACACACACTCCACTTGCACATGCTAACACAGACATACTCGTGCACACATCTCCGCTTCCGCCTCTCCTCCCTTCTCTCTTTCTCCCTCACTGCCTTTGCTGCTAATCTCCCTGTGAATGGCTCGCTCGTCTGAATGCTTGCCCCCCTCTAAACCTCTCCTCAGCCCCAGCATGTGACTGTGCTTTAAGAGAAATCCTTGATGTGGTGCCGGCAAGAAACAGAGATATGTGGATTTCTCTGAGTCTAGAAGTCTGTGTCAGGTCAGGGAGGAAGTCAATGAGAAGGATACAGTTTGAAATCATCAGCATATTTTAGGATTTGAAGACCCCATTCAGATGCTGCTGAGCTTCTGCTTACGGCAGACTTTAGCTGTCAGTAATACTTGGCACAGCCAAACTCTTTTGGGGTGTCAAGTATATTTTTTACGAGGATTTCCTTTATCCATGTTTCACAAGTTGAAATTAACGTCTTACAGTGTAATATATTTATTGTATTTTGGTTTATTTGTGCGCTGTGCCACTTAGAATAGGATAATGTTGAGGAAAACCACTTCTTGCCTCAGTTTCATGTACATTGCAAGAGCTATTAAGGTTTAAATCCCAGGTTTTTTGCATTCCAAGAAAACTGAGAAAGCTTTGTGTGAGTTTATGGCATGCAACGTTTGTGTAAACAGTGAGTTTATGTAACTAATTAGGCCTGGGCACCAGGCACCCATTTACAAATGTCTCTTGCACACCATAAAAACTGTTCCTACAAAAACCGGGAAGTTTAAAATGATTTTAGTTAACTTGAGGTCAAAGGCTCTCATTCAATTTTCAACATCAAAAGCCAAAACCTTTTCCAATCCCCCAGGCATTACATCATTTCTATGTGTGCCAACATATTGTTGGAAAAGACTGAAGTCAAAAACATTTTTACAATAAAGGCTCACGGGTGTGCTTGTTTTCTCATATAGCGTGTCCCACCTCTGGTGGTGACAGACCTGTTTGAGGACATCAAGGATGGTGTGATGCTGCTGGCCCTGCTGGAAGTCCTTTCTGGACAAAAACTGGTGAGTCTCATGGTTATTTCTACAGCATGTGATTTGGCCACAGACTTCAAACACTTCATAACCTCTGATCTTTCTGGATTAAATTTTGACTTGAGCTGAACAAGGATCAGACTGGACAAATAACAGAGCAATTCAGCCATTTTTGATTGTTTATATAACAGTCAGTGCTTCTGCAATATGTGTTTTTGACAAATCTCAAAAAGAGCTACAGACGTAATTCAATGCAATGCATGTGAAATGAGACACAATCAAATGGAAATTCTTATTGATTGTTTTTTATTAGGATGCTTGAATTGAATAGAAAAGTCCAGATTAACAAGAACAGATCTTTGTTCACAAACACACACACACAACACAGACAAAGACACACACACACATCTTGAGGATTTTACTCGGCCAATATTGCCTTAGGTCTAAGCTTTGCTGTTCTAGATGTCCTATTGATCGGGCTGTTTATAGTCAAACCCAGCTCTGATTGGACCTCTCTGTCTTTCTCACTTTTGTCCTGAATTTCTCATTTATTCTTTTTAACTGGATTGTGTGTTTGCTGATGGTGTCTATAGTGTACTAAGTGTGCTCTCCCACCGTAATTCCCATACTTGTGCTATAGCATTTTAAATAACATATCTACTTTTCAATTGTACTATTTTATTTTATCCACACTACCTATTTCTTTCCCTCTCTGTTTCTCTATTTCTTTCTTTCCATCTTCATTGTTCACTTTTTTCCTTGCAGCCATGTGAGCAGGGCAAGAAGCTAAAGAGGATCCACTGGGTCGCCAACATCGGCACAGCTCTCAACTTCCTTGAGGGTAGGAAGGTAAGAGTTCATTGCCTTCTTTTAATGTTTATTTTCTTCTTCACTGTTTTACCCCTCCTGCTGCTCTCCCTGTCCAGCTGCTGCCTCGTGGGTGCCAACGCTGAATCCTGACCTTGCGCGACCTTTTTCCCCTTCATCCCCGCCTCTTATTTTCTCCACTTTCCCACATCCCTCATTTATCCCGAAACCAAAATGTTGTTTTCACATCCCTGCAAAGATTTTGTTGAGTAAACAAATTCAGAAATTCAAACACAGGCTTTGATATAACTGTGCTGTTTTTATCAAATTGGTATTAATTTATTATTTTGGCTGCCCATAAATGATCAAAACTTCTATGAAAATGTAATTATTGGACAATGACTTTACTTAATCACTTTAATTCATCCACTGTACTTGCTGGCCACACCACACCTCTTGCACTTTGTGATATTAGTCCTCTCTAGTTTTCTTTTTCCCATCTGTTGTCTTCACTACAGATAAAAAAAAACATGGTTTACATTTCCCTTTCTCAGCTTCATTGACAGAATTGCATCCAAAAATGTTTAATGTGGTTTTGGATGTAATTATCTAACGGCATCAACTGCCCTTTCATGAGATTAATAAAACATTCTCAAAGCTTCACCCAGCTCGTTCTTGGATATATATATATATATATATATAAATAAAGCCATAAGTATGCGCTGGTGTCTGCAGGGACATTGATTTGTCTTCCTCAAGTGTGACAGGGTTAAAACCGTAAATCCTACACCAGTAATCTGCAGTCTGGAGCTGAAACGTCAGCGGGAACTCTGCTGTATGTCTATATGTGTGTGTGTGCGTGTGACTGCGTAAATCTATGTGTGTAGAAAATTAAATGTAAATATGATCTGTACGTAAATCTGATGTATGTCTAGACCATATTTACATTTAGCTTTAGAGGCCCAGTCACTTTATGCCTGATACATGTGCCTCTCTTGTGTCTGTATCGTTGTCTGTGTAACGTTGTTGAGTGTGCAGTGGCATTATATGATGTTTACCATTTCAACTGTTGAAACCCTGTAATATATGTATTTAACCAGGAGTTTCAAATCCGTGGCTATAATGTCAACTAGGTCTGCAAATAGCAGTTTGAACCTGCTGTGTTTCATTATCGATGAATCTGTTGGGTTTTTTTTTTTTTTTTTGAGTAACTGTTTTAAAGCATAAAACTTCAGGAAATAATGAAAAATACCCATCAAAATTTCTTGGAGCCCAAGTGTCTATATAATGGCCCAAAGCCTAAATGTATTCACTTTATAATGATATAAAACAAAGAAAAGCAGCATATCCGCAGTTTTGAGAAGCTCGAACCAGCAAATGTTTGGCATTTTAGCTTTATAAATGACTTAAACAATTAATTTTAAAAAATGTTAGCAACTAATATTCAGTTGAATAATGTCAACTATACTGTTCACCTCCACACTGTTGGTACCAATGCAACTACTACCAAGTGGTTACCTGTGTACTTTTTGCTGGTTTGTGTTATCATGACACAAAACACTTCCCTTAACCCTTTCAGTTGCCAGGATAACCTGCTGTGTTTTCTAATATGAAACCGTGTATTGCATGTATTCTTATCATCTGCTATACCACACTTCCCCGTCCTGCCCTCGCCTGCCCCCAATCTCTTCCTCCAGGCTTGTTCACCTATATGGAGTGGCATGTATTACCATATGATGACCTGTTGTGCTGCAGCACCTCAGTAATATAACTCTCTGTGTGATAGTATAGAATACTTAATCATATCAGTATATACAGCCCTCTCTTTCTCCCTTTTCTTGCTCTTCACTTTGCCTCTCTCTCTCCCTGTATCGCTCTCTCTCTGTCCATCTCTGCTGGATATAATCCCTGTTGCCTGTGTAGTGGTGATAGATCTCACCAACCACCCAAGTTATCTCACCTCAGAGATGCTACAGTATCTGCTATCTCACAGTCCATGAGGCGTCCCCCTTCGATCAAACACATCTAGAGTACCTCTAAATGCTCTTTCTCTCTCTCTCTCTCTCCCCTCTTCTTATCTGCCCTCCAGTCTGCCTACAGAGGATCTCCGGTCAGTATTCATAATCTTACTGCACTGGTTTGTTCAGGACATGGAATAGATAGGGTTAGGATTATCTTCATCAAATAGTTTTTAGGATTATGCTCATTCTGTACTATATATTGTTCGTTTTGTGTAAACATAGGTATGAGACCAGAGTTACCAGATTGAGGGAAATTGTGTGTACTTAATCCATATGTATGAGATTATAGTGAAGTGTAAGCGGAGAAACTGGAATTGATTGCAATCTGGAATTATTAGGTCCTGTCCTGTGTTATTGAAATATTGGATATTGTGTTTTGACACAGATCAAGCTAGTGAACATCAACTCCACAGACATTGTTGATGGACGGCCGTCAATTGTATTGGGGTTGATGTGGACCATCATCCTCTATTTCCAGGTAACATTGCCTTTAGTTCATTTACATAAATGACATCAATCAGATTAGCAACTTCAATGTACATAATTTAAGATATTACATTTTAATAGCTCACCACTAGGACTTCATAACTACACGGCTGCCAATATACAATCAGATTAATGGCACATCCCTAAACATGTACGAAATCTAATAAGAAATATGCAAAAGCCTAAATAGGTTTAGTGTTATAAGCTGACAGTACTTATTAAGCTTGAACTATATCTTTTTTTTAGCTAGTAAAAGCTTATCAATTTGAACTATAGAGAAATTTAAGATGGGAAAATCAATCTTCAAAGCATCTCCACTGAAAACGAGCAGTTGCCACCTCAGGCATTTCAGACATGCACAGATCAACAAGAACTTCATCACAATACTACAGTCTCTTAGCAACATCAGCACATGCAGATGTCTGCTATTCCAGCAAAGAAGGATATTAAATAAAGGAAATGTACAACAGTGGATCATTTACTTATTCACTTACTGACACACTGATGTATTTCATTTCACAGGGATGTATATGGATTTTCTGAGTTGTGAGCAGCCTCAGTTTGCTGGCACTAGAGAGGAGAAACTGAGAACTAGATTATGTGTGCATAGCTATAAATATTCAACAACTGACCAGCTGGCTAGGCTGAAGTCTAATAATATATTTTGTGATGGTTGATATCCTCAAGGCTCTGGGTTGTTAAATATGTCATAATTTGTCAACTGAATTGCAATTCTGTAAAATTATAATTGCAGAATAATACAGCATTACATTTCATTTCATACTTTATGAACATTACCATTAACATTCAACATTATATAGATCAACATTTGCACACAAGTGCACTAAAGGTAAAGTCAGTACATTGGAAAGTGAAGAGCAAATGATCTCCTCATTAAGTTGCCCTTAAACAAGACTTTTCTCAGGTGCCTCAGTGTTAAACTGCTCATTGGACCACCACTTTCATGAATAAAGTTTAATCATGAACAGTGGGAAACAGGTCTTTAATGCTGACCCATAAAGTCACAATGAAAGCCACTTGATGAGAAAGTTACATGTTATATGTTCACAAGTGCCGTGTATCACTGTAAGATGTCAGCTGCATCAGTTTCAAACCATTCAGGTAGGGTGGCCTGATTTTTTATGTTCTTTTCAGATTGAGGAGCTGACTAGTAGCCTACCAGCACTTCAGACCTTGTCCAGCAGCACTTCTTCCCTGGACAGCTCCACCAGCAGCACTGACACCACCAGCCCACCCGTCAAAAGGAAACCCCTCCCACCTCTGCAGGGCGGAGCCAGAAAGGCCCTACTAAGATGGGTCCAGCACACAGCCACCAAGTATGTAGCCTCCCTCACTAGTTAATTGTCTTGCTCTTCAAAACAAAATATGCTAAATGCGCCACACCATTATCAGTGAAATGTGAAAATCAACTTTTTTTTTCTCTTAAGGCTAATGTGCTTTTTACCATCTGCTTTAATGTTGCAATGTTCTATTCCTTCTAGGCGTCTGGGGATTGAGGTGAAGGACTTTGGCCTCAGTTGGCGCACAGGGTTAGCATTCTTTGCAGTTATACATGCCCTTCGGCCCCATTTAGTTGACATGGAGCGTGTATGGAGGAGGCCCAACCGAGAAAATCTGCAGGAAGCCTTCTTATTGGCTGAGACAGAGCTGGGCGTTCCACAACTTCTTGACCCAGAGGGTAAATGAAATTTTCTGTCGCATTTCGTAGACACTTTGTTGTTAAGTGATGAATACCGAACTGAACAGGTCTTTGTTGAGATAACCACATATCTACAACATCAAATTAATTCTACAGTCATTTGCCTCTGTTACCTTTACTTTTTCTCTCTGAAGTATTATCTAGAAAACAACGTGACCTTTGTGTTACTCAAATAATAGTGATAGTAGCTTGGTTTCTTTTGAATACTGAAATGCAATTGTAGGCATCTATCACAGCACCTCAGTGTCACTTCCAAACACCATCTGTGCCCCTTCACGCCTGCCCTTCACAATGAACTCTGACAAATCAAGCTTGACATCAGTATAATTAAGGTCCATTAGGCCATGAGATTCAGCATGGTGGAACCTCTAAACAAAACTTCGACACTGATCTGACGTGCTGAAGGTTGTTTTCATTTAAAGTTCAAGTTGTCTGTTTCTGAATAGATGTCAGTCAAATATATTCTTATCAATCCCAGCTATTTTTCTCTACGAGAGAAACTGTTGAAGAATTATCAGCTGGCCTCAATTTGATATGATCTCTTACATTTATTGGGTTCCCTCCTCAGATGTCGATGTAGACAAGCCAGACGAGAAATCCATTATGACATATGTAGCCCAGTTCCTGAAGCATCATCCTGACCAAAAGCAGAGCGACTCAGACAGACAGCCAGACGAGGAGGTAACCAGCTGTCAGACTTATCTCAGTCTGAATATACCATTCATTCTCTTTTCTCCTTCTGCATCCTATGTGTTTTGTCTTTCTCATCAGATGTCACAGTTAGCGTGTCAAACTTCAGCCATGACACATACTGTATATAGGTGGCATTTTTGTCTTTGTTTAATTAGTGTTTAAGTGAAGTGTCCACAGCTAGGGCTTTCTAAATGCTGTTGCTTGCTTTAAGCTATGCAAGTGCAAGGTCAGTGAGGCTTTTTTCATGGCCGACTACAGTAATGGTCAGAGCAATTACAGGAAATTGAATTTCCTTGATTTAAAATGTACTTAATGCTTTATAAAATGTTCTTATGCAGTAAGGTTAAAACAAACAGTAGTTTCACCTGTGACTCTGGCAGTGTCTCGCCTATTTTGTGTCTTTCCTTGTTGCACATCGCTCTCTTTGTATCTCTCCTTGTCTTACTCTCTCTGGTGTTTTTATGTGGTGACTACTTTCCTATGGTTGTTGTGCTTGTGCCTCTGTCCTACAGCATGGTCTTGCTCCTCGCGATATAGAGGAAATGTTGGAGGTAGGTTATATAGTAACTTAAAGGTCCCAGGGGCAGTTTTTCCATCATTTTCTTTAGCTCAACGCAATTAGTACCCATGCACATTCATGGTTTCCATATAAATGTGATTAATGCTTATTTTTATGGCTCTTCTATTGGATTACAGTATCACTGTCTACTGTACAGTGTATGAGTGAGATTAAACTATGTTTTTCCATGTCAAAATAGATCCTATATGCTAATATTGGCCATTTATCTTACCTGATGTGATATTCCTGCCGCAGGGTTTCTGAGCCATGATAACAAAAGGAAGTCCAGTATAATAAGACGTGATATTACCATTTATTAACGTTACCACCTAGCGCTATGGCTCCTGGTTCCATTAGCATGACAATGAAAGCCTCTGGCACTGGCAGTGTGCATTGATACAGCATATTTGATGGAAAGCTTGTGAATAGAGGTTGCTTGTTTTTAAGGTTAACAGTGTCAGGAGCTGTGATGTGCTGTAAAGCTGCGCTAACCACTTCCTTTCTGTGTTGCACTGTGTTTTGTTGTCTTCCAACACTGATTAGGCTTTTGGTGGTTGTTGTGTTTCACACCTGCTTTGTTCTTTGTTGACAATCCTTGCTAACACGCTAATGTTTGTCCTGAATATTCTCTTTCATTGAATGAAGGTCAGTTGGCTTTTGTGTTTTCACATAAAAAACAACAATATTTTTTTTAATAAAATAAATAGCAATTGAAACACGGGTTGTAAAATGCTTTGCAGAAGTTGTGGTGAGAACAGTATATAAAAGATAAAAGTCTGCTTCCTTTTAGAATTAGCTTAATCTATTTTAACGTGTTAGGTTGTCATAGAGAATAAAGTTTGATATCCCTGCTCAAGATTTTGAGCAGCACAGTTTTGTTGTCATGGTTACTTAAAATCCAATGAAATGTTAGTAGGGGGTCTTAGACAAAGTACCCTGTTTAAGCTGAGTGTTTTTGGCAGCTGTGGGTTTTTTGACGTTTTGTCCTACAGGGAGACACAGAGGATTAGGAGAACACATGTTTAACAGTACATGCCCTCTCTTTCACCCTCTCCCTCCCTCCCTCCATTATCAATCCCTCAAACATCTTTCCGGTGAATCACTTTTTCTCTCCGTCTTTCTGTTTTCCCCTTTCCATCACACTCTTTTGTCCTCTCTTTCATTTGTTTTTCATTTCCCCTTTGCACTTCCCAATTTCCATGTCCATCTCTCCACCCGTTGTTCACCCCTCCACCACCCCGGCCTCCTAGAGAGAGCAGCGAAAGAGCCTGAGGGAGCTCAAAATGTGGCTCGACCAGCTGGAGAGAGATGCAATACAGACTCAGGAGACTAAGAGCAGTCTTGCTCAACAGTACCAGGTTAGTGTGTGTGTGTGTGTGTGTGTGTGTGTGTGTGTGTGTGTGTGTGTGTGTGTGTGTGTCTGTGTGTGTGTGTGTGTGTGTGTGTGCGCAGTTTAAACTGGGCACACTGGGCACAGACGCTCCTATTATTAGCTTAATCAGTGGCATTACACTGTGGGGATCAGACGGCAGCCGTCATTTTTTCAGTCAATCTGGGTAATTCCACCAAGCCTCGGGATACTTTCCATATTCAGCAGCATGTGGGATATCCCCATTTTCTTTGCACATTATTCTTCAGAAGAGTCTGAGAATCTGAAGCCAGAAAGAGGGACAGCATTCAGAGACAATTAGCCACAGATTTGAAAAGGGTCTGATTGGATACCAAAGGGGAGAGGGTGTGAACCCTGAGAGAGCACTTGCTCTAATGTCTGTATCCTGTAACTTGAATATTTTTGGACACACTTTCACAAGCGACAGAGAGCTGTGAATTCTGAACTGATTTCACTTCTTTCTTTTCAGTTGTTCAAGAGTCTGCGTGTCCAGTTGGAGATGAGGAGGAAGCAGCTGGAGGGAGCTTTGCAATCTACTCAGAAGGATGGGATGCTGACTGTGGATCAGGCTCTGGTTAAACAGGCCTGGGAAAGGGTCTCCCATAGGGTGAGAGAAGCAAGAGGCACCTTCAACCTCCTCAAAGGTTTCCAGCCAGATGTGAACCGAGGATGTCATGGTTATGTGTGTTTTTAGGGTGCCAGGACAACAATCCAGTCTATCAGAGACTTAGCTTACTCGGGGACTGTTGATAGTTTGTTTTTTTAACAACACATTTTGTCTCCCACTTATAAAAGATTTAGCTTGATTCGGTTAAGACACAAACTGATGTAGCAAAAGCAATCCCATAAATTTGGGTCACAGTCTGTTTATTTACGGTATGTGATTACCAGTTTTCATTGTAATTGTTTCATCTGTAGTTAATGTGTTTTCACTTTTGAGCTTTGATTGGGGTGGTGAGGCAATATATTTATTTTTTTGTGCCATGCTGTGAGCTGGACAATCACAATCAGCTCATGTTTCTCTTTTTGACTCCTCAACTGTGTTCCTTATTTCAGCTCCTGGACTGGCATCTGCAGCTGGACAGGTCTCTGCCAGCTCCTCTGGATATGGTGGGGGCATGGCTGCATGAGGCTGAAGGAGCGCTGAGACAAGAGATAATCGTCCAGCATGCGGCTGACGTGACAGCTAACACTGTCCACAGAGCTCTGGAGCAGCACAAGGTTAGCATGGAGCTATAGACAGGAGAGGCAAATTGCAGAAATAAAAGGACAACTAGAGTTTGCAAATACAAATTATTTTAAAGGTGCTGGTTAGATCAATGGCAGACTAGGTTGGGTTAAAACTTTGTTCTGTTCATATTATAGTCAAAAATAAATTCAGTATTGAGAACAGTACACCACTACTACAGATCATTTTAATTTGATCTGAAACCTATTTTTGGTTTAGTCTGTTTGTTTTTCTGTTTTCATGTGCTGTATGTATTTACACTGTGCAGGATGTGTTGAAGAGCCTGGAAAGTCACCAGCAAGTCTTTCAGAGGATCCATCAAGACAGAAGTGTTGGTGGAGTCCCTGTTCCCCCAGACCAGCTCCAAGACATGGCTGAGAGGTAGTAAAGACACCTACCAATCTCTCTTGGAAGTCTGAAAAATACAGCCCAGTATATAGAAATAGAGACAAATTATTGTTTTTATATTTAAAACAATAGTAATCTTTGTTGACAGATACCAGTATTTGAATTATATTAACTACCTCACATGGCATGATTTCACATTCTGAGAAGCAGAATGTGAGGGTCAAGCTGTAGGTCTGATACCCTTTGTAAATGTTGTCTTTTCTAGGATGAACTTTGTCTCTACATCGTCTAGCATCCATTTGGCTAGAATGGAATTCTTGGGGAACAAACACCACATGCAGGCCTTCCTCACTCTAGCTGAGTCCAAGCTCAAATCCTGGATCATAAAATACGGCCGACAAGAGTCCATGGAACTGATGCTCCACAACTATGTTGTAAGCTCAGGCTTCGATTCACTCTGTACATGATGTGCTGAAATGTCAATTGAATCTTTAGGGTTCCTATGCAGATCTTGAAAGTTAGGAAAAGCATGTAAAGTTTTTTTTTCTTTGCTTTATTGTTTAATTTTAGGATACTATTGGTTAAAACTCACATGGTTATAAAAATAATTCCTGCTCCTTAGTTTATGACTATATGAGTGTTATTGCTTTATGTATATCCATTATAATGTTACTATCATCATTGTCACATCACGTGGTAACAATTTCCTATTTGAATCTGTCTTCGTTAGTCATTTGTGGAGAAGCAACATTTCTTTGAAAATTATGAGGCATTGTTCCAGTCCCTGAAACAGTCTGCTGAGGCCTATGTCAATGCTGACAGCTCAGGTGAGAAGTCAAAATGTATTCAGTAAATGTATGATTTGATATATAATATACAGAATAAGCTTCATTAATTAAGAATTAGTCTTCTTGTATCAGGTGCATGCTGTACGTTTTTGTATGTACATGTGTCTGATGATTAACTACTAAAATTCCCAACTGATAAATGTTAAATATTTGCATTTAGGAGTGGCTGATGTGGATGAAATCCTCTGTGAAGTCCTAAGTAATTTTATATCTTTATCGGTATATAGTGATATAGTTATTTTTCTGGAAAATCAAATTGAAAAACTGAGCTTGAAGGTTTAATCTTAACCAGTCCTGTTCATTGATAGGCAACATTGCCCACGATGGTCTCAGAGATATTAAAGGGATGGATTTCTCTGTATAAATGTTTGGCCAAAATTTCTAATATCACCTCAAGGTTGTCATGTTGCCCAAACCTAATTTCATTCTCTTCCTTTGGATGTTGATTTTATCTGAAATTCTGTGGCACTAAATATCTCAACCTTGTACATATATCTCAACTTTATTCTTTCCTGTCAACAACTCAGTAAGCACTGAGGTTTTCTCTTCCAGCAGCTCAATCTGCCCCTGTCTGCTTTTACAGCTCGGTAGAAGGGGAGAGTCTGCAGGCTACAGCTAAATGAGGTTCCTCCACTCCCAGCTCTCAGTGGGGAATACGACCCCATTTGCTAGTTAGGGGCTGCTCCACTTCTGCAGGTCTCTGAGTGCAAACTGAGCTTGCTTGTTGGTTTCATTAGGTTTCAGGGTTGTGCAGCAGAGAAGTGAGGTGTGGCGAGAAATCAGAATATCTGAGGCTTGATTGGTCAACGCCACAAATTAAGTCTCCCCCACCACCACCACCACCACCACCATACCCACATGAGTCTTGCTGGTAGTTAGCACCCTCAGCTCTGATTGGCTGGATAAGAGACCATCTAGATATTTTTAAAGCCCCAGTTTGGGGTTATAGCAAACTGAGGAAGGATATGGGGATTAATATGTAATTATCTACTTTTTAAAGGCATAGTACAATCTGATTAATGTGTATTTGTAACTGGATATTTGTATTTGGTGGAGTAATTTATCAGCCCCCACACTCGCTGACAATAGTTTGTGGTACAGGACTTATGAGACTGGAGCGTTTTTACCAATGAAATGGAACACACAAGCAAAAATACTACATCTCCCTGTAGTGAGAGTTTTTGAGGTCAGAGATTTGTCTGCAATGGCATGTAGCTCCATCAGCCTTTATGTGCTCTTTGTCTCGTGTTTCTATGAATATGTGTACCATATGTCCTGTGCCCTAAAGCGAGACTATGTAACTTTTTATGAACAGAAGTAACAAGTGACAATTATATGATAGTATATGTAAACACTAAAACGTAGTGTAAGAGTAATACGGGCAGAGAGGAGCCCACAGGTCGTCAAACTGGCTCAACAATAACAGTTACACAGAAATATCTACCTAAAGTTTGTTAACATTAGCCCCCATGAGCCACTTGTCATACCAGAGATAATTTTGAAGAGAACAATTTTGTTGTTTCATAGTCTCACTTAAACCCCAGACAGAATCCACATAAATCGACCAGCAATTCAGGCATTGTTTTTATATTGAAGATGGGTACGTTTATGATGTCTCCTGTGTACAGTTTTAGTGTGAGTAGTTTTGTTAGCAGCAGCCGCAGTAATGGTAGTAGATGTAGTAGCAGTGCTAGCAGTAGTGCTGGTGGTAGACGTTTTACTATTGCTGTCATTGTTGATGTTGATATATCTCTCTCTCCTCCAGCGGATGAGGGCGAGATGGGAGTGCGCAGGTTCATGAGGGAGGTGGTGACCCAGTGGAGAAGTCTGTCAATGGAAGTGCGCAGTGTGAGGAGCATGCTAGAGGAGGTGCTGTCCAACTGGGAGAGGTACAGCTCCACTGTGGCCTCTTTACAGGCCTGGCTGGAGGATGCAGAGGAAGCCCTGAGCCAGCCAGAAAACACAAAACGGGTATGAGATTGACTCTTAATATCGTAGGAAACCCCACCATATACTTAAAGTTTTTTTTTTCTGTGCACTGATTAAGAGTCCCCTCATACATGTCTTCATTTGATGGACTCAAATGCCTCGGAGTAGTAGCAATCAAATCTATGTCAGCCCAATTTCAAGCATTTGGTCTTCTAAGTGGAATCCTATTAGCAGTCTCCACTCAAGTATCAAATGATCTCCTTGACTTACAACAAGCCACTAAGGATTTGTTGTCGCATTGCCATGGTTACCTCATATTCACATCCCCGCCAAGGATTAGACAGCTAATTACCCCAGTTTTTTTATTGTCCTTTCTTTGAATCCCTTTCTTTGTTTCTTTTTTGAGTAGCTTTCTTTGTTTCTTTCTTTGACACTCATTCTTTGTGTTGTTCTTTGTTTCGTTTAATTTCCCTGTGTCTTTCTGTCTCTCTTACAGGAGTTTTTCAGGAATCTCAGCCACTGGATGGATCAGCATGCAGCCATGAACGATGCAGGGAATTTTCTCATTGAAACATGTGATGAGACAGTGTCGCTTGATCTCAAGCAGCAGCTACTTCTTTTGAATGGACGATGGAGAGACCTCTTCCTCAAAGTCAAACAAGTAATAAACAAAAACCCTAAAAATATTTGATTTATTTGATTCAGTCCTGCAGAAGGTACATCGCTCGCTAAAATCAATCCTAAAGTTTTTATTATCTTTCCTTTGCTGCAGTATGCCCATGTAGATGAGCTGGAGAAGTGGAGAAAAGACCATCTAAAGGCCGTGTCGGCCCTTAAAGAGCTGCTGGATACAGCAGAGGCCATGCTCAGTGCCACTATTCCGGTGTCTTTCCTCAACGTTAGAGCCTTTCTGCAGGACGTGGAGGTGAGAAAAGCGAACCGCCAGTGTTTCTATTATACGCTAAGATCAGAATAGTACAATAATACAAGTGCAGCACACTTAACACTTATTAACAGGGAATGTTCTTGATTCAGCTCATACTATTGCATTATCACCATTCAATTTTCTACAAGCATGTTTTTGGTTTGCAGCATGACAATATCAGCATTAGAGCCCAGCTTAACAATGATTGTTTTGTACCATCTAAGTCTAGTCAACATTTAGCTTTGAAACAATTGAGGTGGTCCAGATTACAACAACCCCGATAGCAGCTCTGTGGGTATGTCTCAGATCAGTAGGTAGTGAATCACAAGCAGGATTTAAGGGGCCGATTAGATCACTGATTCATTAACATTTGGATTATAATGAGACAGTGGCCCGAGACTCGATTCCAAGGTGCATAATAGCACATTTTGACATTTAGAATTATTTTGGCGTTGGGACGCATTAGAAAATGGCCAACTCCCCAGGTAGAAAACTACTATAGAAAATAATTTCATTATATCGCCCAGTTGTTTTACTTCCTAGTGAACTTACTTTCTTAAACATTTGATAAAGTGTTACTAAAAGCTTTATGTCACTGCTGTTTTGAAGTCAGAGGTGCAAGTTTTGATGATAGTGCATTCACTTTAAGAATGTGTAAGATGACCCTTTGCCTCCACATCTCATCTCAGAATTCCAAGCAAAAGGTTGTTGCCATGGAGACACAATACAAATTGGCTGCCCGCAGTGCTCAGCTTCTTGCCAAGGATGCGCCACAGGATGAGGCTGCTATGGTCATGGCAACTATGGCAACAGCCAAAAGTCAACTGAGTAAGGTAGGTATCATTTAAGTCTGAAACATGAGAATTAGCATGAAATCTATCTTTGAGAAAACACATTTTCCAATACGTCTTTGTGTGATTAGAATATAAAAAAGTCTCAGCAGTGTTGTCACTTTTCCGTGTCACTGTTTAATGGCCTGTATTATTTGTCTCCAGGTGAGAGAGCGGTGTCCCTCCCTTGTGAGGGAATGTCATGTCCTTCTGCCACTGTTGGAGGAGATGGAGAAACACATCACTGCTTTTTACCAAGCCCTGGAGCGGGCCAGTCGCATCACTTCTGCTGCCAGAGACTCAGACACACAGACACAGACCCAGCAAAAACAAAAGTGGCAGGTTAGATATGATGACAATGGATGGGCTGAACTTTCAAGTTTACCAGGCCTGACTGGTTAAAGGAAATTTCTGTTTTTTAGAGCAGGGGGCTTATTTTAGTAGTTTTGGTCTGTATTTGTAGAAACAGTCAGTTTTACAGTGCAATTGACATGGATATTTCAGATACATTCCCATTGAAACTATCCATTTAGTGGTTTGGATAATTTAATGAAACTGAGGTTTTGTTTAAAATATGTCTAATCACTCATGTGACTTGTGACTGAAATAGGTGAGTAATATTACTATAACCTTTTTGTCTGATGGGATGGGAATTGCTGATATATAATAAAAGTGTTGAAATATTTGAACGGACCATTATCAACACACTTCCATAATTGGCATTGTTTTTACAATTTCCTCAGGATTTGTTAAACCAGCAGCAAAGCTGTAAACGCTGTCTGTCAGTGATTGAGAGGAATCACCACACCCTGCAGAGGGCGCTCTCCACCAGTAAGGTGCTCCGAAACTTCGACCTGTCCCTGCTGCAAAAGAGAGTGGCTGAAATACAGGGCTCAGCACAGGTGAGTGTCAAACATACATGTACACATACCAGAATACCAGACAGACTCTGCATTACCCGCAATGCTAATTATATTAATGAGATTACAAGAACATCAAAACACCCAGGAGGCAACAGTGCAGATTACTCATTTGTCTCACTATTCATTTGCTTGGTGTAAGACAAATAATGTAATTACACTATTACTGAAGCGACCAATTACAATCAACACTACCTACTGTCTGTCCTCTCAGGCTTTGCTGAAGGAGGTTGGGGAATGGAGAAGGCAGGAAGAGGCCAACAACTCCCTGATGAGGAGGTTTGATGAATCGAGACAAGAGCTGGAGAGAGTGCTGAAGAAAGCTCAGGGCTTCTTGAGAGAGACTGGAGATGCTGAGGAGTTACTGAAAAAACATAGTGTAAGATCAAACCTGTAACCTTCTGCTGTGATTAGAGGAAGTACATGAAGTACAGCTAATCTGCAGAAAATAATACTGGTCTCTCAATGTGTTCTGTAGTTTTACAAAACTGCTGACCAAAGAAACAAACAGTTATAATACAGTAGCAAAACAAAACTCAAAATACACCTGTAAGTCATTAACGTGGAAAATTGGGAGTGGGTGTACAGGTAGTGTTCATTTAATTTTTTTCTGCCCAGCCTCTACTATGTGTGTGTATATAGAGAATGGCTTTATGTTTGTCCACCTCAGTGTCAAACATTTGTAACATGCCTGCTGATTCTCAGAGATTGCCAAATGCCCATACAACCTCCAGTGAGATCCTTTGTTTGGTCTTGTAAACAAAAGAGATTCATTAACGTAAACTCAGGAATTGCTTCTCTCTCTCAGCGCTTGTATTTTTTTATTCACAGGATTTTTTTGGCCAACTGGACCAGCGGGTGCTGAGCGTGTTCTTGAAGGCGTGTGATGAGCTGACGGACATCCTACCACAGGAGGAGCAACAGGGGCTGCAAGAAACTGTCCGCAGGCTGCACAAACACTGGAAGGTCAGGGGTCACCATGCTTTAACACTCTCACAAATTACTGTTCATCTCTGGAGGTGCATAGCTGATACTTCATTAACTTTACCAGGAACACTAATGGCTATGATAGAGTTCCCTCCAGTCTGTTTCCAATTAACCTGTACTAGTAGGATTTAACTGTCACCCTCTCAATGTTTACTCGCAGTCTCCTTAGAGGATATTTTGTCTCTGACAGTTGCAGGAATGTACCAATATGAAACTGAAACTCACGTATATTGTACAGCATATCTGCCATGTCTCCTATGCTTTGTGTCTTCTCTGTCTTTTGCACAGGATATCCAGGGTCAGGTACCATCTCACCTGCTCCGTCTGAAGGTGGAGGTGGAGCGAAGTCGAGTGGCTGGAATCATACAAGACTGCAGAGCAGAACTGGACCGAGAAATGCAATCCCTGTCTGGGACCTGCACCAGTGAGCGAGTGATCAAAGAGCACAGAGTGAGCCTCAGATTTGGTAGAAACTTAAAACAGATTAAAAAAAGAGTGGCAGTAAAAGAAAGATTAAAATCACTTAACGTCATCTTCATCATCATTCTAGAGCGTCCTAAGTTCAACATTTCCTTCTCTCTTATCTCCAGGCTTTTTTCAAGGAACGCAAACCTCTGACTTTGTGTGAGAAGAGGATTAGAAACATTGAGGATCTGTGTCATAAGTTGCCTGACAACGACCTGGCTTATCAAACGCTAGACTCCACCAGAAGGGTTGTGGAAGAGGTTACAGAGCAAATCAAGAGCACCCACCTCAAACTGGAGCAGCACCCTGATAAATGGAAAGAGTGGAACGAGAGGTAAAGATTGGCAAAAACTCAAAGTCCTTACAGTATCTCCAACATCTTAAAGTCTGACTTTTTCATCACTGAAGGTGGTTCAAAGTAGTTATTCCTTTTTCTAGGTTCTGTGAGCTTTCTGATTGGCTCTCATCTCAGAGGAGGCATGTGAGACTCTTGAGAGAGACAGCTAGAAATTCCAGCCGTCAGGAGCAAGTTGAGGCTGCTGTTCAGGTGAATGTTGAGCACATTATATTTTCTGCTGTAGGCGCAGAGATTACTTCTCACCCTCAGTAAACCTGCATTCACATTTTTGTGCTTCCACCATTTTCAGGCACTGCAGGAAGCAATAGATGCCAGAGAAGAAAGCCTGTTGTGGCTTAAGAGCCGTCTTGCTGGGTTGTCTGAGGTTAGCTCTGAACTGGAGGTCCAGAGACAGAGAACAGCACTGGCCAAACTCTCAACTGACCTGCAGGCACTCTTTTCTTCACTCTGTCAGGTATTCCACAATATTCCAAATGCTAAAAATGCGTCTATCTCCGGTATTTTCTCAACAAAATCTTTCTGTCTGATCCTTTGCCTCCCTCATTCACAGTGGGGTGAGGAGGGCTCTGCTATGTTCCAGTACGAGGAGCTAGGGGAGGAGGTGCGTGGTGCACTGCAGGAGGTTCTGAGAGCGCGAGGGGAGGCTGAGGAGCAGATCAGCAAGATCCTGGATGCTGAGGGCCTGGAGGAAGCCAAGCAACTTTATTTTATTCACCAGGTGTGTATAGTGCAGAGGCAGGAGAGTGCTGATGTCAACTGTGTACAGATATGTTTGATTTACAGAAGCATCCATCAAAAGAATACATTAGGTGGAACTGAAATGAGTTGATTATTAATACATATCATCTAACACTAGTATACATGTGCAGGCACTGACATTATAGTCTGCTCAAATTAAACAATTTATAGCCTCAATTTCTGTATTTAAATGTCTTACACTGGTATATGAGGTATTTTATGTCAGAGGAAAAAAATATTTTATGTCTGGTTTGAGTGATATAAAAAGAAATAAAGATATCTCACAAAATATTTAGGATTGATCCTTCTCACAACTCAAGAGTAACTTAACAGCCCCTGAAAGTCTTAGTTTTGCTGACCTCCAGTGGTTTAACTTCTTACCTTGCTACAGTGATCTTCAGGTGTACTCCAGGACCCTGTGACATCCTATCCTCTCTAGTGCTTTTCAGCATGGTGTTAAGTTACTCTTTAAGCATCCGCTTCAAGTACTGGATATTATGTTGTCATTTTGCTGCAAAAAGCAAATTAGGTTGTCATCTGACATGTCTATGTGTTTGTTATAGCAACACCTAAAGCGCCTGCATGCTAACAGGAGAGAGGCGGAGCTTCTGGTGTCCCACTGCCACCAGCTGCAGAAAGGCGAGGGGCTCAGTCAGTCTCTGCGGGAGCTGGAGGGAGCTTTCAGGGAGGTCGACCATGAATCAGGGGCAAAGGAGCACAGCCTGCAGGTAGACATAGCCTGGATTTTTCTCACATGTCAATGTGCTAATGTTTGCATGGGTGAGTGTCCACACGCGCCTCTGCGGTGATCATTGATTATGTGATAATTTTGTTTGTGTCTGTTTGGGGTTTGTTTATACACTTATTTCACTGTCCTCAAATTGATCAGAAAATCAACATGTTTCTGCATAAAAAGATGCCTGGAGTACATAAATTCATTTTCAAAGGAAAAAGCACCATAAAACACCTTCAATCAACACTCCAGTGATAACTATTAAAGGTTTTGTGTCTGTCCCTCTGAATCAAAGGAAAAGTTTAATCTGAGATTTTACAAAATTACACCAATGTTAAATAATTACATTGAGATTGATGGCAGAAGATGCAGAGATGGAAAGTGCATTTTATTGTTCCATGTTACATGACTTACTTTTTCTGAGCTGGTCAAACCTGCTGAGGCATTTTTCACACTGTAAATTAACATTTGAACTTTAAATATAATCTCAATGTGAATGAATGAAACTCTTTCTGGAACATTTAGTGGGATAATCTAGAGTTAAATTAAGGCCAGAGATTATTTTGGTACATGTAGTATTTTCTGTATAAAACTTTACCCATGAACATTTTTCTACTCTGTATTATTCTTCATCATCTCAAAGCAAACCCTGAGCTCCTGGCAGAATTTTGAAGCAGAAAGAGAAACAGTGTGGAGATTTATCAGCAATACCAACAATGAGCTGCACAAAGAACTTATTTTCAACAGCCTGGACAGCCTGAAAACGGAACTGGAGCATAACAAGGTATGTGTGTACAATACATGTGTGTGTTTGTCTGCATGCATATAGTGTATGCTCTGTATTAGCCCATACAATATATTGGCTTCTTTCTTGCCTGTAGGAGCTCTTCACAAAGTTTGAGGAGAGTTCTGTCCGAGCAGATCTCCTCCTGGAGAAGGCAGCAGATATTCAGCTCGGTCCGAAGAATCAGACTCTTCTTCTACAGCAGGCCCAGTCCACCAGAGAAGCAGTCACACAACTTCAAGACCACCTCAACAAGAAGTACGTCCAATCCTCATTCCCAGCTGTACTGTAACTTCCTCAAACTTGAGTCATGTTTTTAACTTTGATGAGAAAATCTTAAGTGAAAAGGCAATTTTTACCATGAAGAATACAATACATCTAGCTACAGTATATTTTACAAAATGGGTTTTGCCTAATCTTGTGTCTTCCAGTGTTGTCCAGCTGGAGATGATGTGTATGTGGTGGGAGCGCTTCAGCAGTGAATCAGAGGCCTTCTCTCTATGGATCAGTGAGAAAGAGAACGAGCTGGAGGCTGTCGACTCCACCTCCTTCTTAGATCCTCTGGACAAACACATCAGCACAGTGGAGGTATGTCTTATATCTCATTCTTTCTTAAAATTTCATCTTGTTTTACCTTGTTTTTTATCCCATGGTGGTTTTTATAATTTCAGGTCTTTCACAGGTGATAGAATTCACTACCGTAATACAGACTGCACACTGTATAGCTGCACATTTTACACAACTCCTTCAATAATCTTATGATATTGACAAATAAATATGCATCATCTACGTATTTATTTTAGTAACTCCAAGTAAAATGAATCTAAATTTCTGTCTGGCTTGTGTCTGTAATGTACACTATCAGTTTTGCCTGAGGGTTATTAATATTAAGATGAACTAAGATGACATTTTAATCTAACCCCAAGGGGAAATTGGGCCAGTGCTGCGGAAAAGACTAGGATATAGAAAAATAAATTGATCATATTGAAGAAAATATAATCTTTGCTTGCCAGACCTCAGCCTTGTTAATCTCATGCAGGTCTAGAGAAATTCGGGGTAAAAGGATTTGAGAAATCCTGCAGCAGCCATTTGATTAGTTGTGAGTTTGAACACACTTGCATCCAGAAACAGCATAGACAGTTTTCATTTCTACCCAACTTTTGGGCTTAAAATTTTCTAGACCTCCATGAACCTCATGAGACGCAACCATTGTCTGTGGCAGATAAACAAATCTATTGAAGGTAAAACATAACATTGTCTGTATCAGACCAATGAAGAGTCTAGAGAGAATCAGCAGTCATGTGTTATCAAGTCTTTTTCTTCTACTACTTTTTGTCCTGTCGTGTTTATTGTATTTTTCCCAACTCGCGCCTCCCATGCTTTTTCCTGACTGTCATTCCTCTGCTGTTGCATTCCTACAGGCCGTGGGGGAAGGTTTAGAGGAGAGAAGGGCAGCCCTGGCCCACATGGAGGCCGACTGTGAGGCCCTGTCAACGTTTGTGACCCCTGGTGAGGGTGGACATATTCGGGCAAGACTTGCACAGATGAGGCGCTACTGGGAAGAGTTGAAGGGGAGAGTAGAGCAGCTGGGAGGACAGCTCAACCAGAGTGCCTCATACAGGCAGAGATACAATGATAACCTTGAACAGGTATACAGCAACACATAATGGAATAGTTCGGTGCAAAAATTGTAATTAAGGCTTTTCAGTGCCAGTGTGTTCAATTGTGAATAAGTGATGTTTTTGTCATTATCAGGTCAAGAAAACAATGAGTGACCTAAAAGAGAAGCTTGACCGTCCAGTCACATACTGTTCATCATCATCTGAGACCTACAAAAGCCTCCAGGATCATATGGTAAGAAAGAACACAAAGAATGGCTTAATGTTACATCACTGTAGCTATATGGAATTATTTGCTTGCAAATGTAAGGTTGAAATCCTCAGGAATCTGAAGGCTGAACCTTCTTTTATTTTATTTTTTTATGTTGTTTTGTTTCAGGTTAGGCTGTAATCTCCAGTATGATAATGTATTCTGTAATTTAGCGCATTGTTAAGTTATCATGTTAGTATGATTTATGTTCAAGAGTTTATTTTGTAGCTATTGTGGTTTAACATCCTCTGCGGAGCTGATGACAAATACATTTCCATTTCCTCCAGGAGGTTTGCCGGGCTGTTGAGCAGCTAAACCCCAGGCTGATGGCTTTGTATTCGGCCATGAAGAGGCTTGGAGAGGGCAGCCAGCTGGAGGAAGAGGTGGCTATCCTCCAGAAGCAACAGAGAGAGTTTATGGGAAAAGCCACAGAAAAGAAATCTACATTAGAGAGCCTTCTAGCACTGTGGCAAAGGTAAAGTAAACAGTAATGTCTGCCTGTGTTTGTGCTTTTTTTTTTTAGGAAATTATAGAATCTGTGAAAATATAATACTTCACCTTTATATTCGTCTGAAAAAGAACATCAGTCTGTGATAACATCATGAAACATGTACTCCATTCTTACTCAGCAATGTTTTACTACATTGAATACCCAGGCATGAGCCATCCTTTCCAGCTTTTAAGACAATAACACGTAGACAGAGAGAATGTAGACAGAATCACAAATAAAGTCCCAGAAGTGTCTGTGCCTCTGTTATTGTGTGAAATTTCCTGTGTTTAGTGAGCTTACCTAAGATTTTATCCAGGATGCATTGCTGGACTGACAGTATCTCGTGTGTGTGTCCCTCCAACACCTCGAAGAGGTGTGTTTGAATATTTCAGGTTTTATGAAAATGTGGAAATGTTTTATAAGAAGCATTTTTGAGCACAATTTGCCGAAGGAGTTCATTTATTGTACTGTACTCTTTTTTTGCTATCACCTTTGGTCCCTGCTCAATACATATCTTTCTGATTGTACAAACATTGCTATTTCCCCTTTTTATTGTGCATGTGCTCTGTCTGCTGAATCCTCCTCTCCATGCCAATTTCCTCTTTTATTCCCTGAATCATTCCCTCATCTTAGTGTGATGTTGAGAAGCGAGATCTTGTCTTTGACTCAATCTGTCCGTCTCCCAGTCAGCCATTGGCTTTCTATTCTAACGACATGCTTTTATTATCACTTTCTATGATCACACAATAGACTTTCACTGGAGCAATTGTTTCTTATTCTTTGTATTATTCAGGAGAAGAAAAAAAAATCCAGTCAAATAGTAGCTGTTTAAAGTGCTAACGCTTTGGTGCTTGTTTTTCAGTATTTATCCAGCCAGTTACTCAGTTACATTTCTGTTGCTAATCTTCAGCTTGGTTTATGTGTGGTTGTGTGTCTGTGTGGTTGTGTGTTCCTCTGTAGTCAACCTCATCTCCTCCCCTGCAGGTGTATGTATGAGGGATTACTTACAGCACTGGGTGCTCTGGTGAGATATGGTTGCCCCATTATGACCCTGTCACTGACACTGAGGCTTGGTCAAATAAAAAATAACGCACCGACAGTATCACTCTGTGTGTGTGTGTTATTGCATGTGTTTAAGATCACAGGCTGCTACTATCAATCTGTTGTTAGATCAATATTTATTCTATTCATTTTCAGAATAGTGCTGCATAAATTGTCTTTCATTTGAATACATTTTTCTTAGTGTCACCTTTTGTATCTACAGATTTGAAAAGGAGAGTTCGTCCATGAAAAGTTGGCTGGACAGGTGTGAGTCTGTTTGCTGTCCAGACACCAGCCTGCTTTCTGCAGACAAAGTAAAGCTTAGGAATGAACTACTAAATGTAAAGGTAAATAATTTCCTTGCTTGTTTCTCACTAACCTCTCCTATCCTAACATTCAGCCCTTTTAAGTTTTATTTTTACCTCACCTATTATACAGTGTGTTTTCAGCTAATTTTGTGTTGCATAATTTTGGAATATTTATTCACTCATACAGGAAATGCAGAGGGAGACACCGTCCTATGAGGCCCTCCTCCAGGGTCTTGTGAATCTCGGGCTGTGTCTGTACCCCACAGCGCCTGAAGCTCGTATCCAAGAGCTCAGTGATGATCTCACACAAATACAGGAGAGATGCATGTCTTTGAAGAACAGCATATCACACAGGCAAATTAATTTGTATACATTAACATTCAGATAATTAGCTTTTTTTTTTACCTTTGAATTTTATGGATTTAAGCATTTTTATCAGCTTTTTTCCACCATTGTTTGTTTTGCTTTTTATATATACCCCTGTCGAAACAGTAATCTCATATTCTTCATCCACGCTGTCTTCCACCTCTCCTTTAGACTTGAGCTGCTGGAGCCACAGTTGGAGCAGTTGGAGCAGTTTGATCAGGCACTGCTGACTCTGACCCAAAGGAGTGAAAACTTCCTGTCTAGCTTGAGAAGTTCTTCCCAGGTTGATATTGCTGGTCTTGAGGCTGCAATTACTAAGCTGAAGGTGCAAAAGCAGTAATTTGCTGTCAGCAATGATGCCCTGTATAGGGTCTGTTTATTTGAGAAGTTAGATTAAGTAAGTTTGTATTGATTGCGGTTGGAGCTCATACAAATTTGTCTAATTGAACCATCTTGTTGTAGGTGCATGAGGTGCAACTACAGGCACATGCATCACTGAGAGAGGCTCTCCAGCACAGAGAATCCTCCCTGCTTTGCTGTTCCACCCCAGAGGCCCAACAGCAGCTCCAGGGCTGGAGGGAGGACTGCCTACAGCCCCTCAGTGAATCCCAGCGTCTCCTGCTCCTCCGTAAAGAATGTCTTACTGAGTTAAAGACTTTTCTTGAGAAACATGGAGTGGCAGTAAAGGCTGTAGGCTGCCTTCACGAGGCAGTGGAGGGCAGGGGGAGCTGGGACCGCTCCAAAGCTGAAGAGCTGCATCGTGGGATAGGAGAAGTAGCGAAAGACGTGGCCAGGCTTGAGGCTGAGGCAGTTGGGTTAGATGGGCAGCTAAGCAAAGCACACCTTCACCTATGCGGGGCAGAGTGGCGGGGCTCCAAAGACGTGAGCCACCCTCAGGGAAGAACATCTTGCAGGGGCCAGGCAGTGGCTCTCACAATGGCTTTGGAGGAGGTTCAGAGGGGTGTGGGATGGAGGCAGAGTGAAGCAGACGCTTTAGGGGCATTATGGAGCTCTTTCAGGGAGAGGAGGGAGGAGGTGATGAAGAACTTGAAAAAACTGGAGGATGAAGCTAGGCAAGAAGGGGCCAGAGAGAGCTGTGTACAGGCCTTTCAAAACAGGTATGTACATGGTAACCAAGAAATTTCTATCCAGTATCAGCTGATACTGTATGAACTCAATAGCAATATTAGTATCAGTCTTTAGTAAAATAACTGTACGTAATAAAAGTAAGCTGTACGTAACCTGAAAAGCCATATTTTACTTTATTAATTTGACTTGAAACATGCAAGATGACAAGATCATTGTTATTGTGTAATTGCAGTTTGACACCTCTGTGGAAACACCTTTGGTGCTCATGTACCAGATTTTGTTGCTCTTGAAATATATTGTTGAAATAACTTAGACCTACTGTATACCAAACTCCTCAAGAATGCACAGCGCATTAATAAAGCCAAACTGTAGATGGGACAAATCCATTTAAGTTTGATCTCCTGAAAAATGAGATATTTTATGTTGGAATCAGGCTAGTAATCCTCATTGTTTTCTTCTGCATCTATTTCTCCCAGGCTGCGATTCTTCGTCCAGCTGGAGGATGAGCTCCAGTCCCTGCAGCACTCCCAACGCTGGTTAGAGGAGAAGGGAAGCCAGCTGGCCCAGAGAGACAGTGAGCTGGCTGCTGAGGCTCTCAGGGAGGTAGCACTGGTGAAGACAGCCTGGGAGAACGTCAGGACTCTGATAACCAATGGGTAAGGAGGGAGGACGACAGACATCTCATTTAAATTCCTTTGCTGTAACTATTTTTGTTCCTACTGTGCAGGTTTTAGAGAGGCAGGGAGTTATTTTGGGGCAGAAGTAGAATGGGTCAAACAATTCATCATGTTGAAATGCAAACAAAACAGTTAAACAGCAGGTCCAGAATATGTTATGTACATATCATCTAATATCCAGTGCCACATAACAATTTATAGCCTTGACCTTTTTCTTCTCATTTCTCATGTAGTCAGGAACAAAGTGGAGTTGTGGTAGATCTTCTCCGCCAGTTTCACCACCTGAAGTTGATCATCATGACTGTTGTGGAGAATGCCCAGGCTGTTGCTCACAATCTGCCTGATCACAACCACAACGCTCAGGAGGCCAAAAGGACTTTCACACGAGTCAGTACCCTTTGTTTTTCTCAGAAAATTATTAATTGTTGAATTGTCTGCTTTTTCTTTTTAAATGAGGCATATGGTAAATAAAAGTTGTAGCTATTATTCATAGATCAAGCACACATGTGTCATAGTCCACTCAGCTATATTATCAAGACAGTCGGGACAGAACATGCATTGTAAAAATTATTGTATATAACTTCTATACAACTTCCCTGATTCCCTTTGTCGCTGTCTTATGAAAAAATGTATATCCAAAACATCATCTTTTTATGGGCTAAAAAAAGGTCTATTTATGATGCATTTACTTTATTTAGCTTAAGAAGCTTAAGAAGTTGACGAATCACAGCTTTCACTGGGCAGTGACGATTTGTTTTCCTTTCTTAAAATCACTGCACTATTTAATTCTGCTGTTATTGATTTACAAGTTTCAGACTGTAATGTGCATGATTTTTCAATCACTGAGCTAAACTCTCAGAAATAGAATTGCATTTCAACAACGAATCCTCTCTTCCCATCCAGTTTGCGCAGCATCTCTCCCTCTTGTGGCGGTCTGCTGTCATTCCTTCTTCACTCTTCTCTGTCTCTCTAGCATGACACTGTCCAAGCTGAGCTGAGAGAAAAACAGGAAGACATGGACCAGCTCATCAGCATAGTCGAGGACCTGCAGAGAGAGCTGGAGAAGGTTCCCAACTCTGATGCATGCTCTATCCAGAGAGACATGGAGACATTAAGAGACCAGTGGCTTGAGGTGAGTGGTACTCGATAACACATGCTGTGCCATGCACCTGTTTTGTTAAAGGTGAAATCATTTGGCTGTTTTTTACTTAGAAAAATGCATGATACCTTCACATCCCACAGCTACCTGGTCAGACATCCTGAAATAATACTTTCTGAGTTTTTCTTCCATCTCCCAGTAAAGCACACTGTGCCTTGTTACAGAGAGAGAGAGAGAGAGAACTAAACACAAAGAGAGTGAGAGAGACCCACCTCTCCTGTTGATTGAGATAGATTCTTTTCTGTACTGAAACAGACTGCTGGTCTTTTTTAGGTCTCAGAGAGAATACAAACCAACACAGAGAGACTGGGCTACTGCGTAGCCCTGTGGGATGACCTCAAGTCCGTGGAGCAGGACATTAACCAATGGACTGCCAACTCCATCGCTGATCTCACCGACAGCATCACCAATCTCAGTAATAAAGAGAAGACAGAGGCCCATCTTGAAACCTTTCAGGTCAGAGCACAGTTGTCTGCATGAGAGAGTGTATGAATGATGATGGTGGTGTAACATTCAGTTCATACCGGGTGTGATTTTATTGAACTGTCCTGCACTTGATCTACAGGCTGAAATGGAGAAGAGGGAGCAGAGGCTGGACGTCCTGCAGGAGAGAGTGACAGAGCTGAAGGAGCGAGCCAAACTGCAGGAAACTCCGTTACAAATGCAGGTGAGTATGATGGGGAAGAGAAATACTAAAGGATTTTTCTGAAATCATCATAGCAAAATAATATTTTCTCCACTGTCCTTTCAGGCCAGGGGTAATGTTACACCAAGGATCTGATATAATGCACCCAAATAGTATTTTTTTAGGCTCTGTGTAGGTCAAGTCCTGAATATGGAGGCAGGTGGTGAAATTGTTAATAGTACAGCTACATGTTTGAAATATTTAATTGTAGTAAAAATGTTTGTATTATTATCTGGTTGAATGTTTTTTTTTTGCCATGTATATGTTTTTTTATGAAACAGTGTTCACCTTGTGATGCAAGACAAATTTCAGAGAAATCTGACATTAAAGTTAATCTAATCTAATCTAATATTGTTACAAAATCTCTCAATTACATTAATAATACTTCATTTTATAACATTGTAATACATTAGTGCTTATCACCTCATACAGTACAGTTGCATCACATAACCTTAATGGTGTCATCTCTTCTGATTTACATTTCATTATCAAAGCAAACCCCTTCATCTTAAATGTTTGCTACTAGAAAACATGTTGTAAATGTTGTGAAATTAATATTTTGCAATCAGTATTTTTCTGTCACAGGAATGTAGAGAGATCATTTCCTCTAGCATTGCTAGCAAAGATTTCAAATACTATTACAGAACTTAAAATGCTGCGAAAATAAAACCACAAAGACCTTCACGGACGTACTTAAAAGGAACATGAAAAACACATGAAAAGTACAGTACACTGTTCGCATGTTGTTTGTATGGGATTTTGGTTGTATAATGTTATGAAATGTCTTTATTGAATCAGGTCCTGGAGTCAGACCTGAGGAAGAAAATGGCCCATGCGCAAGAGGTGTACAACCAGGCCAAACATACTCTGACCTACTTCAGCTTCCAGAAGCAGCGACTGGAGGACGTCACATCCCAGATGGCAGAGCGGCTGAAAGCAGTTGAGGGTTCCTTATCCGACCTCACTGAAGCTACTTCTCCTGAAGACATTGGTACAGTTAAGGTATGACACTATAATTTCCAACACAATAATTGGAAGAACACAATAATTCAAAAACTAAAACATAGTGTACAGTATATAGAAAAACAGTACTTAGACCAAAAGTAACCACAGTCTTCCTCTACTTATAACTCTTTCTGTTGTTATCCCTGTTGCTTCATATTACCACCAACCATGCACTATATGAGACATTAATATAACGATACAATATAAAAGGAATAATGAATTAAAATAAAATACAATTAGATATGAAGTAAAATAGAATAATTATTATGGTGATCATATCAGGATACTCTACTCAGTTTCTTCCTAAATGAAATTCTGAGCACTGACTTTGGGTATAGTACTCTTCAAATACTTACAAAGACCTATTAAACCTGAAACTCTATTGATCCCTCAAGGAAAACTTTTGTCCTTACTTATGACCCTCTTTAGAAGGTCAAAGGTCAGACTACATAACAGCATCCTTTGAGCTAGCAGTAATTCTAGCTGTAGGACATATCTGTAAGGTGGATACAGTGCGTGTCAATGTCTCTACTCTTCCCGCCACCTTGTATCCCTAATTATGAATACACATGAAGTCTTGTCCTCTTATTTCTCACTACTTTTCATTTACAGGACCTGCAAAGCGTTGTGCAGCAACAGAGGGCAGACATGGACTCAGCTAGAGATGCTCTGAGTGCCCTCTGCAGGTCTTATCCCTCTCAGGAGCTGTCGTGCCTCTCTTCTGACCTCACCTCCATTGCCAAGCGAACAGAGGCTGTTGCCCAGCGCTGTGCCAAGACCAGGGGCAACCTGCAGGATGGGTTACAGCTCCACTTCAACGGTAAGAGATATGAATGTGTACTTTAGTTTGAATTTTGTGGCATTAGATGTCTAGTCTCTGGGTAAGTCTCTGTTTGATGTTTTTTTAAATTCTAACAGCACTCAGGTAGCCACTATATCCTCTTCCCTTATAAGAAGAAATACACATTTTAATAGCACTTATGATCTCATAATCACCCAATCAAACAGTGCACAACTACATGTTGTCATTTGTTCATGTTAGTGGTGCAACAGATTTAGTGTTGATTATCCTACATTTTTCCCCAGAGCACACTCAATCTGCCCACTACAACCCAAACACCATTGACACACACTGTCTGGTACACCAGTGCGCTCTCATTGCTCAAACACACACCTGTGCCTCGGAGAGTAATGTCTCTCTCGTCACTTCTGCTCTCGAGGGAGTCATTTTGGGCTTGTTGGCAAGGCAACCCAGCGCTGCACAGCGTGGACACGCCCACTCTTCCCATCTGCCACAACACATCGCCTCTTCTCGCGCTCCTTCTTCCACCACTCTTAAATCTTCTTTGCCTCTATTTTACCACACATCAGTTTTCCTCAACTTGTCACCATATATGTCTTTTCTTGTAGTTGACCTGTTCTATCTGTTCCTCGAAGCAGAGCTCGTCCAAGACTTCCACTCTTGGCTAGCAGATCTGAAGTTGCAGCTGAAAGAATGTTCTCATCAGTCAGGAGATGTTGTCATCCTTGGAACCAAGTTTCAGAGGCTAAAGGTACTGTTATATGTCATACTTTTGTACTGCATTGCTCATTACCGTTCAGTTGTTAGGGCATAGTGGTAAACTTAAAGCATATTCAGGTCTTTCAGTTTGCAATTGTTGATGCCGACATGCTTTCAAACTTTGACATACCAAAATGATTTTGAATTGAATTAATACAGTAATAAAACGGATTAAAACAATTAATGATTATACAATAGTAAATATTTAAGTAAATATTTAACAATTATTTTATAGCTTTCATGTAATTTACCATATTATCTTCTAGAAAAAGGTCATCATGAAATACTGTCTAAGTCTAGATTTGATGATTGTGGCTCTTTATTTCTGTAAATTAGCAGACACATATCATAGCAACATGTTCCTCCTCCTCCATCCACAGGTGTTAGCCGAGCGGACTTCAGAGGGTGAAGAGCGTCTCTCTCAGGTTTGTGAGGAAGCTGTGAGGCTCCAGCTCCACCTGCCTAAAGCTGGAGCAGCACTGGTCCAAGAGAATCTCTCCTCCTGTCAGAGAGAGTGGAGGAGCTTTCTGGACAGCTGCTCTCAGAGCCAACAAGACTTGGAAGAGAGTATTGACCTTCTGAAAAAGTAAGTCATCTCACTCGTGTTGTGTCATGTATTTATGCAAAGGAATTTGAATTAAATGGAAATATGCCTAAACTCTCCTCCCCCTTTCCCTCTCCTCCCCAGTTTTAATGGCTGTGTGGAGGTTATAAGAGACTGGCTGAAGCAGGTGGATCTCAGCCTCAAGAGTAAGCCTGTTCTTGGGGTAGAGAGCCAGCAAGGAGCCTCAGACACCACAAAAGAGCTGGAGAGGATAGAAAACCTCCATAAGGAACTGCTTGCAAGAAGGTGTGTACAGTATATGTGAGTGTGTGAGGTCATATGTTATAGCTGTTATAGCATGGGCTGTTAAATATTCTGAACAAGAACATACCATTGTCTCTTCCAAGGGACTCCATCGAGCGTCTCTGCCAGGAGGCCCAGTCTCTGTCTGAAGAAGGAAGGGGGTCAGGAGGAGAGGTCAAAGTGACAGGCCAGCTCCAGATGGAGCACCAGGCCATGCTGAAGGCAGCCAGGGAGAGGCTGCGAGGCTGCCAAGAGAGCCAGGCCTTTGGAGAGACCCTCCAAGGGGTCTGGGCCTGGCTGGAGGAGATCCAGGAGAGACTGGGTACAGTAGACAGCACCATGGGGACCAAAGAGCAGTTAGAGCAGAGGCTGGAGACTGTGCAGGTGAGAGGGGTTTTTTAATAGTAAACTATACATATCTGTAATTTCCATGAAACATTATACATGATAAAATGCATAAATCTTGGAATCTTTAAGAACATGCACACATTTTATATAATTCTTTACTTAATCATTACTCTAATAGAGCTTTTTTGGACCGACTTCTATTACAGTCTACAGTCCTTCTAGTGAACACAAGAGGGGGCTGTTTGCTTGAGAAAGTATGCATCAAAAATTCTGACGTCTAAATCCAGTTCGCTCTGACCCTGCTTTGTTTGCACAGGACATCCTGCTTCTGAAGGGAGAGGGGGAGGTCAAGCTGAATATGGCGATGGGTAAGGGTGAGTTGGCCTTGCGCAGCTATGGAGCCGCTGGACAGGAAGTGGTCCGCTCTCAGCTACAGGAAGTGGAGGATGCGTGGGCCACGTTGCTTGTGACTGCCATGAGCTGCCACAGGTAGACTGCTTACCTTGCTCGTTCACCTGGAATATAATCTGATGGCTGTGCATTTAAAGCCATTCATACACCATATTTCTACAGACGTGCTCCTGCCTTTAACATTATATTCTGTCATAATTTCAGTGTAGAATTGCATTCACAGAAACTGAACGAACTGCAGTAACGTAATGTAAACTCATTTTCATTTAACCATTCTTGATTTTTGCTTTTTAATGTTCCATTAAAACTTTTACCTGTGGACATTCTAGAGGCCATTTACCTGTGTGCCAAAAAATCCTCTCTCGGGAAAAGGTTATTTTCATCATGATAGATTGATGTCTCACTGTCATTAATTACCATTAGGTTAAATACATAACGAGAAGTATTTGTCTCATTTTGTAACACTGATTGATGTATCTGATTTAGTGTGTTCTTTTCTGTGTGTGTGCGTGCATGACTGCATGCACATGCACCAGTTTGTGTGTTTAATTGAGCAATTATGGCCCGTACTAGAAGAAATTGATCTCATTAGGGACTAAATAGTAGATGGCAAACAGTGGGTCACACATGGGGTGTGTTTGTGTTTTAAGGGGAAAGGGATAACAGGAGGCGAGGGGTAGCAGGTGAAATAGAGGTGTGTGTGTGAGTGTGCGGATATTGGTGTTATTTGTACATGCAGGGGTAACAGATGGCAAGGAAAATTGTGGGTGTGTAGATCTGGGCCCGTGTGTCTTTGAACCATCCAATAAAAGGGGATAAAGGCACTAAGCCAGTATTACAGACAATTTATGTTTTTTAGCCATATTATGGGTATGAAATTTACAATATACTGTACCTGTATATGACAGTGAAAAGGTACACAGTATGTTTGTCTTGAGCATTATATGTACAGATTTTACATACCAAACTTATCAGTTTCTACTTATAAATGTGTATAACAATTGTTAATACCTGTTGGATTACTTTTTACTTGAACTTTATACATTTTAATACATACTTGATATCACTCACAGATCAAAGTATTCAAATCAGTATGTCTGCTAGACAAGAGTTCAACATGCACTTAATTGTTTCGTTACAATTTCAAATAGATGATTTGTAATTTTTTGCAGGTTTTCAAAACCCTTCCCACAGTCTTTACATATTTAATCAGATTGTTTTTCTGTTTATTCAAAATGTATAATTCCCACATGTGCCAGTAGCAGGGTAACACAGAGATCTGTTGTTTTCCCTCCAGTCGATTAGAGTGGACCGTGTCACAGTGGGGAGGATACCTGGAGAGCGCTGCCCAGCTGCGGTGCTGGATGGAGGCCGTAGAGCGGGAGGTGTGTGCCCCTCTCACCCCCCAGCCAGGGCCCAGAGAAAAGGCCTCCCAGCTAGAGAGACTTAGAGCCCTGCTGGCTGACCTGGAAGACCACCAGGTGGCGCTGTCCAGCCTGGAAGAAAAAGCCAGAGAACTGTTCAAGAAGACTGGTGATGCCAGCTTTAACCATGGTGCCCGCACCCAGCTGCAGGCGATGTTCGATGACCTCACAGCCTTGGTGGAGGTATAATGTTACGTTATATTTCAGTATATTTAGTAAAATACCTTGAAAATCCTGAGCTTACATACCTATTTTGGTAATATTATGAAGTACTGAATAAGTGTATTGTTATTTTAGAGTCATTCTTGACTGTTTGTGTCTTTAGGAGAGAGTACGTCTAGCGCAGGCCGTGGTGTTGGAACACCAAGAATACCTGGAGGCTGTTAGGGAGCTCACTGATTGGCTGATGACTGCTGGAGAGGAGCTACAGCATTGGTCTGATACATCAGGAGACTCTGCCGCCATCAAAAAGAAACTGTCAGAAGTGAGGGTAAGGCAGGGTGTCATCATACAGAAAATCCTCTTGTTGATGCCGTCTGACACTCCTTTTGTTCTGTTTGTATACACTTTTGTCAAGATTTGACAATTTAACAATTCCCAAAGAAAATCCTTATCAGTTCCCGATCCATACATTGACAGATAACAGTGTACCATACAGTATGTGACAGGCTTGTCACCTGTCACATAATTCAACCCATGGGGCATGCCTCAAGGATGTGTTGTGTCTTTGTTAAAGTACATCCAGTTTAAAGGTGTTATATGTATTTTCAGTTGCTAGGGTAACTGATTGATGAAATATCTTAACCTATCTAATCTTAATGGACTCCTGCTATGAAGGAGGGCAAACTGCGTGGGGAATTGGAATTGGTTCTCAGTTTGTTCCAATATCAAAACCTAATAACTCTATCGCTTCTGGCACCCTTTACTGCCAATAAGTTGGTCTATTACCATGTAAAAAGGGAAAAGCTGTGGAAGCAGTGGAATTAATGTCTAACCGCTTCCCTGTTTAATTTTTCTGCAATTATGGACGAGAGAAAATATGTGAGGAGATATTGATTTGCATTTAAATTTTACACATGGGTCCTAATTATCACATTATAAATGTGTGTTTGTAGAGCCACGGTGTGAAGCACTTATAATTTGAAATGTAATTTGTTGTATACACAAGCTAGTTGCACCATTTTCATTTTTCATTCATGGTCTCAAGGTTAACGTTCATATCCTTCTACTCGGGCACACTAAAATGATCAGATGTTGTTTTCCTTTTGTAATCCCTCTATCAGCTCACTGCTATCGCATCAGACTCAAGTGTTTGCTTTTCACACACTCTGCCTTTCAAGTGCTACCTTTCCACACAGAATGAGAGGTGGAGGTGGAGGGATGGTGAGGGAGGATGAAATGAGTTATAGTGAGAGAATACTGAGATATACTGAGAATGGAAATACAGGATATCAGAACTAATGGTGCAAAGACAGAATCAGAGAGATAAAAAATAGAAAGTGATGGAGCAGGCAATCTGTAGGCAGCTTTAAATAGAATCGACTGCACATCCGGATCTTGCAGTTTCCTTAGCAACTTTGTCTCCTGTCTACCCTGTCTATCTCTTCAGGAGCGTGTGGAGTGTCGGCTGCTGGAGGGCCGAGAGCGCCTCAGCCGGGTGCGTCGGAGTGCAGCGTCCACGGCGGAGCACACGGCAGCGGGTGGCTGTGAGGCCATGGACCGACAGCTGGGGGCGCTGTCCCAGGCTCTGGAGCAGTGGGAGGGAGCCGCCCTGAGAGCCAGGGACGGCCTGGAGGGGGCCCTGGCCGCTGCTACAGCCTCAGAGGAGGAATACGACCGCCTGACTGCCCGCCTGGAGGGCGAGTTGAAAGAGCTGGATGGACGGCTGAGAGGGTGGAGCCAGGAGTTGATTAAAGCTGAAGGGCGGAGCAACGGCGAGGAAGCAGTGGAGGGATGGCAGCTGGCTAAGGTGTAGTAGCATGAGATTTAATAAATGGCAACATAATGTCTAAATTATTCACTGTTCATCTGCTCACAATAGTTTATTTAATAGTCTATTCAACTGGGATTTGGGTTGGCGAACTGTGATGTGTAAAAAGCTGACAGTGGCTACTGTGCAGTACCATGTTCATTTTAGAGAAGGTGATTAGCATTGTTTAATGGAAAGTACCCACAGACACGCACACACACACACTGTCGACATACATCCTCTGCATTCAGCTATGCTGTTAGTAATTATTCATTCTATTTGTAAATCCCAAAAACAGATTAGTTTGTAAATCAGCTTTACTGGGATGACGAAGGAATGACAGCTACAATCCCATCAGTTTCCCTTGTTTTCTCCTCATTCTGTTGTCCCCTCTACCCCTCCCCCTTTTGTTTATTTATTTGCCATTATTCTCCACTATCTCTTCCTCCCAAACATTCCCCCATTCCCCTTTCTGTCCTCTGACTTGTTTGAACCGAAGTGTACAGTAATGTCTTTCTCGACTGCACGGGTTATTTCTTAGATGCTCTTGCTCCTCACCTCCCCTGCTGCTCTGTTTCTAACCTCCACAGGATATTTACAGTGTGACAATCTCTCAGTATTGTCAAAGCCATTCCAGCATGTACACCCTCAAACTCCTCCCTGGGCTTCTTCGGCCATGCCTTTCTCTGGTTTTACTCAATTTGGGGCTGTCAAAGAACAGAGGAGGAGTCTTCCCCCTCCTCCACTTCTCTCTCTCCTCCTCCAGCCTGTTTCCTATATCTAGCCTTGTTTTCGATACGCGCTCGTTTGTGTGCGTTTGAACCAAACCTGCATCTGTGAGGGCTGACAGCTGAATTCCACCGGGAGAGAGCGTGTGAGAGTGAGAGTGAGAGGGAGGAAAAATGTGTGAGTGGGAATGAGTGCAAGGAGTGTGAGGAGGGAGCAAGAGAGAGGAGGGAAGAGAAAGTAGTAGAACGATAGGAGGAGGGAAGGAGAAGCGGGAGAACAGAGCAACGAGTCCACGAGAACAGGGAGGGAAGGAGGGTTGTTTATTGGTATTACGTCAGAAAGAGAGTGAGCAAGTGAGAGACAGAGAGAGCCGTTACATTTTTCATGGGACAGGATTTCATGACTGTGTGAGTGCAGAATGTGAGGCACGCTAAGGAGAGCAGGAGAACGTTATCCACAGCTCCTTCCTGCCACACTCCGTGAAGAACAGCAATGCTATTGTACAAGCAGCACTGTGAGTATGTGTTGGAGCGCGTGTGTGTGTGTGTGTGTGAGCAGTGTGAAAAGGACCAAGTCAGGGTGTGAATAGGAATGCGAGTGCACTTAGTGAAGGGTGTCATGCAGATCCACTGGGTGCTTGTCTTTCCTTGACACACAAACACACACACACACTTAGCCAGCTGGTGTCTGTTTTGTGTTGTTTAGGAGATACTGGAGAGCTTGCAGAGCGCCGAGCCAATGGCAGAGAAGTTGAAAGGCCAATTGAACGACCTGGTGCGTTACTCCAGAGACCTGGGCTCACAATCAGACCGGGTCACCGCACTTATCAAACAGCACAACAGGTGAGAGAAGTCTTTCTGCTTTAGTAAACAGTTTGTGGTGGAAAATACCTCTGTGTGTTTATTCATTTTGTGGATTTGAGATAAAGCTGAGATTTGTTTGCTGAGGCTGGGTGATAAGGATGATATGATCTTACCATGTTTTTGTTAAATAGATTTCTGTTAAATTGAATAATTCAGATCAAGCTGTAATTAAAAACTAACAAAATAAGTTAAGAACTTTTTGTTTTAGAAATGTAAGAATTTTGTCTCATGCAAAGCATAACAGTGGAACACAGCTGCTTTGCATACATGCATAATTTCTTTGAACGTTAGTCAGATTATTTATATGATTTTGCATATATTTGCTGTACTGTAATATCCGGAATATATCTTTAATAATACTATGATAAAGATTTCAACCATATTGCTGAGCCAAGTTACAAGCCCAAAGTGTCCTGCATGCAATAAGGTCTAAAAATGCACAAAACAGGCTGTGCATAACACACTCATTCATTCCATAACACAGCAAATTAATCTAAGAATCACAGTAGAAAAGGGGCAAAGTTCTCTCCCAAAAATACCCCTTACATGTCTTAGTGGGCAGGAAAGTGCTCAGTTTTACAAGCTTATTTGTGTTAGGGGAGTGTGTGGATGTGTGTGGTTGGCCATCTCACACACAGAGTCCTCAAATGTTTGTCAGCCAGACGAAGGTGAAGGATGAGAGAGAGCACCAGAGCCACCAGTTGCTATGCGACATTTAACTACCTTGCCTTCATCTCCACTTGTTCACTGTGTTTGTTTTGGTTTGTGTTTCGGTTTAATTTTATGCAACACTGAGTGTGATTTGAGGGAAATCATATACATTTGGATGGTCTTTTTTTTTTCATGCTGATACATTGCATGCCTTAGTCTATTTACTGAGCTCTAATTGCCTGCTTTTGAGCCGACAATTGAGCCTGGGTTTATTTAGCAGCTTGTTTGTTAACACACCATGCAATGCCTTTTCTGAAGAACAACAGTGCATACAAAAGAACATGCATGCACCCAACCATACATATTCGACACATGCATACACAAGTATGAGCTTCTACATTACCACAAATTATCTACTTAATTTACATAGATGTAATATTAACTATCTCATTTTGAGATATTTCAGGGTAGTGTGATAAATGACTGTGACATTTATTGGCAGAAAACCTGAGTGAGGTCAACTTGTTGGAGATGCTTTGGCGGGTAATCGGCTTTGGCTGCTGACTGGCAAAAACAGCCCCTTCCTCATTCACTTGGCTTTTTAGTCTGTAATAGACTTGGCCTGTGTGCTCTTTGCACCTGTCCTGCATTAAGCACTGCGGAAAAGCAGAGCAAGGAGAGAGACAGAGTGAATAAAAAGAGTCAGAGGAGAGGATGTAGAGGAGGGAAAGGCAGTAACTCCCGGTCCTCTTCATAGTACATGCCAAATTTTGTCTGTCACAGCAGAAAAAAGTGCTTCTTCCACACTCATGCTATCCCCACTGTGCTACCCTTTCATGCACTCATCTCATCATTAAAACTCAAGGGTGTTTTTGTGCATACTGTATGCGTGTGTGTCTGTACAAGGTTGTTTGGGATTTTGCCTTGTTTTTTCATGCCTCCCTTTGGACGGTAACTCTTGCTTAAACAGCTGCACACCTTGTTTCCGTACTGTCAACCTTTCCATCCCTTCTTCCACTCTCCCCTCTTTTCTTTAACCTTCACCCACTAACCAATATATGTATGAAACCCAATGACTCTTTAATTTAGTTGTCCAACATCTTCACCTCATTTTCAATCTTAATGTGAATTCAGGTTTATGCACATTAAGATTTTGCATGATATTAACTATAAATATTGTTTGTGCAATTAAGGTTTCCTTTTCACCTGAGTAGTTTTACTGGGTGTGTTATGTGATCTCACGTAACTTACCCATACATTACACAGGCCAGTATCCCTTGAAATTACATCCATATTGTACAATTTGTTCAGCATCAAGTAGGGTGCCCTATACAGTATGTAGTGACACAAAAAGAAAGCACGTGGTGGTCGAGGTGGTGGATGGGCTTGTAAACGTGTTTGACTTTAATACAGGAGACAGCAATTGGTTTCCCATACCAGACCTGCAATTAATTTTTGCCAAAGCTGCCACAATCTTTCCCTAACCATAACCATACTGTAATTACTATTCTCATGATATTTTAGGAAGTGAGAGCTTTAAAAACATTGGCATTGGACATAAAAAAAATTTGTCTTTGAAGTTAATTCCATGTTTTCCACAATTGCCCAATATCAATGTTTTTTTCTGCAGATAGGGCTGCTTTACTGACTATTGACCTTACAATGGGAATTACCGTATTGTGGTTCATGGTCTTACTTCCTTCTTTCTACTGTCTTTATTCAATCCGTCTGCCAGAAATCTTGGCTGTCACTGTTGAAATCGTTTTATATAGTAAATGTCCTTCACTTTGCTTCAAGTCTTGTTATTATCAGTCTGGATTGTTGAAGTTCTCCATGGTTCCAGCCATAATTTCTGAAGGATATATGAGCAACAAAAAAGGTCTCAGCATGTGATGTGAAGTTTCTGGTATATAAATACAACCCACTAAAATGTCAAAGTATCCCTTAAATATATCATCACCCTTCACTGTAACCTCTCCCCTACATACTGTATCTCTGGCATATCCTTTCCGTCTCACCCTTTTTCTTACAGCATCAATCTGTCATCCCTCGTTTTCTCCATCTTGTCACCCTTATGAGCTCGTGCCCCACTCATATGTTGCCTCTCAACCCCCTCCTACACAGTACCCCTTACCACCATCCCCCACTCTCTCTCTCTTTGCCCCAACGCTCATTCCTTCCACTTCACCCACTTTGCCACTGCTCCACCTGCCCGTTTCTCACTCCTGCTCATCTCCCAGGCTGCCCTTTCTTCTCCTCCATAATGTGGGGACAGTATGTACAGTATCTGAGCATCTGCACATGTATCCTCTTTGTTTTGACGAGCACATGGGCAGTAGACAGCAAACAGGTCCTCTGGTTGTAGCCCCTTTCTTCCTTTGTTCATTTCAACCTGTGAACATGTTAGATCAATCCTTAACATTTCTCTTGTCCCCCAGTCTCAGTCTTCGTGCATCCAGGGAGTGTCAAAATAAGGAGCGCTTGTTGGAGCAGAGGTTCCGTGCAGCCCTGAGAGACTTCCAGCAGTGGTTGGTCAACGTGAAAATCAGCACCGCAAAATGCTTTGATGTTCCACAGAGTGTCGCCGAGGCCTCCACCGCTCTGCAGAGGATCCAAGTAAGAGATCTCTTTTTCTCTGCTCATATTTACAGTGGACATCTGTTAAATTCTTACAATGTTCTGAAAACATTGGTGACATAAAAGTGTGGTCATGTGCAGTCCTTACTATTGTGTCTTTGCACCCAACATTGCTGATATCATTTGGAAATCACACTTTTTTTGACCTGTTCAGCTGTTACTCCTCTTACCCAGTTTAGATTGTGTTTATTGCTGCTGGAAATATAAAGTGCATCACCTCCTGTGAACCAGAGAGTTTTCCCACGGCAGACCTACCAGACACAGAGCAGCAAATATACAGATTGAATCACATTTTGTTATATTATTCAGGGATGGAAAGTAGTCGAATTGATATTTATTTGAATGTCACTGAATATTGCTTTAATCCAGCCTTTTGAAAAGGACTTACATTTTTAATAACTTGCTTTGGTTGCAGGATAGATAATAAAACTCTTTCATTCAGAATGCCTATATAGTCTCACACTGTTGGCCATTAACTAGCTCCAATGAAGCAGCAATGATTTCAGAGAAAGTAGCTGTTGATGGTGGAGTAAGGGGAGTGTAATTTATTCACTTTCATAAGCCAGAGTTATTGAGTCTGTTGAGGGAATGAAATCAACATTGTTTTGTCATAAAAGTCTTTTTGTGTTCTTCCACATTTTGGCTGCCACTTTAGTAAATCCTCATAAGTGTGGGTGCATCCTAATTCCACAATTGCTAATTACAAACTAGTGCTAGATTTTCATTTCTTTGCATGGATTTATCAGACTGAACAAAGCTTGCTACTACAAAGGAAACTGCTTAAAGGGAAATGATGTAACAGTTGAAGAATCAATTCACTTTCAATGGATTGCTCTAGGGGATGTCTGTATTAACGTGCCCACTGTTGAGCGTCCTCTGGTGGGCTTGTTGGAGTGGCGGGACCTGCCGTAGCCTGGATAAACTGAAAGTGGGCGCATAGCCAAGAGGGATAAGAGAAAGCTCCACAGCGGGGTCTCTGTGCCTTTCTCTTCAAAATATCTGTGTGTCTCTCTTTCTGAGAAGTCTCTGTGTCTTTCTCTGAGAAGCTGGCAGGTGTAACAGTCTGGCAGCCTTTTTAGAGCACCCCAGGGCCCTGGCTAAGATTCGGGTGCTTGTCGGTTAAGGTAGACGTCCCCACATCCCTGCACCAGACAGTTAATTACCTCTCAGACATCTCACCGTGTCCACCACTGCCTTACCACCAAGGAATTAACATTATTGCTTTGAGCTGCGCTTAAATAGTAAGACGATTATTCTGCACTAATAAAGTGCGGAAGTTGATTTTACTCGAACATTTGAGGTTTTTATTCAGTGCGGGTAGTACACATGGAACTTTAAGTTAGTTAATCAACAGTTACATGAAGAGGCACTTTGGTCCAAGTTATTTCAAGAGTTTAGCATGTCAAAGCAGGGAAGTGCTGTACAGTAGTGTTTGTGTGTGCTCCTTTAGAAGTTTCTAGTGTAGCTTTAAGGATGAGAGGGAATGTCATAGAGGATATGGTGGTGGAGGAGAGAGAGGAATACAGAGGCAGTCATGTTTTATTTATTATTGACTTGGTGAGGAATGTGGAACAATGTTTCCACATGGCTGACCTCCAGGAGGGCCAGCGTGGGATGGGCGGGGGCATCCGTTGTGTCATGCTTAATTGGTGGTATACAGTTACATTGGCAGGGGGAGCATGGTAGTAAGTGTGAAAAAGACAGTGAATGAACAGAGAGGAGAGAGAGAACACAAAGAGACATCGAGATGAAGAGAGACAGAGACAGGCACAGACTTTCTATGCTTGTGTGTGGCTGTACTATACCAAATTTTGTGTGTGTGCAAGGCGGCTGAAGCTGTTGTGTGTGTAAGTGATGTGCTGACTGCACAGATGGTGGAGTGGTCCCTGCTGCGCTACTGTCATCAGCTCAGCTCTGAGGGAGGGTGTGTGTGTGTGTACATTTTCGGCGGGTGGGTACGGAGGAGCTATGTAAAAACCAACACATTTCAGGCTCACTGACTTTCCTTATCTGTGATTGCCTCCCTGGGTCAGGCGCCTCCTTCTGCCCACGCATATGGAATTAGTAATGACTCGGTCTAATTACTGCTTTTGACAGTGTAAAGTGAGATTCTGGGACACTGAAAAAAAGAGAGAGAATCGCCATATTGATTTCATTTAGCCATCAGCCATTGCAGAAGTCAGAAGTGGAAGACAAAAAGAAGTTGGGGATTGTCATTCAGTCCATTTCTCTCTCCCCCCCCATCACTTTCACACCCTCCTCCCTTTGTGTTTGTGTTAAATAGTCACAGTTCCTTTGTCTTTGTCTGTGTATCCCCAAAGGAGTTCTTGAGTGACAGGGAGCATGGCCAGGCCAGGCTGAGTACAGTAGGAGCCAGTGGGGAGCTGCTGATGGCCGTTGTGTCCAAAGACAGAGTGGAGGGAATCAAGGCCAAGGTGGCAAACGCCAGAGAAGACTGGAAGAGCCTGATGAATAACCTGCAGATGAGGGAGGATGCACTCAAGGTTGGTTAGATAAAGATTAACTGTGCGTTTTAAATTAATACAGACTTAGTATTTGTATACAGTATTTCCATGTGTGTGTCTGTTTTCCTCTTGTCTACCTCTTTATTAACACTTTTTTGTATACAGATGTTTTATGGTATAAGGACAAATTTGGTTTAATTTGAGTTATTGTGAGTATAAAGTACTTCAGAGGGTTAACACACAGAGATATTGATATGGATTTGATATGCATCTTAAACCTGACACAAGAGTATAATGAATAAGTAATTTAATTTTAGCATTAAAATGCCCACTTTATCTAATAAACTGAGTTGTGTCACTTTGTGCAGAATCAGTTTGTATGAGAACTTCTCTAGTTGTATTTCACAAGTTAAGTGTCACATTTCCAGAACCTGCAATCTCAGATGACGGAGTTTGAGGCCAGTGCTGAGCCTCTGCAGGACTGGCTGAACAGCACAGAGGTCAGAGTTCAGGAGAGCAGTGCTCGGCTACACGACCTTCCAGCCAAGAAACAGGAGCTCAGCAAACTACAGGTATTGTGGAGCCCAAAGTCAGCCTTGGAGCCTTACACAGTTACACCTGACTCTACTCTGTCTGGGGTTCTTTAACCAGCAGACTTCTGATTACTCACAATATTCCTCACAGCTGAACATCACAGCGCTTTTAAAATTACGTTACTCCTATAATTATTGTGGTTATTCATGAGTCTGTCTTTTAGTTTTTACAGTATTTTATAGCCAGTCCTTAAACAAAACATTTTGCAATACATCAGAATTGTAATCTATACTGTAGGATCCATTTTCTGTTAAATTGCCTTATGTCATACTGAGAGTGCGGCTTTTCTCAGCTGCTGTTACTGACGTTCTTTCATTTCCTCTCTTCTCTCAAGTAAACCCTGTCATAAATTGAATATTAAGTAGATTTTCCAAGGACATTAAATAGTTGTAGCTCTCCATCAGATATGCATCCCTAATGTACAATCTCAAATCAGCTGGGAAAGACCTAATTACATTTGTCGAGCACCACTGGATCAAAATAGAGCAGCGTCTTGACACAATAGTCAGAGGCAAAGTCCAGAAATCTAATTAATTCTCCTT
The DNA here is from genome assembly GCA_011952105.1 of Coreoperca whiteheadi. Lineage (NCBI taxonomy): Eukaryota > Metazoa > Chordata > Actinopteri > Centrarchiformes > Sinipercidae > Coreoperca > Coreoperca whiteheadi. The sequence continues at coordinate 16,259,590 of CM022481.1, read as the reverse complement.
CTGTCACAGCTGAAGCGCTGCGTGGCTAAAAGGCCCTTTTCAGGATGCGATAACAGCCTCTGCCATGTCTGGCAGAGACAAAAAAGGAAGCGAGGCACAGAGCTTTAAAAAGATAAAACTGACAAAAGTGAAAAAAATATATCAAGCCCATCTCAAAGCTCTGCCCTTATCGTTGTTGCTATTTTTGTATTTACTCTGTCACCCACTGTAGCACTTCTCCTCGTTGCCTTTTGTCTGGCCCTGCAAGCAATTACATTTCTTCCCCCAGCACCTCAAGTACAATACAATACATGCAGGCTTCAGTGTCTGAACCTGTGTTGGCAAAATCCTTCTTACCTTTTCACATATATATACCCCCTGCTTTTGCAGTATTTTATCAGGCTTGTCTCCTCTCCCTGTTCGGTGCTGTGGTGCCAGAGTAACCGTATTTCTATTTAGAAATGAACATTAAGAGAAATACTGCTGAGGCTGTTTTTTATGATGTTCTTTTCCCCCGTCTTTATTCATGTATTTTAATGTGTTCCTGTTGCTCTGTTTGTTCTTGTGACATGTTAACCCAATGTATCCCTCCTCTGTGCCTCTCAAACCTCCCCTTTCCTGTCTTCGCTTTCATATTTCTTGTCATTTTATTTTCCCCTTGACTCAAAATTGTATGGTGCTTACACTCAACCTCTCTCCAATGTGCTCCATTTCTTCTGTCACTTTTAACCCTGCACTTCCGACTGTACTCACCCACATCCTATTGTTCCTTCATCTTTATTTCTCCATTTCCATCTCCATCTCCCCCTCCTCCTGCCTCATACTGGCCCAGTGTGTACTGGAAGAGACAGCTAGTCGGGAAGCAGAGCTGGGCAGGCTCAGGGAAAGAGCTTCTCGTCTCTGGGAGGGACAAGCAGCCGGCAAGGGCTTTGTCCACCGTGTGTCCCAGCTGGGAGCACAGTACCTAGCCCTCAGCAACTTAACCAAGGTAACACTGCTCCCACCCTGTAACCCTGTACCCCCCCTTTCGTGCCCTCTTACAGTGTCTGTGCTTCTGCCTGAAAAATGCTGCAGCGTGCTGAAATGTGCCTTGCTTGATTCATGTCCTGTTTGAGCTAAAAACTAAGGAGCCTCCTGTCCAGTCATGTTGTTTACTCTTGTTCTCTGTTATTTTCTGTGTCATGCATTATTCCCCAGTCGCACATCAATCATGGTTGCTGTAATCAGCTTGCCTTGGGTAAAAAGTTTGCTCCCCAAGAATGTCTCAGTAATTTACCTAAGCACAATAATCTATCTTTCACCTCCAAAAGGTCCTTGTGGTTGCAGCCTCATCAACATAAAAAAGGCCAAGGCTGCGGAGCTTACCTTTTATCCAGTGAAGCACTTCTATAATGCCAGAGCTGAAATGTTTCAGTACTTGAGAATGTGACCTTTTTGAAGCTCTCATTAGATTGGTCACACTCTTATGATTCATTTGATACAGTGTAGAACAAAACATTACACTGACTGCAAAGCACAATTCTCTTACCTCAGGACAATGAGAGTGCCCCAACATGATGAATGAGATTTATTTTCTTTGCCGGCTAGCTAGTGGAGTGCTATTTTTAGGTCTTCTTCCCTACCAGACATGGAAACAGGAATGAAATCATTTAAAATTGCCACTTGTAGATTGTTATTGTAGCTCTGCCTTTCTCCACTCTACAGTTAAACAGATGTTAAAGATGTACGAGTGATGACGGCAAACAAATTACATTGTGTTTGTGCTGTAATGTGGGGGTTGGAAAGTCTCTGGAGACGTCTGTGAGGAAAAACAAGACTGTCGAAGACTTCGATCTGAAATATATGAAGACACCGCTGTTGTGCACCGGAAACATTTGTGTTCTTGATTCTGAACTCCGTGCTAACCTGTTTCTCAGAACCATTCTACGAACTGAGTGTGTTTACGGTGCTGTGCTTTGATCTCTAAAGGACAAGGCCTCCAGGATTGAACGTATTGTAGGGGAGCACCGCCTCTTCTCTCAGGGCCTTAAAGAGCTCCAGGATTGGGTGTGTGAAGCTCAGAGGGTCCTCAACACCTGCATCTCCACCACCACTGACAAGGGCCTGTTAGAGGACCGGATGTTGCAGTTGGAAGTAAGGCTGGACAAGTCGGGTGCGAGGTCCCTCAAAAAGGAACACAATTTTCAGAGATTGGGCTATTAATTAATTTCAGACACAAAAAACTATTCACGTACGTTTCCTCCAGTGTGTCATGCTGACATTTACAGTTATTTAAGGAAACTAGCATTGAGAAAATCGGGTCTTGTAGCAGCATAACTTATAAATAGCTACGTTTGGCTATTATCTTTATTATTTTTTTAACTGCATTGAATTAGTAGGGAAATCTGGTTGTACAAAAAGAGTAAAAAAAGAATTTGAAATGTTTACAAAGTAAACACTACACAAGCTATACTAAGCTATACTAGTTATAGATTTTTAATGATTAAAATTGCTTTGGATAGTATAGCTCGAAATAGTACAATAATGGTTGATTTGTGTTTATGTGTAGTGTAATCATACCAGTTCAGCATTTTCACTACACGATTATTGTGGCTGAAATAATTCACAATAACGATATTATCGCGATATCTATAGAAAACTTAAAGAAAACAAAGGAATGCTATCAGTCAAATTCATCTTCTTTTTTCTGTTTTATGGCGGGTAGCAACTGACGTTAAGGTGCATTGCAATGCAAAAGCGAGAACGGAAAGAAATGGAAATTATTAAAGAGGCCTTTGATTATTTACACGATATTATCATATGTGTATTATTTGCATGATATCATTATTTAATTTTTAAATATCATGATTATTGTCAATGCCGGGATATGTCGCGATGCCCCTACTTCACACAGAGGAATAATTAAGTTAAGTTTTAGGATGGTGCACCAGATCAAATGAACAGTGCTGGGAATACTTGGATTTTTGGTGACCATCTGGAAAACATGTTGCATTCCTTTTAATGGTGTAGAAAGCAAAATAAAGATATTTATTTTAGACTTCAGTTCTTTTATGTCTGTTCATTCACCTCTGTCTGTAGGCCTTACTGGCTGCTCGTCAGGAGAGGGAGATCCAGCTTAAGATGCTTCTGACGCGGGGAGAAGCAGTCCAGAGGAACACTTCAGCTGAGGGGGTCCCAGTGATACGCAAACAGATCCAGGACCTCAAAGACTCATGGGACTCCCTGCTTTCTGCCTCTATTCAGTGTAAAAGGTTGTGATCATAAACCAATCAATCTGTCAGTCAGTTGATACATGGGACTGGGAACTGTCTAGTTTCACTTGATGGATTTCAGTAGGTTGAAAGGTTATATGGATAAATAGATTTAAATGCATGTGTATATTGTACGTGTGTGTTTTTGTGTTACGTTTGTTCCCTGTGTGTTAACATTATTATGTCGATGTAACAGTCAGCTAGAGGGCGCTTTGTCGCAATGGACCAGCTATCAGGAGGACGTGGGTCAGTTTGTGCTGTGGATGGACCGGGTTGAGGAGATACTTAGCTGCTCAGACAGACAGTACTCTGAGATGAGAGAGAAGACCGCTAACCTGGGAAAGACCAAGGTATCTCATCTCGCTAATAATGGCTAGCCTTTAAAAGCCAGACCACTGACTTGTAAATGTATTTTTTGCATTGAGAATAAACTCAGTATGGCTTGTCTCTTGGTATTTTTAGGAGAACTTTTACACTTTTAATTTACAGAGCAACTGCCATGTTTTTTTTTCCAGTTTTTCTTTTTTAAAGCTTCTTTCAAAATTTTGAATATCACCTTTTTTTGTAATGGAACACCCAGATACAAACATTTATACCCCAAATCCTCCCTGTGGAGTTACATTTACTACACTGAGTGTGTGCATGTGTCCTTATTTCATTCCAGCTTCTCTATGAAGAAGTACTGAGTCACAGCAGTCCTCTGGAGACCATTGCCACAAAGGGGTCCAATATGGCTGAACACTACACTACCCAGCAGGAGGTGCAGCAGCTGCAGTGTAGATACAACACCCTCAAAGAAAAGGCCAAGGTACTTACAGTACAAACAACATGCATTTTCATTTTTTCCTCTGCAGGCATTTAAATAATAAATGATTGTTTTGTGAATATTTCTATGAACACTTACTTCATGTTGCTTCATAAATCCATATTATATTCCCCCAGATTATTGGAGAGCGTGACCTGTATGTTGAACATTTTAGTAACTTCTCTAAAAATCATTTGAAATTAATTACACATGTATGTAAACAACATACATTTTTGCTGCTCACATATTATGTTAATATGTAATTCAGTTTCAAACAGTTGTTACATAAATCCTTATTCAGGTAATTACTCATATGTAAGTCGCTTTGGATAAAAGCGTCTGCTAAATGACTAAAAGTAAATGTAATTGTGTTTTGTGAACAATGCGCCATTGTGCTTTTCTAGTGTCCTTAAATTTTAAATTGTCAAAATGACCAATAGACCTTTTTGATAACAGAATTCCATTGTCCACTGCTCCTGTGATATTGAATGGATATACCCCTGTTTTCCAGTAATGTCTCCAACCTGTTGTTTTGCAGAATGCAGTCAGTAAGGCTAAAGGGCTGGTGCTGGTCCACCAGGAATATCAAAGGGGTTTACATGTGTTTGAGGACTGGCTTGAGCAGGAACAGGCCACTCTGGCCTTGTTGTCCCATCCAGAGGGAAACGTCGATACACTAGAGAAAACACTGCAACAGCTACAGGTATTAATACTGTGGGGTGTTGTGCATAATCTAATTGTCATGAACAGGGAGTGTACAAATGTAAGGGAAAGCGTCCTAGTATCAATGTGCACTCTTCCACATACAACTGTCATCACACCTTGGGCACCCTGGACTTTTGGTAACTAAAGCACTTTAAACTCTTTGATCACACTGTTTCTTTGTTCTTCCCTTTTTATTTCCCTTAAAGATCCTGCAGGAGCGCTGCTCAAATGGCCAGTCTTTGCTCTCCTCTGTGCTGACCAGCAGAGAGAGAGTAATCTCCTGGGGTATACCTCAGATCGAGGACCGAGCGCTGGACACGGCTCAGCGAGAGTGGGGGGCCTACCAGGGACGTCTGGAGGAGACGCAGACCCAGTTTACCTCCACGCTGACCAGACTGAGGCAGATGGGCCAAAGGTTCCTGAACCTGGCTCAGTGGCTGGAGGAGATGGGGAAGGTGGCAACTATTAGACGTCATCGGCGGTCAGACAAAGCCACCAAGGAGACTCAGCTGAAGAAACTCCAGGTCAGAAAGCTACAGGGTTTTTGCCTAAGAGCTTCCAAGTTCATATAAGATATGTGTTCTTAATATTTTGTGTAAGTGTCAGTGGTTTAAAGCTCATTAATATTTTTTATATGTTATTAAGATTTTCTGCAAATATCCTTTTCTCTTTCTCTTTCACTGGTATACACATACAACACCTGGCTATACTGTAGACCACACAGTTACTTTAATTAAACAAATTTTCGCAATACTAATTTTAGGCCTGAAAGTCACGAAGAGCGAAATGAGTCCTTTAAAAAAGATTTAAATGAATCCTGTCAAATATCCTTGTCCTGTCTTTGATTCAGATTTCTCCTTTGACTGTCAGTCACATCAAGTCAGTTCCCATGACACCAATTGCACCAATTTACTCACTCAAAACTCAACCACAATATTATCCAAGTCAAACTAAGCTTTTGCCTTTCAAAATGAAAGTTATGAAGCATCCCAGGGCCTTGCATTAAATGACATCACGTTTCTTACTTGCATACACTCCACTCACACCAGACATTTGAAAGAAAACAGCAGGGGACAGAATATTTCCCTACTGGGTCTCCTCCCTTCGGAGCACACTTCCTGCCAGTGTCAGGATGTCAGACAGTCTCAGTATTTTCCTTCCTTGCATTTAGAGGGACTCACACACACAGATAAAGACCCCTTGGCCCCATAACTTGTTTGTGATGTGATCTTTTTTTTGCCCCTTCTCACCCATGTTTGCCCATTTTAAACATAATTTACAATTAATTCATGAATATTTTTGACTGGATTGAACTAGAATGATGATAATTATACATTTCTCTGTGTCCCTTATGAACAGGGGTGTCTTGAGGCAGTGCTTGCACGGCAGGGAGAAGTGGATGGCCTCTCGTCTCTGGCCCAGCAGGTTCTGGAGGAAAGCTATATCAGTAGTCGTGTCAGCATTACTGCCACCCAGCTCGCTGCCCGCTACCATTCACTGCTGCTCAACATACAGGTTAGGCACTCTCTTTTGTCTGCTGTTCAATGATTCATATTATCATATCTTTACTCTGTTGAGTTTCACAGATCTTCCACATTTTAAAAACAGAATTATTTTGTCAATAAATATTCCCTTGATTCCAAATGATGGGTATCATGTTTTGTATCTCTCAGAATGGGTTTTGGTTTAGAAAAGGATCCAAATGTATGAAGGTGAAGTTTTTCAATGTTCATGTCTTAAGGAAGACCTACATTGTTAAAGGAAAAAATAAACTAAAAATTAATTAGCCTCACAGCAAGTTAATTGGTATTATGGAAGATTCACATATTTTTTTATATTCTGGTGAGATTCCTATCGTAGCCGGAGTAGTGTTGTGTGGCTCGGTTCGCTTTTTCAGAGATGGGGCTGTGTACACCAGAGGGTTTTTTTCAGAGCACACACAGAACAGACAGCTAGCAGACCATGAGGAGATATTTGCTGAATTTGACAAAAAGGCATGTATTGGATTAGAATCACATACCCCTTAACCCTTATAGTATTTATGTTGAACAGTAAAATTATTATTGTGACAGTATATCAGGGTTAAAGAATGCCTGGGGTGATCAAGAAGTCTGGACATGTACTATACTTAATTTTCTGTCCACCAGAAGATTTTTCTGGAAAATACCTACCGGTCACCATGAGTTAAGAATAGCAAAACATAAACCCTTAATGGGTTGGGTATGGTTATTACTTTTCTCTTATAATGTCTCAATGATAGATAAAGAAAATATGAAGTTGTGAGCATTGCCTTTGTCTTCTCTGCCCACAGTGGGCTTCTCAAACATGGTTATGCTCACTGTGCTCCAGTGAGAGTTTGGACTTTGTTTCTGAAACACCCCATTGAAGTAGCTTTGAGAGTTATGCCCGTGAGCGCGCGCTGTGTTGCTCTGTAAACTCAGATCCAGCCTCTCGATTTGTCTGCTCCTTGGGGGGGGGGGGGTGGACTAAAGGAAAATCAATGGGGCTCCTCTGGTCTGGGGCTAAAGCTGTAATTAAACGCTACAGAAGGCAATCTCACACCCGGAACCGGGAGTGGAAAAGCTTTGCCTGCACTACATTGATTTTTACACCTTCAGTAACACATCTGAGTTTATGTGTGCATGTATGTCTCCCCCTCACTCCCTCACTTTGTTGCTTTGTCTCTGTTACCGCACCCCTTCCTTCCCCTCTCAAAATTGACTCAAGCATGCATATACTTACAGTCATGCCAATACATACGTATGCCAACACACATCCCACATACCGTGGATGTCTGTAATTATACTGCATGAAGTGGGGGCCATATGGGCTTGAGGTAGGAAGCTGTTACTTCTGTCTTGTCAAAAAAGGTGTGCACTCAGCACTATCAGCTAATTGGAGCTTTTCACCACAGGATTTGCAAGTTGAGTGAATAATGTGTCAAACCTGCAAGAAACCCTCTCCGTCCTCATAGCGTCGTTGACTCAAAATCTCAGTCAAGTGGATAATGCATCAAAAATACAAAACCTCTCTCCACCTTGTTGTGAAGCTATTGACATTCTGCAGATGAATGAGTAGGGGGGGAACGGATATTTTTTGTTTTGAAGGTTGATCAGAGAGCCTTTGGTCCTTGGTGGCCAAGGAAAGAGATACAGACCATGTTTCCTGAATTTTCCCCTGACCAAATACATTTAAAGTCTTACTCACAATTCTAACCTCTGAAACAAAAAAGCAGCTGTTGTTGAAGTAAGGTTATTCACCTTTATGTTCATAGATAATGTAATATGCTATGGTAGCACTGTTATCTAGTTAATTGCTAAGCTAGATTCAAAAATAAATGTTAATATATTGGGCCAAATTTACTTTTTTATTCAGTCACGTGGTCTACTGTCATTATTACCACATAAACAAAACCTGCCCTGAAATATGATGTTCTTTACACATTTATAGTAAATTGTCCCACAACAACAAAAACATGCATAAAACCTAAAGTGAGTTTTAGTGAAATATGAGCTCAATGCTTTTTGAGGGTATCGGGGAAAAAGTAATAGTAATGACTATCACTGTGAAGGAATCCGTGTCAGCAATGTACAATTATTATAAAATGTTTGTACTTGTATCATCCTTAAAAAATCTAAATTTGTTAAACTTTACTTCTGACCCCTCTGGGTGCCTCGGTAGCTCACCTGGTAGAGCGTGTGCCCCAGGCTGAGTCCTTACTGTATAAGTAAAAGCAAAAAGCCCATAAATGACCTCCCATCTGTTCATTTTTCAGGACACCATCAAACAGCTACAGGAGGAGCTGAAGAGCATCGAAGAGGCTGAGAACCTTTGCGTGTCCTTCACTGACTGGTTCAGCTCCACTCAGAAAACCTTCACAGCGTTAACTGACACTTCTGAACCTCTGGACCGGGTCGCCATGGAGAAGAAGATGAAAAAACTAGAGGTATTGATCTATTTACCTTAATCTGTACTGTATTTACTTATGTGGTTAGATGGATTAAATTTCACAGTCACAGTTCTTCTGAACCTCCATTTGTCAGCAAAGCTTTTGGATACAAGGTGCCATGTGGCGCTTAATAAACCTCCCTGAACAGGTTGCAATAAATCAGTACAGACGTTGGGTATTACCATGGCAAACTGATGAGTTAGCAAGACTTTGTAATGGAGAATTTGAGCTCAAACTCATCTGAGTCCAATATCCAAGCCAGCAAAAATGTCCTTGTGCAATCTCGTTTTCTGCCAAGCAACATATGGTACCTGCTAGTAACATCAAGTGTACAGATTTCTTTGGCAACTACAATGTGCTTGGCCAGTAAAATATGCATGAACTACCTGTAAAGCTTGCAAAGCATTCAGTGTAACTATAATATTTGGATAGACTAAATAAAGTCACTGTAGTGGCATAATTGTTTCTCTTTGTGCTCTGTTTATCAAACGGCCATTGGAGGGAAGTAGCCCTGCTTAAACATGCACAGACTGCTATAAAAAGAAAATCACCACTATCGTTTTCTTGGAATAGTTCATATCGATTGTGTAGAGGATTGGATGAGTATGTGTGTATTGATCAGCTCTTTATGAAGACAAAGAGGGTGACGCTTTAGAGGAAGCGTAGTAGCAGGGAGAGACCTCCCACTGTGAAGCAGAGGATGAAGAAGCGCCAGTGTCAGGAGCCTGCTGGCACAGACACTGTAATTGATGCAGTGCCCTTAACGCTTCACATCACACATGCACACACACGCACGCACACACACACACACACACACTCGTCTTCTCTAACATTCGCTTCATATCACAAAACCCATCCAAAGTAGTAACTAACAAGCTACAGCAAACTCTCAAGCCCATGAATCCTCTGTGATTTCACTCATTTTTTCCACTGCCTTTTTTTACAATTTCTCTTTGTCCTCCTCACACACATATCCAGAAAGGCATTTACAGACACGCACAGACATTTACAATACATCATCTGGTGTGGGCTTTGCAGTAATCCCTGTCTGGGATCGATGCTCTGTCTCTGCATAGGGACTGAAGACATGCTGTCACCACATGTGTCCTTCCAGCACCGCAGATAACACATGAGTGCTCCATCACTTACTCATTCTCCTGTAGTGAGAGCTACAGGGCTTTTCAGTGAGCTGCGATGATTATGCATTGACACAAAGACCAGTAGTCAATAACTGTGTCAAGGGCCATTAGTTGGATTTAGACTTCATCTGATACTGAGTTGTAACTGTAAAAACACAAGTCACACAGTAGTGTTGGCCCCCATTTGCTATAAATGTGTTGTAACTTCATTAAGAGCTCAGAAAATTGTAAGTATTGTGATGATGTATAATGTTAAGACGTATAATTTTTTTCAGAAGGCATCATTTGTCCCCTTGAACTGGGCAATTTTGGTAGTTTTGTCTATTTTTAATCATTAAATTACTTACATCTCACGCTTTCCTTGATACTGTCTCCATCCAGTGCATTTTAATTTTTTTTAAAGATATTAGTTGTTATATTTTTTGATTTATTAAGTAGTTTCTTCCCTAGAGTGCTCCAAAAAGCATCCTCCACTCACTGGCTACTCCAAAAATTGTATACAGGGCAAAATGCAAAAAAGAAAAGGGTTTTTTACGTCTTCTAATTAAGCCGCCCTTGCCTTCCCCTTCCATATTTTAATTTCACTGGGATTTCATAAATGTTCAAGGGTATTTTGTTTCCCAAAATCCCTGTTGCTTTCTGATGCACACAGTCAGTACCTGCAAAAGGCAAAAGTAGGTCCACAGGTCCATGTTTAAATGTCTTGTTTGTTATCAGAAATAATACATGTTTGTAGGGATGTAACTGATGAACATGGTTGTCAATGCCACAGTAGATCTATTACAGTGGATAATAGAGCCTGAGAACTGATGCAGAATAAGAAATTATTTACAGCGGGTACACAAGACACTTGACATGGATATTTGGGGCTGACATGGTACAAGACATTTCACAGCATAAAGAGCACACTGTGTTCAGGGCCTCATATATAATGTTCACCAGACTGCGCCTTCTACTACTGTATCATAGTATTAGCATTATTCAATGATTTGAAATTAAGCAGGTTTCCAGCCGTCCATCAGTGGCTAATTTCAACCAATGACCGATTGTGAGACCAAACTGTGAACATTCTGTTAAGTCTAGACCACTGAATCATTATTTTGTCCTTGCTGGAACAATTAGATGCTGATTTGAACTGTGAGCGTTTTTTTTTGTGTTAAAATTATTCAGAAGTTTGAATGGTTCTTCAAATAGTCTTGGATTGAAAATGCACAATTTATCATAGACAAAACAAACTGTTTATGGAATGCTCACTAACCACCAGTTTCAACAAAATCTTGCAAGTTTAATTCAACATGTGGACGACCAGTAGTGTTGCTAAGAGGGATACAGGTATGAGATGAGAGCAGATGTTTCGATATGAAGTGAAGATAATGAGTCATGTGGAACTAAATCTGCTGCAAATGGCAATTACTGTAGACTCCCTTTTTTTAGCTGACATGTTAACCACTCGGAATTGTATGGAATTGAGATATATTGAGTGTCTCCTATTAAGGTCACAAGGCGGGGACATCAGCAATGTTACTGGAAAGATGAACATGCCTGGAGCTTCATATTAAGCAGCAAACATGGACATGTGCATACAGACACAGGTCTTGTTATAATATATTATCAACAGCAGTAGCTGAAGGTCTGGGGTTGTTGCAGTGTGAAACCGCTCTCTACTCAAGCAATAATAGACTTATGATGAAAGCTAGATGGCGTCCCATCGAGTGGAGTTCTGTGTGTGAGTGGTGTGTTGTGGTTGCCCTGGAAACCCCTGCAGCTACTGCTGCCTGTTAAGGGTCCTTATAATTGGGTCCTCCTTTCATATTATTCACTGTGGTTTCGCCACACCATGACCTCCAAGTCTTCTCCACATCTCACCATGCAATGTCAGCCTACCTGATGGGTTCAAAGCCTTTCAAACACACTGCCACGCTGGTCTAGGTGACTGGGGCAACCCTGGAGGTGAAGGAGAAAGAAATCAGTGATACTGTGTTTGAATGTTAACCTCAAAGTCATGGAAACTATTATAGTAGGATTTTGTCATCCTAGAGCATATATGCTACAATTTTGGTACAGAGAAGCAGTCTTTTACTCTTCTTTCTTTAACGCTGCAGTGTTTAAAATGTCTTGATTGAAGGTCTTTTAGTATAAAGTAATGGTGTTAACAACCCAGCGGCACCCATGCTGAGTTGTATTTCTGCTCTCTCGTTTACCCAGACTCTCCAGGCTGAGCTCCAACATGGTCACAGTTTCCTGAAATCACTGAGAGAGCGGGCAGAGCAGGCAGCAGGCTTCCTGAATGAGGCTGGAGCTGAGAGTTTAGGAGGGGAGGTAGAGGCTCGTCTTGCCCAGCTGGAGGAGCTCGCAGGTGTGCTGAGGCAGGAGCACAGCTTTCTACAGCGGTCGTTGCTGCTGGCTAAGGAGTTCCAGGATCGGTATAAGGCTCAGGCCCAGTGGCTGGTGGAGACCAGAGCTTTGCTCAGCTCGCCGGTGGAGCCCAAGGCTGAACTGTACCAACGGAGAGCACTGCTGGCTAAGTATAAGGTATAGCAGAAACTATGTAATTTCCTAATCTTTTCTATGTTTCTGTACTGCATTTCAATTTAAATCATAAACATAAAGTCCTACAGAGCTTTGCATTAATGTCGCACTCAGTAATCCTGCACTTTGGTGGGTCCAAATGGCAGCATGACCTTGCTGAATATTATTAGCTTAATGGACCACATGAGTGTCCAGGCATGTCTTAGCCAATTAGCTCCAAAACTGAATGTACTTTACATAACTGCTTACTATTTTCCGTAGTATATCATTGCTTTTTATAGTGATAAATGCTTATGGTATGCTTTTGGAAAATGGTTGACAGTATAATAGAACCCATTGGTTGTAAATTAGCTAAAAAATGCAGAAATACTGGTGTAATCCTTTAATATTGAGCAGTGATCTAATACGACAATAGTAACTCCACATAACATTCTCACCTGTACTAAGGATGGTCTTTACTCTATATTAGAACATACTAAATATACACGTCGTCTGTCTGTGTCCCCAGGCTCTGTTGCAGATGGTTCAGTCCCATGATGGATCCATCAGGTCAGTGGTGGAGAAAGGAGATGCTCTGCTGGCCACTGTCCACTACCCGTCCATCAGAGAGAAAATGAACAGACTGAAAAAGGACTACACTGAACTCTGTAGTACTGCCATGGTGAGAGCCTGTGCTCAGATAATAGTAGTTATGATATACAGAGAGGAAAATGCTCATTCCATGCAGGAAACCTAGCAAATTTATTCAGACAAAGAATATGATCCCATAACAATTTCACCTATTGATTACATGAAAAATAGATGGATAATAGATAAAGGACATGCAATTCTGTGTCCAGAAGGTTGTTGAAATGGTGTGTTGAATAGTCAGTATAATTTGCCTTTGTGTGTGCTCACATTGTATGAATTATGTGGTCCAGGGCCATGTGGAGAATCTGGAAGGCCAGGTGAAGGAACAGGAAGCTTACCACAACGAGCTCCAGGAAGTGGAGCGCTGGCTGCTCCAGATGTCCAGCAGGATGGTGACTCCTGATCCCACTGTGGGTGGCAGCCTGGAGGCAGCCACTCAACAGCTGGCCAGGCACAAGGTGACCAATCGCATTACTTGATTTTTTGTTGTTGGTCGCTGTGTTTGTAGTATATGATACAGCTCGAGCAATGAGCCCTGATTAGAGAGCAAACGTGCTCACTTGCATCTGCTTTGATCCTGAAGGAAAATCCAAATATTCAGACATTGGGACAGTTCATCCCAAAATCAAAAATACATATTTTCCCTCTTATCTGTAGTGCTATTTACCATCTAGACCTTGTTGTGAGCAGTTTCATATAGGAACTATCAGTAGAAAGAAAATAGTTCCTTCATGCAACTGCTCACAATAAGTTCTGTGTATTTTCTTGAGTAACTGGGTCATGATTTCTGGAAACAGGCGTTGCGGTTGAGTTTTTCAAATGTTTTGAGCACCACAAGCTGAGTGCCATATGTTTCCATTATACTCAAAAAATGCAGACATCCCTACAGCCGATATCTCCAAAACTCGGCAACACACATCAAAACAATCTAGATGGATAATTAGCACTACAGGTAAGAGGAACTGAGCTGGGTTGAACTGTCCCTTTAAGCTACTTGGTATTTACTGAGCTGTCAGATATAAAGTTGGCCATGCCGAGGCAATTCCCGTAGTGAAACACCGAACGACGTTAGAAAAAGAACTGAAACCCTGTTTCAGCATAAAATGATTTCTCTCAGTAGTTTCAATCCAAATCTATAACAGACTTTGTATTTAGAAAACAAAAGGTGCTGAGTCCTTATTTACAAAGCTACTGTCCTCTGCTAATTTTCTCTTCTTTCAATCTTCTTTTAAGTTAATCCATTCATGCCTGCCTAATACCATGAGATCTCACTGTATCAGTCTGCTTTGACCTCCTGTGTCATTGACGAGTGGACAGACTCATTCTGTAATATGTCTCCACTGGAGACACTATTTCTAACATGATCCTTATTTTTACTTTGTCCTCCACAGGCCATCATGGAGGAAATTGCGGGCTTTGAGGATCGCTTGGCAGGCCTTAAGGAGCGAGGAGCCCACCTGGTACAAGGCTGCAGTGACCGTGTGCAGAGCAGGCTGAGACAGCAGGTCCAGGCTCACCAGCAAGGCACCAGAGACAGCTACTCTGCCATCTGTAGCACAGCACAGAGAGTGAGTGAGGAGGAGGAGATGGAAAGAGGGAGGGAGGGAGGGATGGGAAGCTGAGAAAGATGTGTATTCTGTATTAGAAGTAGTGAAATGGTTCTTACACATTTATAATTTAAGACATATTGGTGCATTGGATGCACACACATTTGCACATGCATCCATGAATGGGACCACACATTCATGCACAGACACACACACACTATACATCAGTGCTGTTAATACCAACATCCTAGGCATCCACTTAATCCTAACCCATTCTGACACTTAAACCTGTCTCTCAAGACAGCCCTTCACTGCCAGTGTAGAGGGCACGACCAATTAAGGCTGCCAAAGTGGAGCTCAACAGCAGCCATACTCAGAGAGACCCCACCAGCCAAAATCACTAACTCAATCTCCCCATATTAATCTCTGCATATCCCCTGTCAACTACACTTTTTCATGCCTGAGCCAAAATGGTCACACGCCACTATTCAGTAGATCTGGCGAGCCCTCTAATCCAGCTCCACTCTGTCATTTTGGCAACCTATACTCTGTCATCATAGCTCACCTCCCAAGACACCACCTCCACCAGCAATCGCACATCCAATCTGGCATTGTGTGATCCAGCCACACTTTACCACTACACTGCTGGCTTCTCTACAACTGTGCCTCCAGTGTTACGATGGCTGCCAACTGTGTCCCAGCACAACGCAGCTCTAATATCCTGCCTGCCATTTGCCACCATGCCAACCTTCTATCCTTTGCCAAATACACTGGGCAGTTTGCCAATACATGCCCCCCTTCCTTCCCTCTTTCGGGCTCTCATATTAACACTGTCAATCAGACCTTGCCGTTTCGCTCTCCGCTGGAGGGCATGGGCGCCTCCACATTCAACACCTGTTAAATACAATACTGTATAACTGCCTACTTGTTTGGGTTTTATCATTTAATGTGTCTTTGTGTTTGGCCATGCTATACTGGCTTTAGAGCTATGTAGTCTAGCCATCTCTAGCTACAGCATTTACAGTTTCTTTCATTTTATATTTGTTATTGCATGTGTGTGTTTTGCTGTTAGAAAATATTTTGTCCTCACTTAAGTTTCTTTCTTGAATTGATATGTAAGAGTTTCAGGACCATGCATTTAAAGAAACCCAATATTGAAAGTCTTTTCAGTATCTTTTTTTGGCTTGATTTCCTTAACTTTACTATATATATACAGTATATATATATATTCAATCCAGACATATAGCACTGAAATATATCTGTCTGTGTCTTACAGGTATATCAGAGTCTGGACCATGAGTTACAGAGACACGTGAGTCTTCAAGACACACTACAGCAGTGCCAGAACTGGCTGACATCTGCCTCAGAGGAACCAGAGCCTCCTGCACATCCTCCTCTAAGCCTGGAGGAGGCGCTACAGCAGGTCAGTAAGCCATTATCGGTTCCTTAACAAAGAGTTTGGTATTTTGCAAGGACTTAATGAACATCCTAACTGATTAGATGGGCAAAGTACATGTAGTTCTGCAAATTGTCCTGAAGGGATAATATGATCAGTCTATGAAATCATAGAACCATTAACAGACACATTTTTTGGCAGGTGAAGCAGGAGCGGGCTCTCCAGGAACAGGCCAGCACTTACCTCCAGCTTGTGTGCTCAACATGTGACCTGTCCGAGCTGAGGGTCAGGGAGACCGCAGCAGCTATCCAACAGGTCAAACTGCAGGTCAGTTAGCTTTATCACGCCTTTAAACAAAAGATAGTCAGTTTCAGGGTCAGTGTTTGCAGCTGTAGTAGTCACCTGTTCAGCTTTGAAAATGAAATACTTTTCTTGTCAAAGTACTTGATCATTGGAATTGATTCCATTGTTTTTTTGTGTCTAGATTGAGGAGCGTATGCTGCTTTGTGAGGAGGTAGCAGACAGCTGGAGGGACATTGAGGAGCAGAAGGCAGATCTGGAGGTTCAGCTGAGAGAGACAGAGCAGCAACTTCAGAACCTCATCAGGAGACCTGCAGAGCTGGAGCCCAAGATTGCACAGAACCAGCTGGACAAGGCACAGGTCTGTGTTTGATTGGTGTGCTGATGATAAATGATTTTTGTTTGTTTTATCAGTTCATTCTACCAAAACACTGTGTTGTAAAATTAAATTGTAGATGTCATTGTCTAGGCAATATTTTAGACTTATCATGTAAATCAACTCAAACTCATCTTCAGTGTGACTGTGAATATCTGCTACCTTTCCTGCAGGAATTCCTTCAGCAGATTAGGGAGAGACAGTCTGAGGTGACCCATATGAATGAAGCCATAGGTAGGCTGACAGATGGACAGGTCTCTCCTGCCATGGAGGAGATAAGGAGACTGAGGAGAAGCTGGATGGACCTGGGCCAGCGGGCAGAAGAGCTGGAGTCCCAGCGGGGGGAGGACATGCAGCGAAGTGGGGAGTACCAGGAGATTGTTGTTGCAGTGGAGGAACTTTTCCACCAAGTATCCAGGGAATGGGATTACCTCGCAAGGTATCAAGCTCTTCTGTGGCCGATGTGGTGTTTCCCTTTTTTGTGTAGATTTTTAAACTTACTGTACATTCATTTCAAAGTGGATGTATTTATTTATTGACAAGACTATATATACAGTATTTATAGATCAGATGTCCCTCAACCCATGCCTTTTTGTACTTAGGGCTGACACAGAGAGTACAAGTGAGCATCTAGAGGCTCTGAGGAAGCTTTCCAGTGACCTAGAGGAGCAGAGAGCAACTCTAGAAGACCTCAGAGACCAGAGACAAGCTATCCTGCCTCGACTTAGCCTGCTAGACAAAGAGCTGGTCAAGCAACAGGTGCAGCTCAGTTCTCATAGTTCTTCAGCTGCTTCTTAAGATAATTGGAAAACGTATAATAATGTGTATAAGTCGTTTTATACAGTGTTCTGCCTTTTCACTAGGTGGGTCATCTGGAGCAGCGCTGGGCACAGCTTGAAACCCTGATTCAACAGAAGATCCAGGACTCTGCACAGACACTAGAGGATCTTGCCCGGGTTGAAAGCCAACTGAGGGATGCCCGGGAGTGGGTGGAGGAGCAGCGGCCTGCTCTTACCTCTGCGCTGAAAACCAGCCCACCCCCTGATCTGGCCCAGAGTTTCCTGTTTGACCACCTGAGTGTGTGTGTAGAATTGGAAGCCCGTCAGCAGCTGCTGGGTCAGGCAGTGTGTGAGGCCCAGGCTGTGGCTTCCAGACTGGGGCTGAGCGAGAAGAGACACATACAGGAGCTCGTTGAACAAGCCCAGACTGAGGTGCAGGCTCTGGGGGCTCGGGTGGCCCAAAGGAGAAAGTACCTCAGTAAGGTAAACAGCTGGATTTTTGAATTGGATTCAAATTTTAATTATGTCCTAAAGGACCGAACTTTCTTCTGATCTGTTGAAAATGTCTAGTGAAACCAAGAAACCAGGTCAAACCAGAAACAAAATAACCCCATGTTGTTACTGATTGGACTTTGTTGCCAGAAAAATATGCTACGTCTTTTCCAAGCTGTTAAAACTTTGTAAATAATTTGTAATGTTTAATTCCTCCTCTCTAGGCCTTCACAGAGAGAAAACAGTTCCTTCAAGGCCTGGGGAGAGCCCTGTCTTGGGTACAGCAACAGGAGAGGAAGGCTTTAATAGATGACCACATAGCGCTTCTCCCTGAGGACCTTGCCAAACAGGTTGCTGCTTGCCGGTGCGTCCAGAGTGGTTTACGAGCATACCAGAGAGAGCTGGCATCTCTCTGGGTACAAGGCCGAGAGCTAGAAAGAGATGCCACTGACAAAGAGAGAGCAGAAACCCTGGCGAGACTTGAGAAGCTACAAGCAGCGTTTGAAACCGCCCTCCAGAGGACCACCCAGCGTCTCGCAGACTTAGAGAAAGCCTTGACCTCCAGAAAGTACTTCCAGGTTGACCTGGATAAGACTTGCCACTGGTTGAGACGAGCAGATGCCATCACCTTCCCTGAAATCAATTTAAGCAACATTGACGATAGTTCAGAGTTGCAACCACAACTGTCTAACTTTCAGAATGTCCTAGAACAAGCTTCGGAGTATGAGAACCTTCTTCTTATTGTCCAAAGAATAGGCCAGGAGATCCTCCCTACTCTAAATGAGATTGATCATTGCTACCTAGATGAGAGGCTCAATGCCCTGCCTCAGCAGTACAACGCCATCCTAGCTCTAGCCAAAGAGAAAAAAGACAGAATCCAACAAATAATCTTAGAGCGAAAAGAGTTCAGCACTTTCTTTGATATTACTCATAATGCACTGGAGGAGCTTCAGGAGCAGTTGGACAATCTTGAGAAGCAGACTATCACTATTAGAGACGAAGAACTAGTTTGTTTAATTAAAGAACACCGAAATATTAATGAAAGTTTATTCCATATTAGCCCCGCTGTGAGAGAACTGCATGGCAAAAATGAGGGGTTTCTCAGTAGGGGTCAGCAATACAGAGCTGAAGAGACACATCAGCTGGTCAGCCTCCACAACACACTGAAAAGGATAAATGACCAGAAAATTAAGCACTTAGATGATTGCTTTAAAACACTAGTTGAACACAACAGGGTACCCACCAAGTTGGACTCAGAGTTTAAGTCTGTGAAAGAGAAGCTTGTCAAACTCAAGTCAGACACAGAACTTGGTGCCATGGATAAAATCACAAGTCTTTATTCGCTGCTTGAAAGTCTGGATTGTGTGAGCGCTCAGGCTGAAGAATGTAACCAACAAATTAAAGGCCTTGGTCTGAAGTTTGATCCCGCTGCCTTTCAGGAAACTACACTGCAGCTTCAATCATTGCAGTCTTTACGATTTGAAGTAAAATGTTTTGTTGAAGAAAGTGAAACAAAGGTCAGAAAGAATGAAGATTTCACAAAAGAGACTGAGAAAATGTTGGAATGGCTGAGGACTATCAAGGACAAATTGGAAGAGCCATTGACCCTTTCAGTGGTCAAAGTTGAGAGGGTTTATGAGGAAATGCACAAACTGAAGATCATGGAAGAGGAAGTGAAGAGTAGATTTAGGATAGGAGATGCCTTGGGTAACAGAGAAAAGCAAAGGTATTGTAGTAGAAGAGAAACTGTTCCTGCCCACATAGACGAGAAACTACAGGCGCTGGCAAAGCTGGGAGCTGAAGTTCAACAAGGAATTAGAAAAAAACAGGTATGTGTATATATTCTTCAGAAATTACAGTCATAGTTTCATTTTCTATACATTTAGTTTTCTAATTGATACAAATTGATACAATCAAAACTGAGTGGAAAGTACTCTCAGGAATCTGATGTATCATTCATAGCTTGAATCTACTGAATATTATTAGTCTCCTGTTCACTCATACTATCAATATTAATAGGCTTAGGGAAGTTGGAATATTTAAAAGACAGTTCAAGAGATTCCATAAAGTTTGAATAAGTACTTATGTTATTAATTTAATGCTGTTGTGGGGATTTCATGTATTTAAATACTATATCCCCAAGATTCCATTACGTTGAATAATAAGTAAAAGTTATAATGACATACAGCAGCAGAGCCTTTTCTAATCAGCAAGGTTTAACAGAGAAAAAGTGTAAATACCACACTCATTTCAGTCTCCATTGATGAGAATTTTGACCTTTGACAGTTTGAGAGGAAGCTGTATAAATACTTTAGATTAGATTTATATTAGATTTCCAACATTTGACAATCACTTTTACTGTTCATACTACTATAGTGAAAACTAAAAGTTGAATTAAAGCTCTAGAACAGGAACCTTTTACACATCTGCAGACATAATGTACTTTAATATTTTTTTAGGACCACGCTTGTAATGATTTAGGCATGCATTTCTAGCTTAATGTGAAGCTTGTGTGAAGAAATTCATGTAGAAAGAAGCAAAAACTGAAGTTAATGAAATCCCCTTCTGCATATTCTAGCTGGCTGTGGATCAAGCTCTTTCCCTGGTCCAGAGGCACCACTTATCGCTGCAGTCCATGCAGACATGGCTGGACTCCGCTGCGGCTGCGCTCCAGAGGGCCAGCACGGGGGTGGAGCTTGAGAACCAGACTGATTGTGTGCAGGAGCTGGAAGAAATTTCAGCCCAGGAAAAGAACTTCACAGCTGGTTTAGAGGAACTGAGGACTTTAGATCCTGTGCTGCAGGACTTGATGGAAGCAGGAGTGATGAGTGAACTTAGAGAAAAAGTTGAAGAAGTGCAGCTGCGAAACACAGAAGTCAAACAGCAACTGGATGCTTACAGAGAGGTGCTGCAAAGGTGCGTATTAATGATAATGTAGAGCCATGTAAAATATGTATACACAGCTGGCATGTGCAGTCCATATAATGCATTTTTTATAATTAATCTCCCTCAATAGTAGTAGTAATTTGTATAATTTTCTCAGTTGTGCAGCTCTATGGGCCTCCTTCCAACATGAGAAAGAGACACTAGTTGAACAGATGAATGACGCAGAGAGCAAGATGGCCTTGTTCACTACAGCTAAAGCTGTCAGTATCCAGCAGGCAGAGGAAAAGTGTCAGAGATACAAGGTAGGACACTATCTTACACTCATAAAACAGAGATACTGTAAAACATTTTTTAAAAAGGGGTTATCCAATCTTTATAGAACTCATCTAACTTGGATGTGCTGTGTCCCACGCCGCTGTTATAGTAAATTCCAACATTTGTTCTTGTCATGGCAGCAGATGCTCATCAATATTTAAGTGTTCATGCATTATTCCTTGTTCACTTGTGTGTCTGCAGAGTTGTTTCTTTTAGAGAAGAGTTTAAGTTTCCTGTAGTATAAATGTTTCAGAAGACTGCATTTATGAAATGACTTGTGTGTATCTGCTGTCATCTTTTGGCTGTAGTCTCTGGTGGCTCACATTGACCTGCTAGAGTTGCCTCTAAATGCTTTGAAAGAGAATGCAACAGAGTTAGACCAGATCATTTCTGAGTCCAGCAAAGCTGTCACCAGCCACTCTGTGTCGTCACTGTGGCAACGGTGGACCAGGCTCCGCAGTGTGGCCCGAGCCCAGGGGAGGGCACTGGAGGACACTGCAAGGGAGTGGAGGAACTTCACTGAGAAGGTAAGAGAAGATACTGCACATTTGTTGCTGGTATTGTACATGGTTCCCTGTGTGAGTGTGTGCTCTGCATGATCAGCTGCATACTGTATGTGTGGTGAGTTTATACTCACGTGACACAGCCGATAAACACACAAGTCTTGAAAATTGTCCCGCTTCTACAGATTTAGGTCAAACGAAGCAACAACTGAATACCAGTTGGTCTGCTGTGATGTAACTCCAGGCTTCAGGCCAGTTGTTTCCTCCTGCCAAAACACTGTGTCATGTAGCGTTTCCCGCCTTTCGACCTATTTAAAGCATGAACGCTGTCAGCTCCCAAGAATTCCCACAAAGCACTGCTCCTAAAAGGGAAATTGGGTCAGACTGTAAGGAATGGTGGTCACTCCCTGACATGTGGCATGTTTCCTGTTGTCCACTGGTTTTCTATGGCCCCTTTGTTCAACTGTTCAATGTTGTCATTTTCTGGAACCACTGCTCTAAATGCCCACCATTAAGCTAAAAAGTGACTGTTCTTTGTCTTTTCATGAGAGAATTCATGAAAACTATTCTTTCAAATTGGCTCTCTGGACCACAGAAACAAAGGGTCTGTGAACACAACATGGTAGATATCTGAGATAGATGTCTTTCAGTAGCATAATGATATTCAAATTACACCTTTCAACCAAATAGAGAGGCTGGAGTCAAACGTAAAGGTGCCCTGTAAATTGTTTTGCAAAGAAAAATTATGTTTGTGTCATATCTCATCGTCCCTGTATATGTGCACTATATAAACAAACATTAACTTCCCTCAGATGGAGAAGGTGCGCTCTGTGTCCCAAGACCTCCACAGTCGTGTCCCAGACAGCACAGTTGAGAAGGCTGCCACTAGGGCAGCACTTCAGAGTCTCCTAGAGTACCATGATTCCTTCAGCCTGGAGGTGGAGAGGGAGCAGTCCATCCTGGCCCTGCTGGGGCAACACACTCGCAGCCTCAGAGGAGAGGGAGAGGAGGTGCTGGAGAAAAAGACAGAGAATGGACATGAGGAGACACCTTGCCTACAAGAGATCAGAAGCATGAAGGAGCAATATGACAGGTGAGTTGTCCAGTGCTGCCACCAAAAACAGGAATAACCACATGACTTTGTATGAACTAAAAATGTGTGTGTGTGTATGTATGTATGTATATAGCTGTTGCACTTATAGTATAATGTTTTGTAGAACATACAATGTTTTAAAACACAAGATGATTTTGGTGGGTGGATATTCAAGTTGTTTTAAAGCCCGTCAGTTGAGGGGAATAAAAGACTCACTCAAGTCCTTTTGTGTTGACTCTTTTCACTGTATCTATTGTTATTTTTTTTTTCTAAATATCTATTGGTCCATGCTTCAGACATGTATGATTAACTTTGAAAAACAATGTTTTTGTTTGAAGCAAGACAAGCAGTTTTATTTGTACTTTGTTTTTATGAACGTTGCATATAATTTTGTAAGAACAGGGACCAAATAATAAAATCAATATCCAATTTAGATTTATACTTTTTTTTTTTTTTTTTACCACTGTGTCTTGTCTAGTCTTGTGTTGCGGGTACGAGCCAGCAGGGCTCAGGTACACCAGGAGTTGAGGGAGAGAGAGGAGGTTGAGAAGGAGCTAGGCTTGGTCAAAGGCTGGATTCAAGATACTCGTGGCTTACTGCTGAGTCCAACTGCAGACCTGGATTCACTGCTGCAAGAGCTAGAGGTAGGCCACTTTATGTACACACACACACCTTACACATAAGGACAAATGGACACGCACTTGTCAACAAGATACAGAACTCTGACTTCTCTGGCTTGTTTCAACATAAATGCAGTATCATGTCATAACCGAAAAGACTGTGATTTGCTGATGTTGATGTTGTTTGTGTTGTAGACTGCACATGGTGAGGTCATCAGCAGGCGTCAGAGTGTGGAGCGCATGACAGAGCTGCAGCAGTCCAAGTACCAGGACCTCCAGGCTGGTCTGCCCTCTGAGCTCAGCATGCAGCTGGCTGAGGTGGCTCTGGCTCTGGGCTCTGCTGAAGACCAGGTGACCTCTCTTGGCTACAGTTTATTAAATGTTGTGTTGTGTCAATTGGGCATTTAGTAAGTTTGTAATCAAATAGCATTCCTGAACGCTCAAACTTTGACTGTTTCTAGTGTTTATTTGGTTAAGGTCTCTATTGTATGTATTTATTTTTTTACTGAACAAAAAATTGAAGCAGTGAGTACACTTTCAAAACATCAAAATATTTTCTGGTATGTAAATGTACCGTATACAGTATGCCCCACTTGTATGAGATCTACTGTGCGGTCTTGTGTATGAGTGTGTCCAGAGAATGCATGCTGAAATATAATATAACCACTTAGCATTTGTTAAAAAAAATGTTGATAATGAAATGTGTGTATTTCTGCCATCTGCTTTAGGTCCAGGCGAGGGAAAGGGAGGTGCAGCAGACCAGAGATGTTAAAGAGGATTTCAGCTCCAGACTCCAGGACATTGAGGCAAAACTGAAGACCATCGCTCTGAAATTGGAATACAAGGGTGCCGACCTGGAGGAGGCCAAAGAAGAGACCAAAGTAATCAACCAGACAGATTGACTAATTAATAAGCAATTAACCCCTGTTAAATTGGCTATTCATTTTGCAGATGTTGAGGTTAATGACTGTGTGAGAGTTGGAATGGCGTGAACTGAATTCTGCCTTCAAGAGTGACCCATTTCTTAGAGGGAGTATTCCAGATGGGAGGCTGAGCCCCTTCCCTCCTGTTCTGCTTCTTGTCGCCCCAACTTATTTTCTTCTTTCACTCCTCTACCCATCTGTAGACCCGCAAAGCCTGGAGTATGTGTAGTTAAAGGAATAGTTTGTTATTTTTTCAACTATTCTGCCTACCAGCAGCTCTAAAGCTCACTAATTAATCTCTACTCTCCCTACTAAACAAATTAGCCATAATGTGTTCATTAGTGAAATTTAGACGTGTTGGTAGGCAGACTTTGTTACCTTCGGACAGAGCCAGGCTAGCTGTTTCCAGTCTTTATGCTAAGCTAACCTTCTGGCTGTAGCTTTATATTTATCGTACAAACATGACAGTGGTATCAATATTATAACAAAATGTCAATCTATTCCTTTAAAAAGGAAATTCCTTAGTTCAAACAGACAGTGGAGCCACCTGGGATGTAAGGTTCCCTTTTCAGTTTTAACCCACACTTACACTCCCCTTGTTCTTTGATATTTATCCACTTGACTTCTCCTTTCTCCCCCCTTTTTGCCGCACCTCCTTTACCCTCCTCTCCTCTCTTACAGGCTCTTTGTGAAGAGTGTGAATGCTGTGGTCGCTCTCTAGCAGAGTTGGGAGTAGCGGTGCAGGAGTTTGGGGAGCAGAACCCTCTGCTGTGTAAGCAGCTGGGCGATGCTGTGGCCAAACTGACGGAGGTGCAGTGCTACACCACGCAGCAGGTCCAGGACAGAGCCAACAGACTGAAGAAGGTTAGATGTCCATTCAGTTCACCATGTCATGTAGACATGTAGGGAAAGAAAAGTTCTCAATATTGCTTGCATGAATGAACAACAAATAGTTCAGTATATCTTTTATATAATTGTCAGAGTTTTGTGGCCAGTACTAGGTGATTCTGTTTGAGAATGCATGGTGTTTCATTCATTTTCGTCCGCATTAATTCTTCTGTCTTTCTGGTCTTTCTCTTGTGAGCAGGCAGAGAGACAGGTGGAGGAATATCAGGGTATGAAAGCATTCATTGTGGGCTGGACAGAAAAGGCAGAGGCTCTGGTCACTGGTAGTATCATCTGGAGCACTGCGTCCCAGCTTCAGGAGCAAATTCGAGCACACCAGGTGAGTCTTAATGACTCACAGCAGAGAGTGGCCTTCAAGATGTCTGAAAACTGCTGCAAAAAATTGGGTTCTGATACATTATATATTTAATTTTCCCAAAAAAAAAAGCTTATATTTCATGTATTAATCCACTAAATCTGAAGACACCCCATGAATTTATAGCTAATTAGATTCACACACTTGTTTGATTTCTCAGTGACATGTCGCGTACTGTACAGTGTGTTGGTCGGCCTTAATTAGTGTAATTGCAACATAAAAGGCCCCTCTCTTCGACTTGTAATTTATGCTCCTATGGTGACAGGCATTGCTGCGGGAGTGCCGAGGTCTCCATGGTGACTTGGAGGCCATGGGAGAGAGGGAGGGGCAGCTGGGGGAGGTGTTGCAGACAGAGAGGTGGATCCAGCAGGTGAAACACCTCAGCAGACGCACAGAAGAGCTGCAGCAAATTGCCAAGACTCGCTTCCAGAGTCTGCAGGATGCAGCAAAGGTAAACAACATTCACTTTCAGGCAAGCATTACAGGAATAAGACATCAATAATACTACACCTCTACATTGTTTCAGTGCACTCTGATCAAATTATCTTCATTAAGAAATGTAGCTAATTTTATTTCATTAATCTAAAGATTTTGGTGCACAACAAGAGGCAGTGCACATCCCTTTCAAGTGAGTCAAATACACCAGAGCTACAACCCAACAGTGCCCCCGTATGGTCATTCACCAAGTATTACACCATCATAATGGAATGCACTGTTTTAGCTTGTGCAGCACTAGCCTATTACTCTAATCTGATTGCCATACAGCTGGTATCCAGATGACAGTCTGTTGCTGATTGTTGCTAATAACATTGTGTGTTCGGAAATCTGTTTACAGTTCCTCCTGTGAGTTTGGATTTTTTCTGTGTCTAAAGTGTAGACATAGCACAAACTTTATTTATAGTGACTGATAACTTAATTTGGAAAAAACACTGGTATGATTTAAATATTTATTAGTGCAAGCAGGTCCACATCAGCAATAACAGTTTACGGAAATTGTCTTTTCCCTTCTGTGTAAAGAGGCCACATTATATTTTTACAATACATACAGTATTAGCTGTGATTTGTTTTATCTGTCTGTCTCTCTCCTCAGGACATGTTGCGTTTGGAGGCAGAGGTGAAGAACCTCCATGCTGCTGTAGACCACATCCAGGTCACACTAGCCTCCCCAGACCTGAACAGGCTCAGCCTCAGAGAGCAACTCACACAGAGACAGGTAAACACACACATATAAAATGCTTTGTTTATAATCAGCATTTAAACATGATTCAATATTAGAGATTCAAAACGCTGTACATACATACAGTGCATGCCTACAGTTGCAGTATGACATCCATAAACAATCTGCATCTGTCTACATGCAAACTTAAAAGTAGCTATTATAAACGCAGTTTTTCTCAATCACATTCCCAACAATTCCTCGTTACTCTCTAAAATCCCCCTTCATTCCTTCATAAGCGTCTGTTGGTGGAAATGGAGCGCTTCAAGCATCAGGTGGCGGCTGTACAGCAGTGTCAGAGCGCCCTCCGTCTACCAGAGGAGGTAGTGGCCAGCCTGCCTATCTGCCGCACAGCTCAGACTCTGCAGCAAGAGGCCAGCCAACTGCAGCATACCACCATCCAGCAGTGCAACATCCTGCAGGTAGGGGGCAGAAGCAAGTGCCGCCTTCTGAGACTGTCTGCAGGACAAACACCTAAAGCACCACCATTTTAACCAAGCACACTAACATTTGAAACAATGAATCTGTCTGTCTGATCTGGCTCATGATCATATTTGAGATTAAGTGCTTTAATACATATTCATATCTAAACACAATAACCATAATGTTATCATGCAAATTTATTTTTACACAGACTTTAGAAGCTCACAACAAACAGAAGAGGTGTTTAACTTTCCTTATTGCTCCAGTATCAACAGGTCTCAGATGACATGTTTTAGGATTGTATATACTGTGCATGTAGAAATCAATATCATGGTAGCATTGTGACATAGAGTGGAAGAAGTAACTCCACTCAGATCTGTAGATGACACTCACCTTTGACCTCCCTGGAGGGGGAGGCAAGCGGAATGATTATTTCCCTTCAGAGATCAATAATATATATATCATGCTTTATGATTATTTTACAAAAGATGCAGCTTTAGCCTTACCTTGTTGTTTCCTCTTTTGCAGGAGGCTGTGGTGCAGTATGAGCAGTATGAACAGGAAGTGAAGAACCTCCAGAGATTAATAGAAGAGGCTCACCGCATAATTCAGGACCGGCCAGTCTCCACCAATAACATACAGGAACTTCAGGCTCAAATACACCACCATGAGGTGAGAAAAGACACACACTTTGCTCTCATATATTTAAATATAAGTGTGTGGACCACTCGAGCATTACACCCATATGTGATTTTTGAACATGTAATTCCAAAACTATGGGCAGCCTTGATTCTTCTGAGAAGGCTTTTTTAATAAGATTTGGGAACCTAGTTGCAGGGATTTTATCCCATTCAGCCATGAATAGTATTAGTGAATTCAGACAGTGATGTTGGGCGATAAGGCCTGGCTCGCAGTCAGCATTGCAGTTTATCCCAAAGGTGTTGTTTGGGTTTAAGGTTTGTGCAGGTCAGTCAAGTTCCTCCACACCAAACCTAGAGAACCATTTCTTTATGGACATAGCTTTGTACTTGAAGGCTTTTTCATGTTAAAACAGAAAAGGGCCTTCCCTAAACTGTTGTCACAAAGTTGGAAGCAAACTATTGTCTAAAATATCATTGTATGCTGTAGCATGATGATTTCCTTTAATGGAAGTTGAGGGGCCTAGCCTGAACCATGAAAAACAGCCCCAGACCCAGAGTACTCTTTTGGCCATATAGTGCACTTTAAGATTAGTCTTTATTCGCTGAAATAGCCTTTATTCACTGAATACACAGCTTGTCACAAACAAACAGCCTGTGAAATAACTGCAACGCAACAAAGACCTAAAGAGCTGTAGATGAGCGCTGCACATCAAAAATCTTTAACAAACCAGGATAAATTACAGTTTTCTTTTTGTTGTCACATTTGACATTTAAGGAAATGAATATGCTGATGTCTAAAAATGGCTTTTCTATTGAGGCCAACTTCTTCGTCATCAAAGAGCCAAGAGCAAAAGAGACGAGGGGAATTTGACATTATATATTTCCTGTACTTTTTAACAGTGTAAAACAGTGTAAAAATACTTGAGGCAGTTGTGTATATATTGTATATTTTAGAGTAGTTGTGGGCAACCCTTAAGACTGAATCAAACTGTGCGTTAATAATTTGAGCCATTATGGTAACTGAAGGTGTCAGATTCATCAGTTCAACATAACTTTTCTGCAATTTTGCCATCCTTGCTCAATGTGGATTTTTTTTCCTAATAACTAATGCAAACAATGTGCAATTAATTGATGTTTACCAGAGCAGTGCCATCACATACAGGAATTCTGGGACAATATTATGTTGTGCCTGTACAAGTCCAACATTCCTCCAATTATCTGATGGTACATGTAAATATAAGCTGCATAGATTCCTGTGTGATGCAGTGTAGATGGTTAGGTGGTTTTCACCTGGGTTACCTAAGCCCTCTGCTTTTGGATACAGTTTTACTTTGCTGAGTAAGGCTGTTTGATCTTGCATGCAGAGAGTGAGATCGAGAAGGAGGGGGGTGGCAGACTGAGAGAGGCAAAGACCTGCAGAGAAACAGATGAAATCTCTCCAGAGGCAACACATTTGTTATATCATTTTAACTTTCCCTGCGTGGTTCTGGCAGATTTTATCCAGGCTTTCAATACTTGACAGGGAATATATGAACCCAGGTCTTTTGTAGCTATTTTCTTGTTACTGCAATCTCTCCGGTGCTACAGAGTGGCTTGGCATGGCAGTGTGTTTATGTCTGAGTTTAATCTTTAAGCTGCGCAGATAGCTGCAATTTCACTGGCCCAGTTAGTCACATGACCAGATTATCAGCGCATTGACCATCTGCGGAACAGAGGGAGTGGAAGGAGGAGGAGCTGGACCCTGGCTGCTGGCTCATACCATAGCTGTAATTTGACACCACCTATGTCATTCTTCCTCTCTAAACACTCTCTCTCTCCTTATGACTGTGTTTTGTTGAAAGGAATCTGCCCCTATGATTGGTGGAGGAGGGAAGCGGCATGCAGAAGAAGGGGGGGGGGGGTGCAGGCAGTGAGATCACTTCCTGTTTTTCCTAGCCATTTGTGTTTCTGTACAAGAGGGAGTGTCTGAGGGATTTTGAACTATTTCTGCAGGGTCTCGCTCTCTCTCAACCAAACATCCTGTCTGTTGGCTTCACCACTGCTCTGAGTCACCCGCCTCTGTGCTGTTCTGATTGGCTCAGAGATATAGAAGAGAGAGAGAAACAGAGAAAAAAAGAGAGCGAGAGAGTGAGGCAGTGATATTCTCTTTTCTACAAAAAAGACCGGGGAGAGAAGAGAATGCCTCCTCTCCACTTACTCCTCTCGTACCGGCACCACATTCAACGCTGAAACAACTCAGCCACCCACTTTTTTCAGCATTATATTTAACCAGGAACTATTGATCTTCCATTGTGGACTGAACCACACTCTCCTGACCCTGGGGGTGGTGGTGTTTTCTGTTTTGGGGGGGATGTTTTGACAGGAACTGGCCCAGAAGATTCGTGGCTACCAGGAGCAGATCGCCTCGCTTCACTCAAAGTGTAAGATGCTGACAGTGAAGGCCAAACACGCCACCATGCTGCTGACGGTCAGCGAGGTGGAGGGCCTTTTGGACGGCATGGACGAGCTGAGTGATGAGGAGCTGCCCAGTGCCGTGGCAACTGCCGCCGCCGCCGCCACCAAGCAACTTCCAGCACACCCCTCCGTTGTCATGGTGAGTGGCAAAGCCTTTCTTATACACATACACAATCACCCAGAGACTCGCACATGTACATACTGCATGGCTGTGTGCCTGTTTGTTTGTGTGTGTTTGCATGTGTAGCCTCTATCCCTTTTCTGTCCAGACCACTGGTTCTCAAGGTGGAATAAAGGGAACCCCGGGTGTTCTTTTGAGGTTTCTAGAGGGTGTTTACAGTTCATTACACAGTAATGTAATTAGCTTAAAGTTATCCCAAATTAGACGATGTCTGAGGATGACAGTTATGATTACAGGGTTACCTGTAAGTGCTCTTATTTTCCCAGTAACAGTGTACAAAGTTATTTATCTGCAATTCAACAGCAATATAAAATGTCTCCAAAATGTGGAACATTGGGATGACATTTAATCTTAAATTGGACTGCAGGGCCTCATGTGCCTATTCACTGGTCCATGACCGGTAAATATAAAAGAACTCTTGGTTCAGAATAGGCCTTTTCTCTCTATTATTATCCTGTTCCTCCGTTCTGTTTCTTTCTGTGTCTCATTTCTGTACTGCACTGAAATAACCCAAGCTTTTTCCTTATACACCTGAAGTGTTACTATTCTGGCTGTCTCTCCTTGTGTATTACTCCGCTGGTAATGTTCTGCGTCACTTCACTTTGCTTCATATTAGCCTGAATCTGTCTGCCTGCCTCTACAGTATGTCATCCTCGGCTTGATCATTCATTTTTCTTATGTGTTCGCACATCACATGAGAAACCGACTTCTTCCTCTGTGTCTTTCATTCTGATTTAGATTTCTTCGCTTCCTTGCTCTGTTACTGCTGTTTGTGGTGTTTCTGGTCTTACATGCCAGGAAACAGGATATTACTGTATGTGTTTGTGTGTGAGCAGAGCATGATAAGTTTGTGTGTATGGCAGGTTGCTAGGACTGCTGATGTCCTTGATTTGCTATTGTTTAACATATTTAGTATCGCGTCATTGTTACCACAGTACTGCTCAGGTTCTAATGTATTTTACTATGTAGTCATTGAGTTTTCCCACACATGCCGGTGTGCTCATGGTCGTCATTGCATTGCATCATAAAGCCCGGGAAAAAGTCCTCTGAATATAACAAGGTCCAGAGTCAGTCGGCCAAGTTCTGCGTTAACTGCCAAAATGCAGCCTGGTAGGGCTTGGCTCACATTTCAGCTCTGCCTCTCTACTGAAGCATGCAGGCACACAGACAACTGTGCTGCTTCTAGGACAGCTGCTGCTGCTGTATTAACTAGTTCGGTCTGTTAGCTATGCTTTATTTAGGTTTGGGCCTTGATCTTCATGTGGATTTCCCAGGACTTCTTCTTCTTAATGTTAATATAGTGGGTTTTTTTCCCACTTTGAACATACCTGTGACAGGGTTGAAAGTTAGCACCCGCCAAATGCAGGTGATTTTGTGTAGTGGTGGGTGAATTTGCTCAACCTACCAGCTGGTGGCGGGTGAATAAAAACAGCTAACAGAGCGATTTGTCTGAATCGCGAGTCTGCTTGTTCCACTCGGACACTTTAACGAGGAGACACAGAAAAATACCCAATGTGGCGTTTCAACGCAGGGGTTCAAATTTAAGGTGTTGATTAATTCACGGCGACAACTCATGTATTGAGCAACATGCAAAACAAAAATTCCACCTTAAAAGTTGCCAGTAGTTGCCGGTAGCCTCTAAGTCTGTAGCTAGCTAATGTTAACGAATAGAGATGAAAAGGCAGCAATCCTCCCGTCCATGATTCAGTCCTCTGAGGGTCTCTTATTTGTGATGCGTTTGCGAGGAAACGTTACAAAACGTTGTTATTAAAAAGTTGGCCAGCTTGTGCTGCGCACACAGGAAATATAAGCTTGTTTACTGGTCGCTCCGTTTTTCATACCCTAACGTTAGCCTGTCAGATGAGCTCTGCCTGCACTGCAACTTGTCATCAGAATGGATGTTTCCAATGCGGCTTAATTGGCTCTGCACAAGTAAGTAAATTAAATCATTCAAAACACAAACTATTTGTGTTCATTCGCCTATAAGTTACAGCTTAATGCCGCTAATTACAACTTAATTTTACTACACTACTATGGAATCACCTGCTACTGCTAACGTTAGGTGTTTGGCAGACTGTCGCATAATACTCTCAACATGATGAAATTATTCTTAAAGTCAGTGTTACATTTGATCGTTTGGTCAGTTATAGTTGACTAATGTATGTTAACTTGCCACAGTAGGACCGGTGGTTACATAACCTTGGAAAGGAGCCACACCAGAAACACAGTTGCACTCCGGTACTTGAACGCACAGCACTACAGCTAGTGTGTGTGTGTACGCGCGCGCTCTTGTACTATATTCGTGGGGTCCAAAAACCAGGAGCCCACTATACTTGTGGGGTCCTACCTCCTTTGTGGGCCCAAAATGCTGGATCCCGCAAGTTTTAAAGGGCTTTTTGAGGGTTAAGGCTTGGTTTTAGGGTTAGAATTAAGGTTGAGGTAAGGGTTAGGTTTAGGCATTTAGTTGTGATGGTTAGGTTTAGGGTAAGGGACTAGGGAATGCATTATGTCAATGACGGGCCCCCACGAAGATAGTGCCGCAAACCTGTGTGTGTGCGTCAGAGAGAGACAATTTTAGTTTAAATAATTGCCTTATGAAATAAAACAGCATATTGCTTGACTATTATAGATCTTGCTTTATTATTTTTCATATGCAGTTACACACTGCCGCTGTTCTGACGATTTATGCTGCCTGAAAATCCTACCTCACGTGTTTCCATTTCCACTTGTGTATATCCCATAAAGATATAACTCTCACATTAATATGAAGTTTTTATTTATGGTCTTTTATTTAATCCAACGGGGGTAAGTGTACTGTAAGAATATGGGGAACATAGTTTGATACTCTATTATAATATATTTAAGATTTCAGGGGAAGGGTATTTCAATAGACCGATATCAAATAATACTCCCACTACAGAATTATTTTATATTAAACTACTACTGACTCCATGTTTACTGTAAGAATATGGGGGGGCATGTTGAAATACTATTTTATAATATCTCTATTTACAATTTCAGGGAGACTGTGGGTTATGCACATGTGCAGAACCGCTAAGCAGCACATCTCTATAAGAAGCACATATTGACAGAACACTGGTTAAGAAAGTGGCTGGTAGATTTTGGAATCATCAGCCACAGTGGCAGGTGGACAAAAAATTAACACTGCTGTAATGTCTTTTTAAATTGTGCTTATGGATCACTGTATTAGAGGTTCTTTTATAGTTCTTAAAGAGAGATATTCCTGGTAAATCATAGCTTAAATATCTAAGAAAACATTAAAACTTGTCCGTGATATGGATAATGTCTGGATGCCACTTACAAGGGAAATGTGTCTGTGATGGAAAGGAAATGACTGTGGTTCTGAAACTGCAACTCCACAGTATGTATGAGTATGTGTGTGGTGTGAGCAGTGTGTGTTTATGTGTGTACTTACTGTATGTGTGATTTTCAACTTCCTGGTAATAGCAATTCCTTTGCCCTGATGTATCCTGTAAAAATAAATAAATAATCCTAGTGGCTCATTCATTGCCAGTGGAATCCAGTGTTTGTCCATTTTCTAGCACAGAGCACTGCTACAGTAAATTACAGTCTCCCTAATGCTGTGCTATGGCAAAAGCGTTGCAGTGTTTGATGTCAATAGCAGTAATGTGATCTAACTGGTCTCCTCTGTGTTATTTGATTACTCGCTGTCTAATTAATCAGCAATATGCTCACTGCAATCTTCCTAACCTGCACTGCCCCATTAATTTTTATGCTCTCTCTTCTTCTTTCTTTTCATTTTTCTCTCTCTGTCTCCTCACTCCTTTTGGTCTGGGCGTTTTCTGTTTGGTCCCCCCTCCCTTTTCCTCCACCTGCTTCTTTTGATGTGTGTGTGCTTGATGTGCGGTTTGTGTGGTCAGATGACAGCCGGCCGCTGCCACACACTCCTCTCCCCTGTGACGGAGGAGTCAGGGGAGGAGGGCACCAACAGCGAGGTCTCCTCTCCCCCTGCCTGCCGTTCCCCCTCCCCCGGGGCTAACGCTGACGCTCCTCTTAACCAGGTACTGCAAACCCCACCCTGGTTACCTCCAAAGCCCTGCAGCATTACCTGACCAGCCCAGTTTCCATACTACCACCGCCTGTTTTACATTTTACACCTTAAATTCTCACCACCACCTTAACCTGTGCAGCAAAACAAATCCATCATAATGAGTCACCAGCCAAATATTTAGTCTTAACATCTTCTGTTTAAAATGACTGAAAACAATTTGCCTCTGGGATTAGATTATTTGACTGTCCAATGCAGATGTCTCAAAGATGTTTTTGTACCCAATAACTTTACTGAATACAAGTGTTAGTGCAGTTTTTGTTACACATTTAATTTAAAGATATTGAAGATTATTGGAGCAAGTGATCTTGCATAGGAATTATGATACCCTGTTGTCAGTTATTCATTTGTTTTAATATAAGATTTTAAGACTGAATATTGAATATGTGACTACATACCTTGTTAAGATGGAGATGCTAAGTCTGTACCCCATCCCATCGCCACCACCTGATTCCCACCACCAAACAATGACCTCCCCATCATCCCCACTATCAACACGATGGATGTTTGAAACAGCTGGAGAGTTGCTGTGCTGCCCTCCCTTTCCCTTTTTATCAGCAATATGTTTGCAGATTCACTTTGCTGAAGAACATTTATTTGTCCCTTGTGTTTTCGCTGAGACAAGAATGAGAAGTGATATTCTAAACATAGCTAACTTAGCATAAAGTAGCCTTTTGTGTAATGTATGACTTAGAATGATACAGCAGCAATTTGTTGTTCTGGGAGAAACAGCAACGGTCATAGTTGTTGTTTTAGCTATTACTGCGAAATATAAATGAAGTATTTCTATCTTGTGATGTGTCAGTGAACCTGTCCTATCTGTTTAAGTGACGGATGGAAAGTATCTTGGGAGACAGTTTAAACTAATCTCATGGGACCTCAGCCAGATGCTGCTGAAGCGAAAAGTTCCCACAACGAACAAATCAGTTCTAACTCACAGGTCATAGATGCTTACTGCTCTTACATTTTGGTCCATAGCCTTTTTGTGTAAGCATGTGAGCTTGTGGGTGGCCTGATTTAGCATCAGCAAAAACTACCATAACCATTAACCCATACCATACAGAGTTTAGTGGCCATCATTCAGTTTAAACTCAAAGGGAAATGTGTGGCCCATTTTCAATAAGAGAACTAGAACAGATTGAAGACCTTTTCATTTCAGCTGTCCATATTAATTTAAATCTTAAAGAGCATAATGCATTACTAAATAGCACATACTGTATGCTCAGTGGTGTATGTACAACAGGGCATATTTCCCCCCAAATGTGGCAATTCAAATTCATTGTTGGCCGTGTGTTTGAGGACATAAAGACATGTCAGAACCAGCACACCCTCGTCAAGAAACATCAGAAACACTGTAAGGAAGCATATATTGTACATCACTCTCACACACTATTGAAACCTACACTCACTGTGTTGTTGCGCCACAGGGTCGCTGTTTGCTAAACCGAGCACCCCTCCAGGAGCTTTATGACCCCTCTATGGAGACCAGTGCTGCTAACCTTGATGACCTGCAGAGATCCTGGGAAACACTTAAGAATGTGGTACGTCACATCATCAGCTACAACGAACTAAGCTCATTCACATATAAAAACACCACTTATGTACCCATTAGAACATTTCCTGCAACAAATGTAATGGTATGACTAGGCCTGTCATGATGCCCCCGAAAAAATTGCAATAAATTATATTGTCATTTTAAGTCCATTTTTGCTACTGACATAATGATATATAGCATAATAATGCAAGTACACCCTTTCAAAGACCAATGAACTTTTGCATTGCCTGAGCCCCGACCATGGTGAAACTCAGACACAGAGAGCAGGCAATGAGAGGACAGAAGCAGTTTGACCAGAAATTACGGTTAAACATGCCTTAGACTCAGCTGTAAACACCGTGGACAATATCGTTCAATATATGGACACCTCGATCATTTTTGCTGACCTCTATAAATCGATAAAGTAATTATCGTGACAGGCCTAGGTATGACTGGGCAAGTAGACAACAGCTATAGGGATAGATTGTAACTTGAGAAATCCACACAATTCACAGCTGAATAGGGATAAAGCTTTAGGATTTGGGTCACTTCTGTACTGTTATGACGGGTATCACAAAATCAGGGAGCAGTGTATCTTTAGCAAGACTACACTAATGCCAAAATTGGAAGAAGAACTTAAAATGATATTGAATTCAAATCAAAATATTCCTCCAACCACCAATCCTACCGCAAAGCACAAGACAAACTTCTTCTCCAGGTGCTGTATCGATTATGCCATCATTGGTTTCATCCTTTTTTGTTCCACCCCCTTCTCTCCTACCACAGATCAGCGAGAAGCAGAAGAGTCTCTATGAGGCTCTGGAGCGGCAGCAGCATTATCAGGAGTCCCTCCAGTCCATTTCAACTAAGATGGAGTCCATCGAGGGAGCGCTCAATGAAGGCCTGGAGCCTAACAAGAGCCCAGAGAGCCAGATGGCTGCACACCAGGTGAGATGTGTGCTAGAGGAAGCGTGGAGTGCAATACAGATATTAAAATGGATAGCAGTGGTACATGTTAAGTGTAACTTGTAACTTGGCAGACCAAAGACATCTCTTGGGGTAAACACAAAGCTAACGAAAAACAAGCCTTCTCCAAGAAAACCGAAAATGATTGAGGGGTTTAATATTGCACTAGTCTGTGCAATGGTTGCACAGACTGCATGGCACGGCTCTCCGTTGCTATGCCAACTTCACAGCGACGGCTGATACAGTTCCGTTTTGTAATTTCATTGTCTCCCTTTAGTGCTGTCTCCCGACATCTGCTAGGCAGTCTCTTTTTCCTTTCCCTCAACATTTTAATTTTCTTCAAATTGCTCTTTTTTTTCAGACCATTATCTCTATTTCACCAGTCACACTTTTCTGATCTCTGTCTGTCTAGGCTCTGATGGATGAGATCCTGATGCTGCAGGATGAGATTGGTGAGTTACAGACGTGTTTCTCTGAGGAGCTGGCAGACAGCGACAGCGATGGAGAGGCTGGTGACCAACTGGCTCTCCAGTCTACTCTCACTGTGCTGGGAGAGAGGATGGCCACCATTCGAATGAAGGCTTCTGGGAAAAGGCAGCTGTTGGAGGTGAGGCTCTCAAAGATGATGTTCCTTTAGATCTCCAAAATTTGCATACTTTCAATCTTATTTACACTGAGCTTCAATATAGTGTCAATATTATCTCACCTGTGGAATCTAACATGTCTGTCATATTGACCACTACAGGAGAGACTAAGTGAACAGCTAGAAGAGCAGCGACAGGAACAGGCGCTGCAGCGTTACCACAGCGAGGTCGAGGAACTCGACCACTGGTTGCTCAGCACTCGTGCCACTCTAAGCTCTGCCCTTGAGCCCCAAAATGAAGACATGGACATGGAGGAGCAGCTCATCGACTGTCAGGTGAGGTGGACATTTCTGCTATCATCAAAGACTATGTACTGAAAGGAGCTTGGTTTGTTTAATATTCCCAAGGATGACAATCTTGCCCATGGTAGATAGTGTGCATTTTGCTGCTCTCCTGATACGTGCAGATTTTTTGAGTTTTCCTCAACAGACACAGTCATTAAACTGTTGAATTCCTACCACTGCCCAAGGCACAGTATGAAAGTTTGCATGCTGTTTTATTAAGAAGGCGCTATCAAAGGCTAAAGTGAAGCATCTGGCTGCTTCACTGTTCTAGAAATAGTGCCTATCATTGGGTTCATTCCCTTGGTAACATATTACTGTTGCTATTTTAGTCACCTACATTGAATATGGGACTGTTTCAAAACAGAACAGAATAGGGCCTCTATAGTCCAATAGACTGAAACTTGACTTGATTATGACATTGGGATTAGGGTCTGACCCTGTATCTCTCTTTGATTACCCTCCTCACTTGTCCTCAAACATTCTTCCACTGGCATAAGTGTTGTTCCCCTACTCATCCTGTTTCTATGGTAACATCACTTTTATCTGTGGGGTGATTAAAATCCATGGATAAATGGTAGCACTGGTCACTGATCCACAAGTGTGTGTCCTTTTTTTTTCAGATCTTTGAAGTAGGAAATAATATTCCAGTGTCAGTGATTTAGATTTTTTTTGTGTAACTTATGCTGTGTAATAAGTGTGTTCAGGGCTTTCTAAACCAGTACCTCTGCTTTTCATTGGGGTGCCTAACTTACCTTGACTGATATTACACTGAAGTTTTATATTTAAATCAAGTTAGTTATAGTCTTACACTACTTGGAAAAAATGGGTGTTTTTGCAGCTTTTCTTGTGGAATCAAATAACCTGAACCCTTCAACACCAAAACTTGTATAAATAAATATCTAAACATTCCTCCTATGATGCACCATGATTGGCATCCCAGCAGTAATAATGTTAGTTCTGTGGCTCAGGCAAAGGAAATCAGTGTTTAACGTGTGTGTGTGTTTGTAGCAGCTGAGAGACAGTAAGCTGATTATAGCTCACATATGGCTCCTGTGGAGCTCAGGTCTAAAGGTCTGGTCCATGCAGATCCTCATCTCCAGGGGATAAAAACTGTCTACAGTTGTAGATTACCGTATAGATCCATTGGTTTGGGTCAGATGTGAGAAAGGATATGAGGTTAGAGAGATGAAGTGAGGAATTGTGGCAGGAGAAAGGGAAGAAATTGAAGTGGAGCAACTCAGGCTGGGAAAGAAAAAAGAGAGAGTGTGAAATATAAAAGGCTTTGGTTAAATAATAGTTAAAAATAATGTGTCTTTTAAATGTTTTCTGTTGAATCAGGTTTCTGAATTAGGATAGTTACATATTATTTAGTTTTTTTGCACCTCAGTTTTGTTTGGCTTATTTAACTTTTTACTTGTTTAAACTATTTACTAAACAACCACAGTCTGTTCATTTAAGCACTACAAGAATATTAACACAATGTAAGCAACTCAAAACTCAACTCAACTCAGTACTTCAATCAAGTACTTTACTTCCTAAACTTTCTGGCATTATACTTGTAGCTGTCAGTCACAGCAAAACAAAATAAGTTTTGCAAATGCTATTTGATCCTGTGACATTTTGGAATTTGAGTTAGAATACCATAAGGAGTCTTTTTGTGGTAAAAAAGTGTAGAGAGAACAGAGGTTAGTTATATGGTGGCACTCTGTATTGTTGAGAATTAGCTCCCCATCTCTGCAAAGGGCCCTGGTATCCTCGTGTGAAAGAAGGGAGACACCCTTAATCCCCCTCTTTTTCACCTCCATACAATTGTACCAATTTTCCCACACAGACACTGGAGGGGAGGGTGTCTTCTCCTGTTGTTTCTCTTAAAATGTGAGAGGAGGGTGAATGTGATATGTTGCAAATGATTTGAAGGGAAACCGAGTAAGCTTAGGGGGGGGAAAAAAAAAAAAAAAAAAGAGTATGAGAACTGGTGAAATAAGAAGTGAATTTTAAGAAGAGTGAGACGAGGAGAGGCAGAAACCATGAGCCCGCTACTAAAGGATGTTGCATGTACACAGTGCATGCTATGTAGGAAAAACTAAACTAAACTTTTGTTAGACACTCTGAAATATAGACGCACACCACTGAAAGTACAGTAGATACATTTGGCATGTAGAATCTGTAGCATAGTTAATAATAACTGCTGTTTAATGATGTAGGCATTTTCCAAGTAAATACACAAGGAAGATTTTAATTATTGTTTTCCACATGAGTGACCCTTTAGGCAGATTACTGCAAACAGTCAGGATTATGATGGTTACTTAAGATTTTAGGCTGTAGTTTATTATCAACTTGAACCCTTGCCTTTCCAGAATATGCTGTTTGAGATCGAGCAGAAGGTGTCATATCTGTCAGAGCTGTCCGTCCACAGCGAGAGCCTGCTGTTGGAGGGTCGGGCCGAGACCAAGGGAGAGGCAGAGCAACTCACCTTCAAACTGCGCTCCCTCAAAGACAGCCTGCTGGAGCTGCAACAGATGCTGCAGGACAAACAAGTTGACATACAGGTGAGAGCAGAGTACATGTGTGTTTCATTTCCCCACCTTCCCCACCTTTCCTCACCTTCTATGTTCATTGCCTCTCCTGTTCCATACCTTCAGTTCCCTTCCCATTCCCACATAGTTTTCCATTTCCCAGCTTTTCCTTCCTCCCTGCCTCTGTGTCATTTTGGTTGTGCTGTGCTGCATTATGTGACACTGTGTAACAGTATAAATGGTAGTATTGTGCAAAAACTAAAGGTCGTGTCATGCTCCTTCATAAAAATCCACTGTTTTCGACGATGGAACAACAAGAGCCTGTGTGTCTCACAATGGGCCTCAAACAACAGACAAAAGGATGCCACATCATCACATGCTAACACTCAATGTACTGCATCAGGTGTTTTTCTGATGACACAACATTTTGGCATTTTTATGTTGTGGTTTTATCTATTTTTGGGACAAACAACTCACTTTTCTTCTTAAATCTCAGTTTCAGTATCTCAGTATTTCTTAGTTTCCAAACAAATTTGAAATTAATGATTTTCCTTAAAAGAAAATCCCTTGTTGCTGGGTTCCCTTAATGTGCTCTTTTAGTAAATAATGACATTCATTCATTCTCAATAGAACTCTATAACACACACATAATTTTAAAAAACATTTTATTGGACTAAATGAAATTTAATTTTAATACTTTATAGCAGAGTTGACATCTCAGCTAAGTTGTATTGGACATCAGGAAGTAGATGTAACTTAAGTTAATGTATTGTATGTATATTTACCAAACTCAGTGAGAATGGAGGCTGTATTTCCTTTTCTGTTCTTCACAAATTTTATCGCCCCTTCCTCAGAAAGAAAATCATTTTTCCTGTCCTTTTCTGTCTTGTTAAAGTTTTTAAGGAATTTAATTAATTGTTGAAGTCCCTCTGTCTTTCTCCCAGGGTTCATTGCAGGAGCAGGAGGACAGTGAGCCAGACTCATCTCTGTCCCAGAGTCCTAATGTCCAGGATTGGCTTTCCCAGGCCAGATCCACACGCACACAGCAGCACCACGACAACCTTCGTCGACAGAAGGTAAGCTGAACTTTTGGATACTTTGTATATTTAACAAACTCTTCTTTGACCACTCTTTTGACTACCTGGAGTGCTAAATGGCTCATTGAATCCATTTCAGATAGGAAGTTATTCCTTATTTTAGATACATCTTATATGACTCCTACGTTTTATGGCCTAATTTCTGTATGGTTACTCCCTAGGAGCTGCAGGAGCAAGTAGCTGAACAGAGGAGGCTGCTCCAGTCTGTAGCCAGTGTTGGAGAAGAGTTACTCAGCCAACAGACCACACCCAATGGGGACAGGTACTTTTTCTCCTCCCTCTATTCTTCTCACACTTTGTTATTCTTTCCATAGAATGAACAAACATTTCTCTGTCACACATTAATTCTTTAAAGAGGAGCTTCTGGGATTTGAGTTTTGGTGCGATTTTTATTTTATTTTATTTTTTTAAATGTATTTAATCCCTGGAGTCCAGGCATGGGATTAGATATT
Organism: Coreoperca whiteheadi; assembly: GCA_011952105.1. Taxonomy (NCBI): domain Eukaryota; kingdom Metazoa; phylum Chordata; class Actinopteri; order Centrarchiformes; family Sinipercidae; genus Coreoperca; species Coreoperca whiteheadi. The sequence goes on along the minus strand of CM022481.1, from coordinate 16,217,614 downwards.
AGTCTGTTATGACC